>JAUJYZ010000792.1:0-29903 GCA_033675265.1 Actinostola sp. cb2023
GTTAATGGTTTTTTGATTGACAATGGTCAATGACAGGGTCCGCAAGAGCCCTATTAGCTGCTTCATAAGGGAGACATTTACCCAGTCCCTGCTTGTGTCTGCAGTGCATGACCTTCAAACAACAATGTTATTCTACCTTAATTTCTAGACTGTCGCTGGTCGCACAGGGAAATGTAAATCTTTCCAGAACTGTCCGACAAATAACTATAGGCGATGATGATTGACCAACCAGAGCTACCTAAACTGTTAATGCATCCAGTTGTTCCAGCTTCTGCACTTCTTGTCGGTCCATTTATCATCATTCCCTTCGACTTTGTTTTTTGGTAATTAATCATGAGACATTAATATTACTTTGTCTTGAGGTTTTTTGAGGGATCCATGAGGCTTACCTTTGGGGCAGTCTTATTCAGTTTTTTGTTATCGACGTTTTTCCCAATGCTAACGTTGATTGGAAAGCAATTTTGGATCCAAGAAGGCTTTACTTTGTGCAGACTTATGTCAGTTTTTGTATCACGTTTTTCCAATACTATTGCTACGTTTGTATTAGGAATCATCATCATCATCAGCAATCTCAATCACCTGGCATCTCAATCTTTATTACATTGAGGCTGCTGCACTTTTGCTTATTGACTGCATGTTTATACTATTTGTACTACACTGTAATCTGTTTTTGTTGAGTTATTCCTTGATGTCAGTAGGTTTAGGTTGTGAAGTTTTATATTTTGTGGTTCCAATTGACTTTAGATCAGGAGTTGTGTCGTTTGCAGAACTGTTTCGAAGTGTCTAGGATCAAAGTCGCCGAGATCAAAATCCCCATCCATCAATTCGTTTCTGCAAGTTTTTGTCTCATGCCTCAAAAAACCTGGTCATCATACCCGTGATCTTGTGTCAGGAGAAATTACAATATTGATCCACCTCTTGTTATTGTATTGTTTCAGGCTTATACATGTGTCAATGAGCTTCCTGCTCCATTGAATCCAACTGTTCAAAGTCCGAAATTTTCTCATCACCAACATTCGATCAAAGATATCATCACTGCCATCAACACATTTCCCCATATCTTTATTGTAGAATACATACGTGGTTTTGTAGACATAACTACTTGGTTGAGTGTCTCTTGTTGAATGGGTTTGCTGTTGTATTGATCGTCTTCCAATTTCCAAGCTTACTCTTAGTGCTAGAGATCCATTTGGTTTTGATTGGTCTGATTGGTTGGCAAAATCTTCTTACGTGATTTACTAGTGCTGTATATACATTCACATGGCCGTGATACATTACTACGACGTGCTAGTGGAGTACAGCTAATTGGTTTCTTGTGGTTGGCAATATACTCGTCCTTTTTGTAATATTGGCTTGCTTGTGTCAGGAGCTTCTTGTCCACAAATTACAAAGAAAATGTTAGAAACGTAAAAAAAGACTAGTGCGAACTCCAGACCTTGCAACATGGTGTAGGGAAGTATGCTGACAGGCCACTATACACAGTTGAGTGTATTTCCAACATCTCTTCTGGTCTCAGCTATTATACGGTTGGCGATGTAGTTTTGGTCTTTTGATTAAGGATGTTAAACTGCAACTAGACTAGACGCCCACCCCCACGCACCCTTCCTCTCCCCTCCCAAACCCTGCACAAATCCATCTCCGACGAGGCTAATTCTTACCTTGGAAATTGTTTAGCATGTTTTCAAAGCCTGAATTCTTTTCAAGCCTTTTCATCAACAGAGCCTCCAAGGATGCGAACATGTCTTGGGCCGTGCAACAAGAGACCACAAGGATCTGAAATGGAAGAGGACCTTGAATTTGTATCTGGGAGCTAGCCACAAGTTGCATTTGCGTTGATTTATGCTGTTTTAAAAGTGAGGCGCCGGCAAATAATAGTTAAAGTGTTGGTCACTAGTTAAGATGTAATAGAATGCCAACAATTATAACCGTGAAATAGTACTATTACTAATAGTAACTAAATATTGTGTATCTCTATGGTTTTCTCATTGTTTCATCAGTGCTATTTGGTACTAATTAAGTTGTAGTAACTGTTTCAACGGTTATAATTGTTTTGCCACTTTTCTAATTGAGAACTAATTACATTGTATGGACTGTCGCTTCTAAGTTTCAATGGTTCCTATCAGCCTTACTTTGTGTATCATGAAAGTGATAACAATCCATTATTAATTTTTATATATATGGGTTATTAACTTTATTCACTTGTAAGGTGAAGAACGTTTGCAGGATTGGATACTTTGTGATATGGGGATTGCCTGTGATGTATAGGTCAAGTCACACTTTTTTGGTTCTCATGCCAAGGGTGTCTCCACGGGGGGTCTCAAGCCCCCATTGTGCCGAGTGGCCAATAAGCAGATGACCATTGCAGGCTACTAGTTTATCACTTTTTTGTATCTGTTTACGGGTTTACCCTCGTTAAAATAAAAGTTCCCATTCATTCAAATGGTTTTTGTAATGCCGTGTTTTTAACTTTGGAGGTTTACTGAAGTAATGAGTTACCGGACCTTAGTAGAAAATTAGAAAAAACTATTGTTTGTGTTGAGCGGGTTAACCTTATTCTCCTGATTTGTACCTTGATAATGCGCTCAAGGTGTAAGACACGGCATGAAGTGTAGAAACTGCTAGTTCAAACTTGTGGTATGACTGAATGTTTGTAGATGAGTGAAGGATGCCAAATGGCACTTTACCTTTGTACATGACGGTAGATTCTGAATTCATCAACCCAGTTACTTAGCGTAGGTTATTCCATGCCTTGAAACTCTCTGACCATCTGTCATCTGAAGATACAACATTTCTGCTTGGTTTAATCTTTTCTCCCACTGAAAAACAGATTGGTTTTGATTTTGTAAAGTGTTCTGTGTTGTTTGGTTGTTATTTGTTTGTGGTACGTACAGTGTCGATTGTAAGCTTGTTTCTTTCAGGGTTTCAGGATCATCTTTTCCTTTCATTTTCTGTATCTGTGAGTAAGCAGATTGACCAACATCCAACATGGAATTGATCTGATAGAAAGAAACCAAAGGGATGAAAATATGAATAGTAAATAATGATAGTTAATGTAGTTCGTAAGGTTTTCGTCAAGCGTAAAAGACTCGAAAAAAAATACCGAGCCCAGACGGGAATTGTAACCCGTAGACCTCCTTGATACTAGTCAAAGGCGCTCTAACCACTGAGCCACTGTACCACTCAGCTAAGCGGAAGAAATCGTGTCAGAGATCTAAGCAGAACGTACAAATTAAAGTAAATCTGTCACTTGGTGAAATGTAATAATGATGATGTCGGGATGACAATGATGCGAATGATAGGTACAGCTGTACAATAAAGAATAAAATAATCCAATTGAAAAAAGTGCTTAAAAAAAAATCAACACATGTTTTAATGTCATAGTATGTGGTGGATTAGTCTATTGACAAGCTAAAATTATTGGTAAGGCCTTTGAAAGTATTCCTGGGAGTTTACATACAATAATGCAAAGAAAGTAAATAAATGTCCTTTCTCAAGATTTCCACTGATTTCTTTTCATTTATTCAACAAAACCTTGGGGAAAAAAGAAAATTTGGGTTGCCGAAACTCGGTGTACATCTTTCTGTGAGTGCGGCTTATACACCGGTAAATGCATGAATGAATGATCAAGTGAGTGAGTGGACCAAGGAAACTAAAAGATCGAGTGACATTTTATTTAGCCTCGAATTGATCACCCTAGCACTAGGTCAACTCTATTGGGCGTATATGCCCTTGGATGATAAAACAATAGAATCAGTCCGCTACTGCTAGGGTCATCTCTCTCGTACATGTTAACGGTGGCCGTAAGACAAAACATGATTGGAAAACTGGATAAAGTGCTAACTAACCCCTATGAGATTTGTTTTAAAATCTATTTTCAATTTTTGAATACTTCTACTAAGAATTCAGTTATTTATACAAAAACGCCTTGTGTGTGATTATTGACATGCATTTTTTAGTACCCACTTACAGAATAGTTTCCACAGTACTTTATAAATGAATTTTTTTAACTTATTTTGACCATTTAACTAAGTTATACTTGCTTGAAAGAAGTCTAAGGTCTAGTTATTGGCTACATTCCTTTTATGGTAGACGTCTGCAAATTGTGCATATTGAGATTTCGAACCCTCGGTCCTATAAACGTCTATACACGCAAGGTTCAAAATCACAAATACTGAACCATCCAACTATGGTCAGTCACACTGTTGATAGATTTTTAAAACATCTCACAGGGGTTAGTTGCACTTAAGCAAATGGACCTGTATAGTTGGTTTTCCCTTTAGCGTCCCAATAAGCTGCCCCTTGCGATACTTGGAGAGAACTCACAATCCTCATTTTCGTTTGAAAATTCAGGGCGCAATAGTTAACGTGCTCATAATAACCAAATTAAATATTATGTCTGAGACTGAGATGTAAATCATTCCCTGTGATTAATATAAATAATAGTCCACTGAGTAAAATAGATTTTACTGCCGCACTAGTTTTTTTTTACTCTTCAAAGGGAATGTGAAAAGGCTTCTGAAGTCATGAAAATAAAGAAAAGATGCATGTACTGGACAATGTCATGCGTACCATGGTAAGCTAATATTGTATCACATTATGATCTTCATATGAAGGTTTAAGCAACACGAGCCGCTGCAGATTACCAATGACAACATCTGCAACAACAACAACAAGCAACAACATAGCAGCAGGCAGCATCAGACAACTGCGACAATCGCACAACCAATAACAACAACAACAGCAGCAACATCAACAACAGTAAACAGCAACAACACATCTACAACATGCAGCAGTCAACAACAACAGCAGCATCAACAACAACAGCAGCAACAGCAACATCAACACAACAACGCACAGCAGCACACAACAACACAAGGCAGCACATCAACAGTAACACACAGCAGCAACAACAGCAGCAGTGCACAACAGGAACAACAGCAGCACAGCATCAGGCATCACAACAACAACAACATCGGCAGCAACAACAACAACAGCAGTAGCAGCAACAACAATCAGGAACACAAACACAGCAGCAACACTCAACAGCCATCAACAACAACAACAACAGGAACAGCACAACAATAGCAGCAACAACAACAACATCAGCAACAACAAACATCAACACACAACACACATCAGCACAACAACAACAACAGCAGTAGCAGCAATGGCAGCAGCAACAATAACAACAGCACAATAGCAACAAACAACAATAACAAAAGCAACAACAACAGCATATATAGACACACAATATGAGACAGTAAAACATAAAACGACAAAAATAAATACTGCAAAAAGATACATACCTCATATGCTCTTGTTTCAAGAATTCAATACAAGCCTCGTAACCATTCTTCTCGTACATTGACGCAACAGTTTTTCCCTTCAGCCATTGAGAGGCATCTTTCTTCATTACAGACCGCCATTTTTGAATTTGCCTCCTTTATCGCTATGCTCATGGGACAAGCCATACACGCACTGCAAGGCATCATGGTATGTGATATCATACCGCAAAGAGCTTCTGGGTGACGATAAAATTGTTTTATGGCAACTACTGAGATCTATTTAGAAACGATAAAATATCCAAAAAGAACACCTTTTTGTCACCTTTGTTTTGCCCTCTTCGGTCGGGCCATTGACACTCTGGAACCATGCTTCATCTGTGCACCTTGGTTGGTGAAGAAGAAGACGACGATTTTATGGCGCGATTCATGATTACGAACCTGCCTTCCGCAACCGATGTCAGCCAAACGCAGATTTGAGTTCGTCTTTATTATGATTGGGCAAGTCTTCCCGTTTATAATCAATTGATCTTCCTTGTCTTTTCCCCCTTCAAATGTGTTTTGTTTCAGCGAGTTTCATGGTTTATTTGCATACGTGTTATATCCCGAGCATACCAATCGATAATTCCGAATAATCGATGTACCAATCAATCGATTAATATATGGAAATTTTGATCGGAAAAATCGATCACGTTAAACATTTGTGAGTATCGATTTTCGCATCCGTTATCATCGATTTGCTATCGATAATTGATCCGATTTTCATCGGGGATCGGTGCTATAGAAATCGTCTTGATACATATTTTATTGAGGACTTTGAAGTGCCTCTTGTAACATCAATCAGTATGATTTTCTATAGCTCATTTTTAACTATAAACGCACTTCAAGCTGGAACAAGGATTTCACAGTGCCGTAGTGTCGAACGTACGCGAATCTCTTCGCTACATATTTTGATCACGTATCTGTTCGCCGTGGTGAACTTTTAGAAATCGATGATAATCTGCAATATTCAGCAATTTTCGGACTCGTGATATTTTCAAAGAAAAAAACCCCCAAGCTTTTTTGGGGGGGGTGTTTTTTTTTTCGTATGTTCTTTAGGGGGTTGGGGTGAGGAGTATCGATTATCATCGATTACCGATATCAATCAATACTAATCAAGATGATTATTAATCGTGGATATCGATGAATTCGAATTCGTTTGCTTTCCGATGATCGATTTTTATTATTAGCTTAGTTGACAAAATGATTTTAGTTAACTTTACGCTTATATTGTATTTATTTTATTTAGTTTTTTAATCAAGAATCTTGAAGAAGATCAAGCAGTTCAGCAAGCTCTAAGGAGCCATTCATGGACAAGACCCTGGAGTGGTAAAAAGAAAAACCTATATACAACTCCGTCCCTAGGTGGGGGGTACTCCAGGTATTAGAGTGACCGGGACAATTGGGTGAATCCCTTTTTGGGGATGGGGGACAATTCAAAATTTGTATGGTTTGTGCGGTAATTTGTTTTTGCTTCATCTGTGCACTTAACCAGAATCGTAGTTATCATTATACCTGAGTACCCCCCGCCTCCCCCCCGCACCCCCCCCCCCTGGGAACTTCGTGACTGGTACATCTACGGGCACAGAGCTATCATAACAGATATTTATCTACATTTTCAATGTACTATGATTTAAATTCTTTTTCTAACGAGAAAACAAGGAAAATTACCAACATCGATAGTAAGTATAATGTCATTTCTCTGCTATTTAAAGCTGCTGGGTTTCCTAGTGGTTGTAGGACCCAAGGTATCCCATACCTCCTCAGCTGTCTAACATAATTTTGTGTAATAATATTAATAAAATTGTTTAGGAAAGCAAAGTTCCTGGTTCTTCAATGGAAGTACCACCGACTGGCCTTGCAGCTGTAACTTAAGCGACAAATAAATGCCTCAGTATGATTCAGATTAAGCATTCACATTGCTAAAATATCATCGATTATTTCTATGTTAGGATTAGGGCATCCAGGCTCGTAACCAGATGACTGCAGTGTCGTTCATGTTGGATATAGATCCCAGTGGAAACATAGGTACAGTTGAACTCCCATCATTTCTTGGTGATCAATCAGCTATCAAAAGACCTAAGATCTCACTATACATTGTACAATGGCCCTTCACTGAGGGCACACACAGCTGCTCCCAGTGCTATCACGCGAGTATTATACTTACCTGAAAAGGTGCAATTCAGCTGATGAAAAGGTCCTCGCGAGAAAGGAAATGCGTCTGATGTATATTAAAGGCTATAGATCATACGCTCCAGTCACTGTATCCTAGAAACTGTGTCCATTATTGTGAGCTTATTCCCCTAGTGCAAGCAGAATGTCAAGTTTTTTATTCAGAACGGCCGAAGAAGTTATGTTTTGTTTTTTGTTGAAAGCATTGAAATACTTATGCAAATATGTGATGTCTTGCTCAGCTTGTACATGGTGACGGTTGGCCCCCTTAGAAACCAAAACAAGTAAGAGGCGCTGAGCCCCCACCCTTGGAAATCACGTCAGAGAGACAGTATTATAGTATTAATACAAAAATTATTATTATTTTAAGTATTTTATTATTATTAATGTGATTTTATTATTATTATGTATTATTATTGATGAGTTTTATTGCTCTTATTATTATTATTATTATTGTATTATTAGTATTATTAGTTATCGTATTATTATTGATTATGTATTATGTCTTATTTTATTATTATTATTATTAGAATGATTATTATTATTATTATTATTATTATTATTATTATTATTTATTACGTATTCGAATACTTATCATGTATTCATGTGTGTTTTTATTATTATAGTATTTCGTAGCATATTGTATTCATTCTTATTATTGGCCCATTAGGCTTACATTACTAATCTTTTTTAGTAGTTGATATAATTACGTTTATTATTAGTTTTATTTATTGAAAGTCTTCCGGGCTATTTCTCTTGTTTATGGAGTAAACCTAATTTTTATTAGGTACTTTTCTTAGTTTAGATTTTTACTACAAAGTTATTCCCCAATTTTAAATTATTCCTATGTTAAATTTTGGAGAGTACTTTTTTATATATTTTTTTAAAATATTTCAATTTGTATTTTTTATTTTAATTTTTTAATTTTTATTTATGTTTAAGGTTACTCTTATGTTGTTTTTATAATTATATTTATAGTTTTCGGTTTATTTTTCATTTTTATTTTTATTTTTATTTTTATTTTATGTTTGTACCCCACCGAGTTTATTTTTATATTGTAGGGTAGTTCGTTTTTATTGCTAGGCGTTTGTTATTTTCGAATTTTACGCATTTTTATTTTAATATTGTATTAGTTCAATTTTTATTTACGTAGTTTCAAAAACATTTTTACCGCAGTTTATTGAATTTTTCCAGTTCAGTACAACAGAATTGTAGCGGTTTCAATTCGGTATTGTTAGCGGAATTCTTGTACAAATGTTTAATATTTTCATCCTGAAGTGAGAAAGTGAGCAACTTGAGAAAAATCAGAGTCAAATGAAATTATAAGTTCAGAAAGGCATTGTTCGCAGTGCCAGAAGGAAAATTGTACTGGCCCTTTATTAATAATATTGTAAACGAGTTCCTTGCGAATGTTTGACTGAAGTTATATGCGTAAGTTTGCTAAAGTTCAGCACAAACTTGCACCGTAGCAGACCCCAAATAGCGACATGTTGTATGAACTAGCTACAGTTTTAAGTGCAAATATTTATGATTCTGGGCTAATCCTAACTAGTACATAATTCAAGATCGATAGTCAAGTGTGTTCTTTTTTCTTGCTTAATTCTTCTGCTATGGGGTTTCCTGACGTGTGGGAACATGCAAGTGCAAATTTTGCATATTCACTCAAGCTGACTTAACATGATCATTTGATCGAAAGGACAATAAATATTGTTTATATAGCTGAAATCATGGTTTATATATGGGAAGATTCCAACTGACTGGCAGTGCGCTGTATGAGCGCACCCCATGAAAATACGGCCTTTGTGTTAAGGATAGCAAATGCGGCGACAAAATGGTGGAAAAAATTTCAGATTAGGCAAAAATCAATGTCTTTGATTGAATAGACTGGCAGTGTGCGTTCTGCTATGGATATTTTTCCAGCTGTATGCTAACAAAACATAGGTACAGTTTCTCCCCGGATTGGCACTGTATCAATCAGCTATGGTAGATCTAATGAATTTCTGCATTTGGTGGCAGTGTTCTTGATCGTGCCCCTTCCCTCCCCCTAGCAAAAATTCAAAAAGCACAGCTGCTCCGCCATAGACTATCAAGCCGGTCAGTTACATTACTGAAAAGGTTGCTCAAGTTATCCTATTGAAAATTTCGGGATAAAGGGAAATGACGTTTACTGATCTGAAGTCCTATTTTTGCCTTCCTCTCTGTGCTCTGTAGCGTACAGGGCTGATCTGTCATCTATTCCAAGTCCTTAAGTCACTTTCAAATGTTTCATCCTTTCTTTTCCTGTTTTCGTGAATGCATCCTGGTACTTCCTCAAATGTTTGTCCTGTTTGCGTGGCTGACTGGGCAGTTGTACGTTCAGGCAACGCAAGTTCTGTGACCTGTGTTACCCTTGATTTGCGTCAGATGCAGTTTTCCTGTGTTCCTCAATTACGAACCTCTCTGCTGTCCATGATCCTTTCCTACTTTGTATTTGAATCTTGTCCTTGTTTAGCAATTTGGTTCCTGAGTTGTATTCTGAAGTCACCTTGCCTGAAGTCATGACTGCTTGCATACGTGTCCTGTTTCTGATATTCCTAATTACAATGTATGAGAGTGCTTTGCACTGATGGTGTTAGTTCTGTATGATTAGTTAGTTGCTAGACTTTGTCCTGGTTGACGTGTATTGTTTCCTGGTATCATCGCTGGTGTCCCTTGGCCTGAATGCAACGTCACTAGTTGTATGATGGTTGTCCTGGTCCGACGGGGGGGTGTACCTGGCTGAAGGTTTTTTGGTTTCGCTAGGTTGATGTTATGGTCACTAATGGTTTGTCATGGATGAGTGATCCTGTGTTGGCTTATGGTGTCCTTGTCCTGCTGACAGTTGTCCTGTTTGCGTGCATGGTGTCCTGGTTTGCTGATGGTGTCCTGTTTACGGTATGGGTGTCCTTGGTTTACGTGATGGTGTCCTTGTTGTGTGACTATTTCCTTCGTTGGTCATGATGGTTCCTAGGTTGGGTGTGAGCGTGTCCTGGTTGCGTGATGGTGTCCTGGCTTGCATGATGGTGTTCCTGGTTGCATAGATGGTTGTTCCTGGTTTGCGATGACTGTGGTGTCCTGGTTTATCTCTGACAGAGTTGTCCTGGTCTGCATGATGGTGTCAACTGGGTGGGGTGGGCGGTGTCCCTGGTTGCGTGATGGTTCCCCCTCATGCATGACCAGTGACCCTCATGCTGATGGTGTCCCCCCTCCCCCACCCTGCCTGGATCTCTCTCGATGAAACAAAGACCCCAGAAAAAAAAAACAACATAGGAACCTTAGGACCAGGACACCTTAGATGAATACCAGGACCCCATCACTGCCACCAGGCCACCATCATAACACCAGGGTTCCCATCATTCAACCAGAGACACCATCACTCAACCAGACCAACCACGGTCACCGTCCAGGACCCATAAACATTGCATGGCACCATGGACACCATCACGTAACGGACACCATCATTGCAACCAGACTCATCGATGTCAACCGGCACCGCATGCAACCAGTAACCATCACGCACCATACACCGTCACACAACCGGTCACCACCCGTAACCAGTGACACTCACACAACCAGGGCACCATCACTTAACCAGGTCCCATCACGTGGCCACGACAACCATCACGCATCCAGAGACACCATCACCACCAGTGAACCAGTGACACCATCACGCACAGCACCATCACAGTAAACCATTACAACCATCATGCAACACATCCATGTCACCATCACACAACCAGGTCACCATCACCGCAGATCCAGCCGGACACCGTCACGCAACCAGGACACCCATCATACAACTAGGACACCATCATGCAACCAGGACACCATCACGTAACCAGGACACCATCACGTACCAGGACACCACACGCAACCGGGACCCATCATACAACTAGGACACCATCATGCAACCAGGACACCATCACGTAACCAGGACACCATCACGTAACCAGGACACCGTCATGCAACCAGGACACCACACCACGCAACCAGTCACCATCATACACTAGGACACCATCATACACCAGGACACCATCACGCAACCCTGACACCATTCATGCAACCAGGACACCGTCATGCAACCAGGACACCATCACGCAACCAGGACACAGTCACACAACCAGGACAACCTTCACGTAACCAGGTCACCTTCACGCAAAACCAGGACACCATCACGCAACCAGGATGCCATCACGCAACCAGGACACCATCCTGAACTTTGACTTGGGACTTTTCACATCCTGGTTGCTTGACAGTTCAGGCCTGTCACGCTGGGCACACATAAGAGCCCAAAAATAGCGACTTCTTATAAAACTACTACAGTTTTAATCCAATCAATATGAAAACTTAGGCAACATAACAGTACATGTCATGACGACAAATCTGTTCTTTTTTTGCTTTTTGAATTTTTTGCTATTTTGGCGGGAAAATGACGTCACGAACATGCCACCAAATTTTGAAATTCATAGATACACTAATTTGATCATTGCAATCGAAAGAACACATCAAATTAGTTCATACAGCTGAAAAATATCTCAGATACCGTTATTCAATCCAAAGACATGATTTTTTTTGAAATCTGAATTTTCCACCATTTTGTGCTATTTTTAGTAACAAAATGGCGGATTTTCAAATTTAAAAAATTCATATCTTTGGATTGAATTAACTATATCTAATATATTATTTTTCAGCTATATCTTTAATATTTAGTGTCCTTTCGATTGCAATGATCAAATTAGTGTATTTATGAATTTCAAAATTTGGTGGCATGTTCGTGACGTCATTTTCCCGCCAAATAGCAGAAGAAAAAAAAGAAAAAAGAACAGATTTGTCGTCTTGACATGTACTGTTATGTTGCTAAGTTTCATATTCATTGCATTAAAACTGTAGTAGTTATACAAAAAGTCGCTATTTTGGGGCTCTTATGTGCCCAGCGTGTGTGCATTAGATTTATGCATATAACTTCCAGTCAACATGCGCAAAAGTCTACGTTCTCAATAATTATTCATAATAACTACCAGTGCAAGCTCTCCTCTGTCATTAGCAATACAGCTTTCTTCTATAAGTTCATTGACTTTTTTCTCAAGTTGCTTCACTTTTCTCTTCAGGACTGAAATAATAAACAAATACAAGATTCGATAACAGTAACGAATGATACGCAGAGCATGTTGTACTGTACTGGAACACATCAATAAAAATAAAAATAAGAAATAAAAATAAAAATAAAAAATAAAAATAAAAAATAAAAATAAAAATAAAAATAAAAAATAAAAATAAAAATAAAAATAAAAATAAAAATAAAAATAAAAATAAAAATAAAAATAAAAAAAAAAAAATAAAAATAAAAAATAAAAGAAAAATAAAAAAATAAAAATAAAAATAAAAATAAAAATAAAAATAAAAATAAAAAAAAAATAAAATAAAAATAAAAATAAAAATAAAAATAAAAATTAAAAATAAAAATAAAAATAAAAATAAAAATAAAAATAAAAATAAAAAATAAAAATAAAATAAAAATAAAATAAAAATAAAAATAAAATAAAATAAAAATAAAAATAAAAATAAATAAAAATAAAAATAAAATAAAAATAAAAATAAAAATAAAAATAAAAATAAAAATAAAAATAAAAATAAAATAATAATAATAATAATAATAATAATAATAATAATAAATAATAATAATAATAATAATAATAATAATAATAATAATAATAATAATAATAATAATACTAATAATAATAATAATAATAATAATAATAATAATAATAATAATAATAATAATAATAATAATAATAATAATAATAATAATAATAATAATAATAAATAATAATAATAATAATAATAATAATAATAATAATAATAATAATAATAATAATAATAATAATAATAATAATAATAAATAATAATAATAATAATAATAATCAATAATAATATATATAATAATAATAATAATAATAATAATACCTGTCTTCTGACTTGCTTTCCAAGGGTGGGGCAGGTCCTCTTGTTTGGTTAAGAGGGTCAAACTGTCCTGTACCAGCTGTAAGACATAACATTTTTGATAAGTATTTCAATGCTTTCAAACAAAACAAAACATAATTCTTTGGATTGAATAACAACTTGACATCTGCTTGCACTTGGGAATAGTCACAAACATGGACAGTTCTACCATACAGTGACTGAGAGGTATTGATCTATAGCTTCATATCCATAGACGTCATTTCCTTTCTCGCGAGGACTTTTCATCAGCTGAATTGCACCTTTTCAATAGTATACTCTCCGCTTGATAGCACATGGGGAGCAGCTGTGTTTGCCCCTCAGTGAAGGGCATATGTACAATGTATAGTGAGATTCTTAGGTCTTTTGATAGCTGATTGATACCAAGAAATGATGGGAGTTCAACTGTACCTCTGTTTCCACTGGAGCTATATCCAACAGAACGCACTGCAGTCATTGGACGAGCCTGAGCTGTATCCTAAAATAGAAATAACTTGTATTTTAGCAACTGAATGCTTAATGCTTGAACTACTGGTCATTTATTTGGCTTAACTTACAGCTGCAATGCCAGTCGTTGGTCTTCCCATTGACGAACCAGGAACTTTGCTTTTCTAAACAATTTTATTAATATTATTACACAAAATTATGTTAAGACAGCTGAGGAGTATGGGATACCTTGGGTCCACAACACAGGAAACCCATCAGCTTTAAATAGCAAGAGAATTGACATATACTTACTATCGATGTTGGTAATTTTCCTGTTTTCTGTTAGAAAAGAATTTAAATATATGTACATTGAAAATGTATATCATATCTGTACTGTAGTCTGTTTATAATGACTGTCACGAAGTTCCCAGGGGGGGGGGGGGGGGGGGGGGAGGCGGGGGGTACTCAGGTATAAGATAACTACGATGTGGAAGTGCAGATGAAGCAAAAACAATTACCGACAACCATCCAAATTTGGAATTTTCAATCCCCCAAAAGGGATTCACAATTGTCCCGGTCACTCTAATACCTGAGTACCCTCCCCCCTAGGGACGGAGTTGTATATAGGTTTTTCTTTTTACCACTCCAGGTCTTTGTCCATGACTGGTCCTTAGAGCTTGCTGAAATGCTTGATCTTCTTCAAGATTCTTGATTAAAAAATAAATAAAATAAATAAAATATAAGCTTAAGTTACCCAAAATATTTTGTCAAATAAGCTAAAAATCGATCATCGGAAAGCAATCGAATTCATCGATATTCATCGATAATAATCATTTGATTAGTATTGATTGATATCGGTAATCGATGATAATCGATACTCACAACCCAAGTGTCCTTGAATATATCGATTAATATCGAATATTATCGATTATCATCGATTTCTAAAATTCACCACGGCGAATATACGTGATCTACATATGTAAATAGATCGCGTACGTTCGACACCGGTCACTGTGAAATCTGTTCCGCTTGAAGTGTTTTATAGTTAAAATTGAGCTATAACATTATGATTTATGTACAAGAGGCACTTACAAGTCTTCAATAAAATATGTATCAAGGATTTCTAAGCATCGATGAAAATCGATAATTATCGATAGAAATCGATGATAATCGATGAAAATCGATACTCACACATTTTTACGTGATCGATTTTCATCAATTTCCAATATTAATCGATTGATTGGTATCGATTATCGGAATTATCGATTGGTATGCCGGGATATAAACTTATGTAAAATAAACCATGAAACTCGCTGAAACAAAACACATTTGAAGGGGTGAAAGACAAGGAAGATCAATTGATTATAAACGAAGACTTGCAATCATAATAAAGACGAACTTCAAATCTGCGTTTGCTGACCTCGGTTGCGAAGGCAGGTTCGTAATCATTGAATCCGCCATAAATATCGTCGTCTTCTTCTTCACCAACCAAGTGCACAGAATGAAGCATGGTTCCAGAGTGTCAATGGCCTCGAAAGAGGGCAAAAAAGGTGACAAAAAGGTGTTCTTTTTGGATATTTTATCGTTTCTAAATAGATCTCAAGTAGTTGCCATAAACAATTTTATCGTCACCCAGAAGCCTTTGCGGTATGATATACATCCCATGATGCCTTGCAGTGCGTGTATGGCTTCCCATGATGCATAGCGATAAAGGAGGCAAATTCAAAATGGCGGTCTGTAATGAAGAAAGATGCTCTCAATGGCTGAAGGAAAACTGTTGCGTCAATGTACGAGAAGAATGGCTAGAGGCTTGTATTGAATTCTTGAAACAAGAGCATGAGGTATGTATCTTTTTGCAGTATTTATTTTTGTCTGTTTTATGTTTTACTGTTCATATTGTTGTTTATATATTGCTGTTGTTGTTGCTTTGTTATTGTTGTTGTTGCTATTGTTGCTGTTGTTATTGTTGCTGCTGCCATTGCTGCTACTGCTGTTGTTGTTGTTGTTGCTGATGTTGTTGTTGTTGTTGCTGATGCTGTTGTTGTTGCTGCTATTGTTGTTGTTCCTGTTGTTGTTGCTGCTGTTGATGTTGCTGCTGTTGTTGTTCCTGTTGTTGTTGCTGCTGTTGTTGTTGCTGCTGTTGTTGTTGCTGATGCTGTTGCTGCTGTTGTTGTTGCTGCTGCTGTTGTTGCTGTTGTTGTTGATGTTGCTGCTGTTGTTGTTGCTGCTGCTGTTGCTGTTGTTGATGTTGCTGCTGCTGTTGTTGCTGATGCTGTTGTTGTTGCTGCTGCTGTTGTTGTTGTTGTTGCTGTTACTGTTGTTGATGTTGCTGCTGTTGTTGTTGTTATTGTTGTGCGTTGTTGCTGTTGTTGATGCTGCTGCTGCTATTGTTGTTGTTGTTGTTGTTGTTGCAGCTGTTGTCATTGTTATTGTAGCTGCTGTTGTTGCTCAACCTCATATGAATATCATCATGTACAATTATTGTACCATGGTACATGACATTGTACAGTACATGCATCTTTTTCTTCTTTCATGACTTCAGACGCCTTTCCATTCCCTTCTGAAGAGTAAAAACTGTGCGGAGTAACTCTATTTTACTCAGTGGACTATTATTTATATTAATCACAGGGAAGATTTACATCTCAGTCTCAGCTAAATAATTTGGTATATGAGCAGTTACTATTGGCTGACTTTCAAGAAATGAGTCTTGGATCTCTTCCAAGTATAGCAGGGCAGCTTATTGTGACGCTACAGGGAAAACACACTCTACAGGTCTTTGCTTAAGTGCAACTAACCCCTGTGAGATTGTTTTAAAAATCTATTCAACATATGCTGAATAGTTGGTGGGTTCAGTATTTTGTGATTTGAACCTTGCGTTTATGAGTTATAGACGAGGTTTGAAATCTCAATATGCAAATTTGATGACGTCTACTATAAAGGAATTTGCCATAACTTATTTAGACTTTTTCAAGAAGTCTAAATTATTTAAATGGTCAAAAAAAGTTAAAAAAATCATTTATAAAGACTGTGAAAATATTCTGTAAGTGTACAAAAATTAATGTCAATAATCAACACAAGGGCGTTTTTGTATAATAAATGATTGCTTAGTAGACGTCATCAAAATTGAATAGATTTTTAAAACAATCTCATAGGGGTTAGTTGCACTTTAATCAGTTTCTATATGTTTTGTCTTAGGCCCCGTTTACATGAGAGAGAGATGACCCTAGCAGTAGGGACGATTCTATTGTTTTATCATCCACAGGGAATATACGCACAATAGAGTTGACCCTAGTGCTAGGGTTATCAACTGAGGCTAAATAAAGTTGTCACTCATTCTTTTAGTTTCCTTGGTCACTCACTCACTTGCTCATTCATTCATGCATTTACCGGTGTATAAGCCGCACTCACAGATAAGCTGCACCCCGAGTTTGGCAACCCAAATTTTTGAAAAAAAGGTTTTGTTGAATAAAATTAAAAGAAATCAGTGGAATCTTGAGAAAGGTACATTTATTTACTTTCTTTGCATTATTGTATGTAAACTCCCAGGGAATACTTCAAAGGCTTACCAATAATTTTAGCTTTGTAATAGACTAATCACCACATCTACTGACATAAACATGTGTTTGATTTTTTTTTAAGCACTTTTTCAATGGAATTATTTTATTCTTATTGTACAGCTGTACCATCATTGCCATCATTGTCATCTGACATCATCATTATTACATTACCAAGTGACAGATTACTTTATACTTACGTTCTGCTTAGATCTGACACGATTTCTTCCGCTTAGCTGATGGTACAGTGGCTCAGTGGTTAGAGCGCCTGACTAGTATCCAGGAGGTCACGGGTTCAATTCCCGTCTGGGCTCGGTATTTTTTCCGAGTCTTTTTACGCTTGACGAAACCTTACGAACTACATTACTATCATTATTACTATTCATATTTCATCCCTTTTGTTTTCTTTCTATCAGATCAATTCCATGTTGGATGTTGGTCAATCTGCTTACTCACAGATACAGAAAATGAAAGGAAAAGATGATCCTGAAACCCTGAAAGAAACAAGCTCCAATGACACTGTACGTACCACAAACAAATAACAACCAAACAACACAGAACACTTTACAAAATCAAAACCAATCTGTTTTTCAGTGGGAGAAAAAGATTAAACCAAGCAGAATGTTGTATCTTCAGATGACAGATGGCTCACAGAGTGTTCAAGGCATGGAATACCAGCTAATTCCTGGGTTGAATCAGAATATACTTCCTGGTACAAAGGTAAAGTGCCATTGGCATCATCATCATCTATCAACATCATCATCACCACAATTTGAACTAGCAGTTCTACACTTATGCCGTGTTTACACTTGAGCGCATTACCAAGGTACAAATCAGAGAACTAAGGTTAACCGCTCAACAAACAATAGTTTTCTAATTTCTACCAAGGTTCGGTAACTCATTTACTTCAGTAAACCTCCAAGTGTAAACACGGCATTACAAACACCATTGAATGAATGAACTTTATTTAACGAGGGTAAACCCGTAACAGATACAAAAAGTGATAAACTAGTAGCCTGCAAAGGTCAGCTGCTTTTTGGCACTCGCACAATGGGGGTGAGACCCCCCGTGAGACCCCCTTGGCATGAGCACCAAAAAGTGGCTGACCTATACCTCACAGGCAAATCCCCATATCACAAAGTATCAAATCCTGCAACTGTTCTTCACCTTACAAGGAATAAATTTTAATAATAATATAAATAATAATGGTATGTTATCATTTTCATGATAACAAAGTAAGGCTGATAGACACTTTAAACTTAGAGCGAAGTCTAACTTACATTAGTTTACATAGTAAAGTGCAAACAATATAACCGTGAAACAGTACTAACTAATTAGTACTAAATAGCACTGATGAAACAATAGAAAACCATAGAGATAACAATATTTAGTACTATTTAGTAATAGTACTATTTCACGGTTATATTGTTTGCATTCTATTACATTTAACTAGTAACACTAACTATTATTTCATGGTGCCTCGCCTTTTTAAACAGCATCAATCAACGCAATGTATTGTGGTTTCCAGATACAAATTCAAGGTCCTCTTCCATGCAGACTTGGTGTTCTCTTGTTGACGGCCAAGAATGTTCGCATCCTTGGAGGCTCTGTTGATGAACTGGCTGAAAAGAATTCAGCTTGGAACATGTTACACAATTCCATGTAAGAATAGCTGTAGGAGATGATTTTTGCAGGGTTTGGGGAGGGGAGAGGGAGGGGGGGGGGGGGGGTTAGTTTAGTTGCAGTTGAACTTTTAATCAATAATCCAACTACATTGTAACTGTATAATAGCTGAGACTAGAGAGATGTTGAAATACAATCAAC
Organism: Actinostola sp. cb2023; assembly: GCA_033675265.1. Classification (NCBI taxonomy): domain Eukaryota; kingdom Metazoa; phylum Cnidaria; class Anthozoa; order Actiniaria; family Actinostolidae; genus Actinostola; species Actinostola sp. cb2023. The sequence continues at coordinate 19,313 of JAUJYZ010000792.1, forward strand.
TGTATAGTTGGCTGTAGCATACTTCCCACAACATGTCTTCAAGGCTGGAGTTGACTAGTCTTTTTTTAGTTTCTACCTTTTTCTTTGTAATTTAGTGGACAAGAAGCTCCTGCACAGCCAGCCAATATTAAAAAAGAAGAGTCTATTGCACCACAAGAAACCCAAGCTGTATCCACTAGCAGTAGTAATGTATCAGGCCATGTGAATGTACAGTCAGTAAATCACGTACAGATTTTGCAACAATCAGACAATCAAAACCAAATGGATTCTAGCACTAAGAGTAAAGCTGGAAATGGAATACGATCAATCAACAGCAATCCATTCAACAAGAGACCTCAACCAAGTAGTATGTCTACAAACAGTAGTTTTACAAATCAAGATATGAATGTGTTTGATGGCAGTGATGATTTCTTTGATGAAGTTGGTGATGAGAATTTCGACTTTGATCAGTTGGATCAAATGGAGCAGGAAGTCATTGACACAGATAAGCCTGACAATACAATAACAAGAGGTGATCAATATTGTAATTCTCCTGACATAGATCAAGGGTTTGATGACCAGGTTTTTGAGGATGAGCAACAACTTGCAGAAGAATTGATGGATGGGGATTTTGATCTCGGCGACTTTGATCTTGACACTTCGAAACAGTTCTGCAAACGACAAACTCCTGATCTAAAGTCAATTGGAACACAAAATACTTCACAACCTAAACCTACTGCATCAAGAAAACCTCAACAAAACAGATTATCAGTGAGTACAATAGTAAAACCTGCAGTCAATAAGCAAAGTGCAGCAGCTTCAAATGTAATAAAGATTGAGATGCAGGTGATTGATGATGATGATGATGATGATGATTCCAATCAACGTAGCAATAGTATTGGAAAAAGTGATACAAAACTGAATAAGTCTGCACAAAGTAAGCCTCCTGGATCCAAAAATGATTCCAATCAACGTAGCATTGGAAAAAGTGATACAAAACTGAATAAGACTGCACAAAGTAAGCCTCCTGGATCCAAAAAACTCAAGACAAGTAATATTATGTCTCATTTAATACCAAAAACAAAGTCAAGGGAAGATGATAATGGACAGACAAGAAGTGCAGAAGCTGGAAACATTGGATGCATTAACAGTTTAGGAGTCGGTGGTCAATCATCAATGCCTTATAGTTATTTGTCGACAGTTCTGAAAGAGTTACCTTTCCCTGTGGACAGGACAGTTAGAATTAAGGTAGAATAACATTGCTTGTTATTGAAGGTCATTGCACTGAGAACAAGCCAGGGAATGGGTCAATGTCTCCCTTATGAAGCAAGCGTAATAGGCTCTTTGCAGGACCCTGTCATGTGACCATGTCAATCAAAAACATTAACAGTAGCATGTAGCGAGGATGCCAAACATGTACTAAAGAGCCTGTCAAGATAAGCAATATTGCTGCTAGTTTTATCTTCAGATCTTTAAAACTGATGCTGGAACAATTAATTTGAAATCTGGTAAATTCACAGATGAGCATGGCTTGCCAGTCAGTCACATAAACTTTGTTATTTTTGGTGAATCTAAAACTCGCAGCGATTGCTTATTATGACAGGCTCTTTTTATTTGTGGCATCCTCGCTGTGCTACTGTTAAATGTTTTGATTGACATGGTCACATGACAGGGTCCTACAAAGCGCCTATTTGTGATGTCTATTTTAATATTATTATGTGAACTTTAAAATAGCAGTTCTTCACTAAAACAACTAAAGCCTTTCTTTTGTGACTCACAATCACAACAGGCAATATTTCACTGTGAAAACAGGCCTGATGCAAGTATAAACACAAGCGACAGCATATTAGCACAAGAATCAAAATGTTTCCTTTTGTGTGCTTATGCTTACATTGGACCCATTTTTATATGACACAAGTTCTTATGTTTGCGTCGCTACTGGAAGCCAGACTTAATGAAACAGAGGGTAAAATATAATCAAAGATAGACATTGGTGCCATACAAGTGAGTGACAATGCACTGTTTTGTTTAGGGCTACATTGCTACCCTGGTATCTCATTCACAAGTGTCTGACTTAAACCAAAGATGGAGAGTCACTGTCAAAATCAATGATGGATCGGCAAGTATTGATGCTGATTTAGGAGAACAGGTTTGTAGTGTTAAGTAAATGAAGGGTGACTTGTCATCAAAATCCAAATTCTCCTTTGGAATTCAAAGAGTCTAGAGGAGAATTCAGTGTTTGATCAGTGATCACTTAGGGGTCCATACAAGAACAGTGTAAGTGACTTGTGATCAAAATCCAAATTCTCCTTTGGAAATCAAAGAGTCTAGGGGAGAATTCAGTGTTTGATCAGTGATCACTTAGGGGTCCATAGAAGAACAGTGTAAGTGACTTGTGATCCAAATCCAAATTCTCCTTTGGAATTCAAAGAGTATCAATGAGAATTTGCATTTCAATCAGAGATCACTTTATGTTGTTCTTGCATAAACCCCTTCAAATGTAATAAATCTAATTGATTATTCAAACTTCATCTTATCTTTTACTTGATAACGATAGAATGATGTCAGCCACATCAAAATGTCATTTAATATTAATTTTTATAAATCACATAAAACGTCTTCATTAAATATTGTGTAACTGAATGACTCTGATAGGTTTTGACTGAGCTGCTTGGCTGCCCACTTGAATCATTTCAGGTACGTAGAACTAATTAACGACAACATAAACTATTGCTGGTTTGTTAAAAATAATAAAATAATAATAAAATATAAAAATATAAAAAAAACTATTGCTAGTTTGCAATCAATTCCTGGAGATTTTAAGTACAAAGACACAGCAGCCATGTTGGTGGTACAAACAAGAGAAGCTAATGAGGAATGCCAGGAGTGGCAAATGGTAGATGGGACACTGTGAGGCAGCTGTTTTAAAATGCGACCCCAAGACTTTGGTTTGTGAAACAAGACTCCAACAAGAAATTGAAATTTTGAGATCCTGCACCTATAGACTTTTAGTATTTCTCTGGACCATGCCCCCCCCCCCTCGTGGTCAATTTACTATTTATTATTTGTAGTGTTTATTTCACATGTAAAATTAAAAACTTTATGTATCTTAACAGAATTCTATGGTGGAAGCCAGAAACACTCGTGATCCTTTCAAATGCAAAGCTCTACAACAGGTACAATGTATTGTGTATGAACCCCAGGGGGGGGGGGGGGGGGTATATCAGTGATGGGGAGGTGCGAATGAGGCCAAACTTTTAACCCCCAAAAAGTCCATTACACAAAAACAAGACCCCAAAAAAGTCCAATGGCCCAGAACGTAAATCCATTTTTTCTGCACATAAAATTGAGAATGGTAGAATATCATTTTTATCAACCCCCCAAAAAGTCCTTGACAAAATCTAAAAGTCCACCAGAAAATTGCTAACCCTAAAAAAGTCCCAAGCCGCAAATTTCAAACCCCAAAAAGGTCTTCGCACCTCCCCCGTCACTGGATACCCCTGAGTACCCCCCTGGGGTACGAACAACATTGGTTATAATTTGTTTGGATGTTGTTGTTGTAGAGTGCAAACCATATGTCCGTGAAATAGTGCTATTACTAAATAGTACTAAATAGTGTTATCTCTATTGTTTTCTATTGTTTCATCAGTGCTATTTAGTACTAATTAGTTAGTACTGTTTCACGGACATATGGTTTGCACTCTATGATAGAAATATAATAATAATAAATATTTATACTTATGTAATTTACATGTAAGAGGTTTTCAGCAGGGTCCTCTATAACATTAAATTAAAAAGATAAAATGTATATAGAATAATAGAATCATAGAATAAATATGACTTCACTTGGGACCTACCACCCCACCCTGGCACTTCCCATAGTACAATATAGTAATAACAATAATAGAGCTTTATTTAGTCATACATGTAATCCTATACTACTAAGTGTCCCACTCAAATAAACTTATTATTATTATTATTTATTATATAGTAAAACAATAATATATACGCTTTATTTAGTCATACATGTACATAAGGTTGTAATCCTATACTACTAAGTGTCCCACTCAAATAAACTTATTATTATTATTATTTATTATATAGTAATAACAATAATATAGCTTTATTTAGTCATACATGTACATAAGGTTGTAATCCTATACTACTAAGTGTCCCACTCAAATAAACTTATTATTATTATTAATTATATAGTAATAACAATAATATAGCTTTATTTAGTCATACATGTACATAAGGTTGTAATCCTATACTACTAAGTGTCCCACTCAAATAAACTTATTATTATTATTTATTATATAGTAATAACAATAATATAGCTTTATTTAGTCATACATGTACATAAGGTTGTAATCCTATACTACTAAGTGTCCCACTCAAATAACTTATTATTATTATTATTTATTATATAGTAATAACAATAATATAGCTTTATTTAGTCATACATGTACATAAGGTTTGTAATCCTATACTACTAAGTGTCCCACTCAAATAAACTTATTATTATTATTAATTATATAGTAATAAACAATAATATAGCTTTATTTAACCCATACATACATGTACATAAGGTTGTAATCCTATACTACTAAGTGTCCCACTCAAATAAACTTATTATTATTATTATTAATTATATAGTAATAACAATAATATAGCTTTATTTAGTCATACATACATGTACATAAGGTTGTAATCCTATACTAATAAGTGTCCCACTCAAATAAACTTATTATTATTATTATGCAATTATATAGTAATAACAATAATATAGCTTTATTTAGTCATACATGTACATAAGGTTGTAATCCTATACTACTAAGTGTCCCACTCAAATAAACTTATTATTATTATTTATTATATAGTAATTAATAATAATATATATTTATTTTTAGTCATACATGTACATAAGTTGTAATCCTATACTACTAAGTGTCCCACTCAAATAAACTTATTATTATTATTAAATATATAGTAATAACAATAATATAGCTTTATTTAGTCATACATGTACATAAGGTTGTAATCCTATACTACTAAGTGTCCCACTCAAATAAACTTATTATTATGATTAATTATATAGTAATAACAATAATATAGCTTTATTTAGTCATACATGTACATAAGGTTGTAATCCTATACTACTAAGTGTCCCACTCAAATAAACTTATTATTATTATTATTTATTATATAGTAATAACAATAATATAGCTTTATTTAGTCATACATGTACATAAGGTTGTAATCCTATACTACTAAGTGTCCCACTCAAATAAACTTATTATTATTATTAATTATATAGTAATAACAATAATATAGCTTTATTTAGTCATACATGTACATAAGGTTGTAATCCTATACTACTAAGTGTCCCACTCAAATAAACTTATTATTATGATTAATTATATAGTAATAACAATAATATAGCTTTATTTAGTCATACATGTACATAAGGTTGTAATCCTATACTACTAAGTGTCCCACTCAAATAAACTTATTATTATGATTAATTATATAGTAATAACAATAATATAGCTTTATTTAGTCATACATGTACATAAGGTTGTAATCCTATACTACTAAGTGTCCCACTCAAATAAACTTATTATTATTATTATTTATTATATAGTAATAACAATAATATAGCTTTATTTAGTCATACATGTACATAAGGTTGTAATCCTATACTACTAAGTGTCCCACTCAAATAAACTTATTATTATTATTATTTATTATATAGTAATAACAATAATATAGCTTTATTTAGTCATACATGTACATAAGGTTGTAATCCTATACTACTAAGTGTCCCACTCAAATAAACTTATTATTATTATTATTTATTATATAGTAATAACAATAATATAGCTTTATTTAGTCATACATGTACATAAGGTTGTAATCCTATACTACTAAGTGTCCCACTCAAATAAACTTATTATTATTATTATTTATTATATAGTAATAACAATAATATAGCTTTATTTAGTCATACATGTACATAAGGTTGTAATCCTATACTACTAAGTGTCCCACTCAAATAAACTTATTATTATGATTAATTATATAGTAATAACAATAATATAGCTTTATTTAGTCATACATGTACATAAGGTTGTAATCCTATACTACTAAGTGTCCCACTCAAATAAACTTATTATTATTATTAATTATATAGTAATAACAATAATATAGCTTTATTTAGTCATACATGTACATAAGGTTGTAATCCTATACTACTAAGTGTCCCACTCAAATAAACTTATTATTATTATTATTTATTATATAGTAATAACAATATATAGCTTTATTTAGTCATACATGTACATAAGGTTGTAATCCTATACTACTAAGTGTCCCACTCAAATAAACTTATTATTATTATTATTAATTATATAGTAATAACAATAATATAGCTTTATTTAGTCATACATGTACATAAGGTTGTAATCCTATACTACTAAGTGTCCCACTCAAATAAACTTATTATTATTATTAATTATATAGTAATAACAATAATATAGCTTTATTTAGTCATACATGTACATAAGGTTGTAATCCTATACTACTAAGTGTCCCACTCAAATAAACTTATTATTATTATTAATTATATAGTAATAACAATAATATAGCTTTATTTAGTCATACATGTACATAAGGTTGTAATCCTATACTACTAAGTGTCCCACTCAAATAAACTTATTATTATTATTAATTATATAGTAATAACAATAATATAGCTTTATTTAGTCATACATGTACATAAGGTTGTAATCCTATACTACTAAGTGTCCCACTCAAATAAAGTTATTATTATTATTTATTATATAGTAATAACAATAATATAGCTTTATTTAGTCATACATGTACATAAGGTTGTAATCCTATACTACTAAGTGTCCCACTCAAATAAACTTATTATTATTATTAATTATATAGTAATAACAATAATATAGCTTTATTTAGTCATACATGTACATAAGGTTGTAATCCTATACTACTAAGTGTCCCACTCAAATAAACTTATTATTATTATTATTTATTATATAGTAATAACAATAATATAGCTTTATTTAGTCATACATGTACATAAGGTTGTAATCCTATACTACTAAGTGTCCCACTCAAATAAACTTATTATTATTATTAATTACTTATATAGTAATAACAATAATATAGCTTTATTTAGTCATACATGTACATAAGGTTGTAATCCTATACTACTAAGTGTCCCACTCAAATAAAGTTATTATTATTATTTATTATATAGTAATAACAATAATATAGCTTTATTTAGTCATACATGTACATAAGGTTGTAATCCTATACTACTAAGTGTCCCACTCAAATAAACTTATTATTATTATTAATTATATAGTAATAACAATAATATAGCTTTATTTAGTCATACATGTACATAAGGTTGTAATCCTATACTACTAAGTGTCCCACTCAAATAAACTTATTATTATTATTAATTATATATAGTAATAACAATAATATAGCTTTATTTAGTCATACATGTACATAAGGTTGTAATCCTATACTACTAAGTGTCCCACTCAAATAAACTTATTATTATTATTATTTATTATATAGTAATAACAATAATATAGCTTTATTTAGTCATACATGTACATAAGGTTGTAATCCTATACTACTAAGTGTCCCACTCAAATAAACATATACTTATTATATAGTAATAACAATAATATATTATATAGTGTAATCCTATACTACTAAGTGTCCCACTCAAATAAACTTATTATTATTATTAATTATATAGTAATAACAATAATATAGCTTTATTTAGTCATACATGTACATAAGGTTGTAATCCTATACTACTAAGTGTCCCACTCAAATAAACTTATTATATATTAATTATATAGTAATAACAATAATATAGCTTTATTTAGTCATACATGTACATAAGGTTGTAATCCTAACTACTAAGTGTCCCACCTCAAATAAGCTTATTATTATTTTATTTATAGTAATAACAATAATATACATTTAGTCATACATGTACATAAGGTTGTAATCCTATACTACTAAGTGTCCCACTCAAATAAACTTATTATTATTATTTATTATATAGTAATAACAATAATATAGCTTTATTTAGTCATACATGTACATAAGGTTGTAATCCTATACTACTAAGTGTCCCACTCAAATAAACTTATTATTATTATTAATTATATAGTAATAACAATAATATAGCTTTATTTAGTCATACATGTACATAAGGTTGTAATCCTATACTACTAAGTGTCCCACTCAAATAAACTTATTATTATTATTAATTATATAGTAATAACAATAATATAGCTTTATTTAGTCATACATGTACATAAGGTTGTAATCCTATACTACTAAGTGTCCCACTCAAATAAACTTATTATTATTATTAATTATATAGTAATAACAATAATATAGCTTTATTTAGTCATACATGTACATAAGGTTGTAATCCTATACTACTAAGTGTCCCACTCAAATAAACTTATTATTATTATTAATTATATAGTAATAACAATAATATAGCTTTATTTAGTCATACATGTACATAAGGTTGTAATCCTATACTACTAAGTGTCCCACTCAAATAAACTTATTATTATTATTAATTATATAGTAATAACAATAATATAGCTTTATTTAGTTCATCATACATGTACATAAGGTTGTAATCCTATACTACTAAGTGTCCCACTCAATAAACTTATTATTATTATTAATTATATAGTAATAACAATAATATAGCTTTATTTAGTCATACAGGTACATAAGGTTGTACTATACTACTAAGTGTCCCACTCAAATAAACCTATTACTACTATTATTGTATAGTAATAACAATAATATACTTTATTTAGTCATACATACATACATAAGGTTTAATCCTATACTAGTAAGTGTCCCACTCAAATAATATTATTATTATATTTATTATATATTAATCATCACAATAATATACTTTATGTCATACATGTACATAAGGTTGTAATCCTATACTACTAAGGTCCCACTCAAATAAACTTATTATTATTATTAATTATATAGTAATAACAATAATATAGCTTTATTTAGTCATACATGTACATAAGGTTGTAATCCTATACTACTAAGTGTCCCACTCAAATAAACTTATTATTATTATTAATTATATAGTAATAACAATAATATAGCTTTATTTAGTCATACATGTACATAAGGTTGTAATCCTGATACTACTAAGTGTCCCACTCAAATAAACTTATTATTATATTATTAATTATATAGTAATAACAATAATATAGCTTTATTTAGTCATAGCATGTACATAAGGTTTGTAATCCTATACTACTAAGTGTTACCCCACTCAATAAACTTATTATTATTATTTATTATATAGTAATAACAATAATATAGCTTTATTTAGGGGTAATACATATACATAAGGTGGTAATATAAATATACAATCCCAATAATAATAACTAATTATTAACTGAATAATAATAAGTAATAAAAAATATAATAGCTCAATCCTAGTCATATAATCACTCCTAAGACTCCAATAATACTTATAATATCATCTAATTATACTAATAATCATATAATCAATAATACTAATATAATAATAATAACAATAATATAGCTGTTATTTAGTCATACAATGTAACATAAGGTTGTAATCCTAACTACTAAGTGTCCCCCACTCAAATAAAACTTATTTATTATTAATTAATTATTATAATAATAACAATAATTATAGCTTTATTTAGTCATACAATGTACATATTCTAAGGTTTGTAATCCTATACTACTAAGTGTCCCACTCAAATAAACTTATTATTATTATTAATTATATAGTAATAACAATAATATAGCTTTATTTTGTCATCATACATGTACATAAGGTTGTAATCCTATACTACTAAGTGTCCCACTCCAATAAACTTATTTTATTATTAATTTATAGTAATAACAATAAATATGCTTTATTTAGTCATACATGTACATAAGGTTGTAATCCTATACTACTAAGTGTCCCACTCAAATAAACTTATTATTATTATTAATTATATAGTATATACATAATATAGCTTTATTTAGTCATACATGTACATATAGTTGTAATCCTATACTACTAAGTGTCCACTCAAATAAACTTATTATTATTATTATTTATTATATAGTAATAACAATAATATAGCTTTATGTTAGTCATACATGTACATAAGGTTGTAATCCTATACTTACTAAGTGTCCCACTCAAATAAACTATATTATTATTATTATTATATAGTAATAACATAATATAGCTTTATTTAGTCATACATGTACATAAGGGTTGGAATCCTATACTACTAAGTGTCCCACTCAAATAAACTTATTATTATTATAATTATATATAATCAACACATAATATAGCTTTATTTAGTCATACATGTACATAAGGTTGTAATCCTATACTACTAAGTGTCCCCACTCAATAAAACTATTATTATTATTAATTATTATATAGTAATAACATAATATAGCTTTATTTAGTCATACATTTACATAAGGTTGTAAATCCTAATACTACTGAAGTGTCCCACCTCAGATA
>JAUJYZ010000337.1:0-60000 GCA_033675265.1 Actinostola sp. cb2023
GTCATGTTGCGCCAATTTTGGTCATTTTGCATGGTCTATAGTCCATCAAAAAAATGGCAATGTTTGGTCATTTTTGCGCATTTTGCATGGGTTATAGTCCATCAAAAAATCGTCATTTTTGGTCATTTTGCATGGGCTATATATAGTCCATCAAAAATGGTCATGTTGCGCCAATTTTGGTCATTTTGCATTGGCAAAAAAATCGTCATTTTGGGCCATTTTTGCGCATTTTCCATGGGCTATAGTCCATCAAAAATCGTCATTTTGTGCCATATTTTGGTGCATTGCGCATCATTTTGCATGGGCTATAGTCCATCAAAAATCGTCATTTTGTGCCATATTTGGTCATTTTGCATGGGCTATATATAGTCCATCAAAAATCGTCATTTTGTGCCATATTTTTTGGTCGTTTTGCATGGGCTATATATAGTCCATCAAAAATGGTCATGTTGCGCCAATTGTGGTCATTTTGCATGGGCTATAGTCCATCAAAAATCGTCATATTGGGCCATTTTGAATGGGCTATAGTCCATCAAAAATCGTCATTTTGTGCCATATTTGGTCGTTTTTGCATGGGCTATATATAGTTCATCAAAAATGGTCATGTTGCGCCAATTTTGGTCATTTTGCATGGGCTATAGTACATCAAAAATCGTCATTTTGCGCCAATTTTGGTCATTTTGCATGGTCTATAGTCCATCAAAAATGGCAATGTTTGGTCATTTTTGCGCATTTTGCATAGGTTATAGTCCATCAAAAATCGTCATTTTTGGTCATTTTGCATGGGCTATATATAGTTCATCAAAAATGGTCATGTTGCGCCAATTTTGGTCATTTTGCATTGGCAAAAAAATCGTCATTTTGGGCCATTTTTTGCGCATTTTCCATGGGCTATAGTCCATCAAAAATCGTCATTTTGGGCCATATTTGGTCATTTTTGCATGGGCTATATATAGTCCATCAAAAATGGTCATGTTGCGCCAATTTTGGTCATTTTGCATGGGCTCTATAGTCCATCAAAAATCGTCATTTTGGGCCATTTTGAATGGGCTATAGTCCATCAAAAATCGTCATTTTGTGCCATATTTGGTCATTTTGCATGGGCTATATATAGTCCATCAAAAATCGTCATGCGCCAATTTGGTCATTTTTTTGGTCATAGTCCATTGCATATTGGGCCATTTTATGGTCCATCAAAAATCGTCATGTTTGCGCCAATTTTGGTCATTTTGCATGGTCTATAGTCCATCAAAAATGGCAATGTTTGGTCATTTTTGCGCATTTTGCATAGGTTATAGTCCATCAAAAATCGTCATTTTTGGTCATTTTGCATGGGCTATATATAGTCCATCAAAAATGGTCATGTTGCGCCAATTTTGGTCATTTTGCATTGGCAAAAAAATCGTCATTTTGGGCCATTTTTGCGCATTTTCCATGGGCTATAGTCCATCAAAAATCGTCATTTTGTGCCATATTTGGTCATTTTGCATGGGCTATAGTCCATCAAAAATCGTCATTGTGTGCCATATTTGGTCATTTTGCATGGGCATTATATATAGTCCATCAAAAATCGTCATTTTGTGCCATATTTGGTCGTTTTGCATGGGCTATATATAGTCCATCAAAAATGGTCATGTTGCGCCAATTGTGGTCATTTTGCATGGGCTATAGTCCATCAAAAATCGTCATATTGGGCCATTTTGAATGGGCTATAGTCCATCAAAAATCGTCATTTTGTGCCATATTTGGTCGTTTTGCATGGGCTATATATAGTTCATCAAAAATGGTCATGTTGCGCCAATTTTGGTCATTTTGCATGGGCTATAGTACATCAAAAATCGTCATGTTGCGCCAATTTTGGTCATTTTGCATGGTCTATAGTCCATCAAAAATGGCAATGTTTGGTCATTTTTTGCGCATTTTGCATAGGTTATAGTCCATCAAAAATCGTCATTTTTGGTCATTTTGCATGGGCTATATATAGTCCATCAAAAATGGTCATGTTGCGCCAATTTTGGTCATTTTGCATTGGCAAAAAAATCGTCATTTTGGGCCATTTTTGCGCATTTTCCATGGGCTATAGTCCATCAAAAATCGTCATTTTGTGCCATATTTGGTCATTTTGCATGGGCTATAGTCCATCAAAAATCGTCATTTTGTGCCAATTTTGGTCATTTTGCATGGGCTATATATAGTCCATCAAAAATCGTCATTTTGTGCCATCATTTTTGGTCGTTTTGCATGGGCTATATATAGTCCATCAAAAATGGTCATTTTGCGCCAATTTGGTCATTTTGCATGGGCTATAGTCCATCAAAAATCGTCATATTGGGTCCATTTTGCGCATTTTGCATGGGTTATAGTCCATCAAAAATCGTCATGTTCGTCATTTTTGGTCATTTTGCATGGGCTATATATAGTCCATCAAAAATGGTCATGTTTGGTCAATTTTGGTCATTTTGCATGGGCTATAGTCCATCAAAAATCGTCATTTTGGGCCATTTTTGCATTTGCATGGGCTATAGTCCATCAAAAATCGTCATTTTGCGCCATTTTTGGTCATTTTTGGGCTATATATAGTCCATCAAAAAATCGTCATTTTGGGCCATTTTTGGTCATTTTGCATGGGCTATATATATAGTCCATCAAAAATCGTCATTTTGTGCCATATTTGGTCATTTTGCATGGGCTATAGTCCATCAAAAATCGTCATTTTGGGCCATATTTGGTCATTTTGCATGGGCTATATATAGTCCATCAAAAATCGTCATTTTGTGCCATATTTGGTCATTTTGCATGGGCTATATATAGTCCATCAAAAATGGTCATGTTGCGCCAATTTTGGTCATTTTGCATGGGCTATATAGTCCATCAAAAATCGTCATATTGGGCCATTTTGAATGGGCTATAGTCCATCAAAAATCGTCATTTTTGTGCCATATTTGGTCGTTTTGCATGGGCTATATATAGTTCATCAAAAATGGTCATGTTGCGCCAATTTTGGTCATTTTGCATGGGCTATAGTACATCAAAAATCGTCATGTTGCGCCAATTTTGGTCATTTTGCATGGTCTATAGTCCATCAAAAATGGCAATGTTTGGTCATTTTTGCGCATTTTGCATAGGTTATAGTCCATCAAAAATCGTCATTTTTGGTCATTTTGCATGGGCTATATATAGTCCATCAAAAATGGTCATGTTGCGCCATTTTTTTGGTCATTTTGCATTGGCAAAAAAATCGTCATTTTGGGCCATTTTTGCGCATTTTCCATGGGCTATTGTCCATCAAAAATCGTCATTTTGTGCCATATTTGGTCATTTTGCATGGGCTATAGTCCATCAAAAATCGTCATTTTGGGCCATTTTGTCTTGCATGGGCTATAGTCCATCAAAAATCGTCATTTTGTGCCATATTTGGTCATTTTGCATGGGCTATATATAGTCCATCAAAAATGGTCATTTTGCGCCAATTTTGGTCATTTTGCATGGGCTATATAGTCCATCAAAAAATCGTCATTTTGTGCCATATTTTGTCATTTTTGCATGGGCTATATATAGTCCATCAAAAATCGTCATGTTGCGCCAATTTTGTGGTCATTTTGCATGGGCTATATCCATGCATGGGTCATTTATTGGGCCATTTTGCATGGGCTATAGTCCATCAAAAATCGTCATTTTGTGCCATATTTGGTCATTTTGCATGGGCTATATATAGTTCATCAAAAATGGTCATGTTGCGCCAATTTTGGTCATTTTGCATGGGCTATAGTCCATCAAAAATCGTCATGTTGCGCCAATTTTGGTCATTTTGCATGGGCTATAGTCCAAAAAATCGTCATTTTGGGCCATTTTTGGCATTTTGCATGGGCTATAGTCCATCAAAAATCGTCATTTTGTGCCATATTTGGTCATTTTGCATGGTCTATAGTCCATCAAAAATCGTCATTTTGTGCCATATTTGGTTTTGCATGGGCTATATATAGTCCATCAAAAATCGTCATTTTGTGCCATATTTGGTCGTTTTGCATGGGCTATATATATAGTCCATCAAAAATGGTCATGTTGCGCCAATTGTGGTCATTTTGCATGGTCTATAGTCCATCAAAAATCGTCATTTTGGGCCATTTTGAATGGGCTATAGTCCATCAAAAATCGTCATTTTGTGCCATATTTGGTCGTTTTGCATGGGCTATATATAGTTCATCAAAAATGGTCATGTTGCGCCAATTTTGGTCATTTTGCATGGGCTATAGTACATCAAAAATCGTCATGTTGCGCCAATTTTGGTCATTTTGCATGGTCTATAGTCCATCAAAAATGGCAATGTTTGGTCATTTTTGCGCATTTTGCATAGGTTATAGTCCATCAAAATCGTCGTCATTTTGGGTCATTTTGCATGGGCTATATATAGTCCATCAAAAATGGTCATGTTGCGCCAATTTTGGTCATTTTGCATTGCATTTTGGCAAAAAAATCGTCATTTTGGGCCATTTTTGCGCATTTTCCATGGGCTATAGTCCATCAAAAATCGTCATTTTGTGCCATATTTGGTCATTTTGCATGGTCTATAGTCCATCAAAAAAATAGTCCATTTTGGTCATTTTGGCATTTTGCATGGGCTATAGTCCATCAAAAATCGTCATTTTGTGCCATATTTGGTCGTTTTGCATGGGCTATATATAGTCCATCAAAAATGGTCATGTTGCGCCAATTTTGGTCATTTTGCATGGGCTATAGTACATCAAAAATCGTCATGTTGGGCCATTTAGAATGGGCTATTTTGCATGGGCTATAGTCCATCAAAAATCGTCATCAAAAATGCCATTTTGGGTCATTTTGCATGGGCTATAGTCCATCAAAAATCGTCATGTTGGGCCATTTTGGTCATTTTGCATGGGGCTATAGTTCATCAAAAAATCATTTATGGCCATTTTGGGCCATTTTGCATGGGCTATAGTCCATCAAAAATCGTCATGTTTGTGCCATTTTTGGGCATTTTGCATGGGCTATAGTCCATCAAAAATCGTCAATTTTTGGCCATTTTGGGCCATTTTGCATGGGCTTATAGTCCATCAAAAATCGTCATTTTGCCATCATTTTTGTCATTTTGCATGGGCTATATAGTCCATCAAAAATGGTCATTTTTTGCGCCAATTTTGGTCATTTTGCATGGGCTATAGTCCATCAAAAATCGTCATTTTGGGCCATTTTGAATGGGCTATAGTCCATCAAAAATCGTCATTTTGGGCCATTTTTTGGCCATTTTGGCATTTTGCATGGGCTATATAGTCCATCAAAAAGGTCATGTTGCGCCAATTTTTGGTCATTTGCATGGGCTATAGTACATCAAAAATCGTCATGTTGCGCCATTTTGGTCATTTTGCATGGGCTATAGTCCATCAAAAATGGCAATTTTGGTCATTTTTGCGCATTTTGCATGGGTTATAGTCCATCAAAAATCGTCATTTTTTTTTGGTCATTTTGCATGGGCTATATATAGTCCATCAAAAATGGTCATTTTGCGCCAATTTTGGTCATTTTGCATGCATAGTCCATCAAAAAAATCGTCATTTTGGGCCATTTTTTTGCGCATTTTTCCATGGGCTATAGTCCATCAAAAAAATCGTCATTTTGTGCCATATTTGGTCATTTTGCATGGGCTATATAGTCCATCAAAAATCGTCATTTTGTGCCATATTTTGGTCATTTTGCATGGGCTATATATAGTCCATCAAAAATCGTCATTTTTGCCATTTTTGGTCATTTTGCATGGGCTATATATAGTCCATCAAAAATGGTCATGTTGCGCCAATTTTGGTCATTTTGCATGGGCTATAGTCCATCAAAAATGGCAATGTTTGGTCATTTTTGCGCATTTTGCATAGGTTATAGTCTATCAAAAATCGTCATTTTTCGTCATTTTTGGTCATTTTGCATGGGCTATATATAGTCCATCAAAAATGGTCATTTTGTTTGGTCATTTTGCATGGGTTATAGCCAAAAATCGTCATTTTGGTCATTTTTGCATTTTGCATAGTCCAAAAAAATCGTCATTTTTGGCCATTTTTGCGCATTTTTGCATGGGCTATAGTCCATCAAAAATCGTCATTTTGGGCCATATTTGGTCATTTTGCATGGGCTATATAGTCCATCAAAAATCGTCATTTTGTGCCATATTTGGTCATTTTGCATGGGCTATATATAGTCCATCAAAAATCGTCATTTTGTGCCATTTTGGTCATTTTGCATGGGCTATATATAGTCCATCAAAAATCGTCATTTTTGGTCATTTTGCATGGGCTATATAGTCCATCAAAAATGGTCATTTTTGCCATTTTGGGCATTTTGCATGGGCTATAGTCCATCAAAAATGGTCATGTTGCGCCAATTTGGTCATTTTGCATGGGCTATAGTCCATCAAAAATCGTCATATTGGGCCATTTTGAATGGGCTATAGTCCATCAAAAATCGTCATTTTGTGCCATATTTGGTCGTTTTGCATGGGCTATATATAGTTCATCAAAAATGGTCATGTTGCGCCAATTTTGGTCATTTTGCATGGGCTATAGTACATCAAAAATCGTCATGTTGCGCCCATTTTTTGGTCATTTTGCATGGTCTATAGTCCATCAAAAATGGCAATGTTTGGTCATTTTTGCGCATTTTGCATAGGTTATAGTCCATCAAAAATCGTCATTTTGGCCATTTTGGTCATTTTGCATGGGCTATATATAGTCCATCAAAAATGGTCATGTTGCGCCAATTTTGGTCATTTTGCATTGGCAAAAAAATCGTCATTTTGGGCCATTTTTGCGCATTTTCCATGGGCTATATAGTCCATCAAAAATCGTCATTTTGTGCCATATTTGGTCATTTTGCATGGGCTATAGTCCATCAAAAATCGTCATGTTCGTCATTTGGGCCATTTTGAATGGGCTATAGTCCATCAAAAATCGTCATTTTGTGCCATATTTGGTCATTTTGCATGGGGCTATATAGTCCATCAAAAATGGTCATGTTGCGCCAATTTTGGTCATTTTGCATGGGCTATAGTCCATCAAAAATCGTCATTTTGCGCCATATTTGGTCATTTTGCATGGGCTATATAGTCCATCAAAAATCGTCATGTTGCGCCAATTTTGGTCATTTTGCATGGGCTATAGTCCATCAAAAAATTGGGCCATTTTGAATGGTCCATCAAAAATCGTCATTTTTGCATATTTGGTCATTTTGCATGGGCTATATATAGTTCCATCAAAAATCGTCATTTTGCGCCAATTTTGGTCATTTTGCATGGGCTATAGTCCATCAAAAATGGTCATGTTTGCGCCAATTTTGGTCATTTTGCATTGGCTATAGTCCATCAAAAATCGTCATTTTGGCCATTTTTGCGCATTTTGCATAGGTTATAGTCCATCAAAAATCGTCATTTTGTGCCATATTTGGTCATTTTGCATGGGCTATAGTCCATCAAAAATCGTCATTGTGTGCCATATTTGGTCATTTTGCATGGGCTATATATAGTCCATCAAAAATCGTCATTTTGTGCCATATTTGGTCGTTTTGCATGGGCTATATATAGTCCATCAAAAATGGTCATGTTGCGCCAATTGTGGTCATTTTGCATGGGCTATAGTCCATCAAAAATCGTCATATTGGGCCATTTTGAATGGGCTATAGTCCATCAAAAATCGTCATTTTGTGCCATATTTTGGTCATATTTGGTTTTGCATGGGCTATATATAGTTCATCAAAAATGGTCATGTTGCGCCAATTTTGGTCATTTTGCATGGGCTATATAGTACATCAAAAATCGTCATGTTGCGCCAATTTTGGTCATTTTGCATGGTCTATAGTCCATCAAAAATGGCAATGTTTGGTCATTTTTGCGCATTTTGCATAGGTTATAGTCCATCAAAAATCGTCATTTTTGGTCATTTTGCATGGGCTATATATAGTCCATCAAAAATGGTCATGTTGCGCCAATTTTGGTCATTTTGCATTGGCAAAAAAATCGTCATTTTGGGTCATTTTTGCGCATTTTCCATGGGCTATTGTCCATCAAAAATCGTCATTTTGTGCCATATTTGGTCATTTTGCATGGCTATAGTATAGTCCATCAAAAATCGTCATTTTGGGCCATTTTGAATGGGCTATAGTCCATCAAAAATCGTCATTTTGTGCCATATTTGGTCATTTTGCATGGGCTATATATAGTCCATCAAAAATCGTCATGTTGCGCCAATTTTGGTCATTTTGCATGGGCTATAGTCCATCCATCAAAAATCGTCATGTTGGGCCATTTAGAATGGGTCATTTTGCATGGGCTATAGTCCATCAAAAATGGTCATGTTTTTGGGTCATTTTGCATGGGCTATAGTCCATCAAAAATCGTCATTTTGGGCCATTTAGATTGGTCATTTTGCATGGGCATATATAGTCCATCAAAAATGGTCATGTTGCGCCAATTTTGGTCATTTTGCATGGGCTATAGTCCATCAAAAATCGTCATGTTGGGCCAATTTTGGGCATTTTGCATGGGCTATAGTTCATCAAAAAAATGTTTGGCCATTTTTTGGCATTTTGCATGGGCTATAGTCCATCAAAAATCGTCAATTTTTTGGTCATTTTTGCATTTTGCATGGGCTTATAGTCCATCAAAAATGGTCATGTTGCGCCAATTTTGGTCATTTTGCATGGGCTATATTTAGTCCATCAAAAATCGTCATTTTGGGCCATTTTTTTTGCGCATTTGGGCATGGGCTATAGTCCATCAAAAATCGTCATTTTTTGGCCATTTTTTGGGCATTTTGCATGGGCTATAGTCCATCAAAAATCGTCATTTGGGGCCATTTTTTTGGTCATTTTGCATGGGCTATAGTAGTCATCAAAAATCGTCATTTTGGGCCATTTATTTGGTCATTTTGCATGGGCTATAGTCCATCAAAAATCGTCATTTTGGGCCATGGGCTTTTTGGTCATTTTGCATGGGCTATAGTCCATCTATTTGGTCCATGGGCTATAGTCCATCAAAAATCGTCATTTTGGGCCATTTTGCATGGGCTATATATAGTCCATCAAAAATCGTCATTTTGGGCCATTTTTTGGTCATTTTGCATGGGCTATATGTCCATCAAAAATCGTCATTTTGCGCCAATTTTGGTCATTTTGCATGGGCTATAGTCCATCAAAAATCGTCATGTTTGCGCCATTTTTGGTCATTTTGCATGGGCTATAGTCCATCAAAAATGGCAATGTTTGGTCATTTTTGCGCATTTTGCATAGGTTATAGTCCATCAAAAATCGTCATTTTTGGTCATTTTGCATGGGCTATATATAGTCCATCAAAAATGGTCATGTTGCGCCAATTTTGGTCATTTTGCATGGGCTATATAGTCCATCAAAAATCGTCATTTTGTGCCATATTTGGTCATTTTGCATGGGCTATATATAGTCCATCAAAAATCGTCATTTTGTGCCATATTTGGTCATTTTGCATGGGCTATAGTCCATCAAAAAAAAATCGTCATTTTTGGCCATTTTGAATGGGCCTATTTTGCATGGGCTATATGTCCATCAAAAATCGTCATTTTGTGCCCATATTTGGTCATTTTGCATGGGCTATATAGTCCATCAAAAATCGTCATGTTGCGCCAATTTTGGTCATTTTGCATGGTCTATAGTCCATCAAAAAATGGCAATGTTTGGTCATTTTTGCGCATTTTGCATAGGTTATAGTCCATCAAAAATCGTCATTTTTGGCCATTTTGCATGGGCTATATATAGTTCATCAAAAATGGTCATGTTGCGCCAATTTTGGTCATTTTGCATTGGCAAAAAAATCGTCATTTTGGGCCATTTTTGCGCATTTTCCATGGGCTATATTGTCCATCAAAAATCGTCATTTTGTGGCCATATTTTGGTCATTTTGCATGGTCTATAGTCCATCAAAAATCGTCATTTTGGGCCATTTTGCCATTTTGCATGGGCTATAGTCCATCAAAAATCGTCATTTTGGGCCATTTTTGGTCATTTTGCATGGGCTATATTTAGTCCATCAAAAATCGTCATTTTGTGCCATATTTGGTCGTTTTGCATGGGCTATATATAGTCCATCAAAAATGGTCATGTTGCGCCAATTGTGGTCATTTTGCATGGGCTATAGTCCATCAAAAATCGTCATATTGGGCCATTTTGAATGGGCTATAGTCCATCAAAAATCGTCATTTTGTGCCATATTTGGTCGTTTTGCATGGGCTATATATAGTTCATCAAAAATGGTCATGTTGCGCCAATTTGGTCATTTTGCATGGGCTATAGTACATCAAAAATCGTCATGTTGCGCCAATTTTGGTCATTTTGCATGGTCTATAGTCCATCAAAAATGGCAATGTTTGGTCATTTTTGCGCATTTTGCATAGGTTATAGTCCATCAAAAATCGTCATTTTTGGTCATTTTGCATGGGCTATATATAGTCCATCAAAAATGGTCATGTTGCGCCAATTTTGGTCATTTTGCATTGGCTATAATCAAAAAAATCAAAAATCGTCATTTTGTGCCATTTTGGTCATTTTGCATGGGCTATATATAGTCCATCAAAAATCGTCATTTTGTGCCAATTTTGGTCATTTTGCATGGGCTATAGTCCATCAAAAATCGTCATTTTGGGCCATTTTTGGTCTGCATTTTGCATGGGCTATATATAGTCCATCAAAAATCGTCATTTTGTGCCATATTTGGTCATTTTGCATGGGCTATAGTCCATCAAAAATCGTCATTTTGCGCCAATTTTGGTCATTTTGCATGGGCTATAGTCCATCAAAAATCGTCATTTTGGTCATTTTTGCGCATTTTGCATGGGTTATAGTCCATCAAAAATCGTCATTTTGCGCCATTTTGGTCATTTTGCATGGGCTATATATAGTCCATCAAAAATGGTCATTTTGCGCCAATTTTGGTCATTTTGCATGGGCTATAGTCCATCAAAAATCGTCAATCGTCATTTTTGGTCATTTTGCATTTTTGCGCATTTGGGCCATTTTTGGGCATTTTGCATGGCTATATATAGTCCATCAAAAATCGTCATTTTGTGCCATATTTGGTCATTTTGCATGGTCTATAGTCCATCAAAAATCGTCATTTTGGCCATTTTGTCATGGGCTGGGCTATAGTCCATCAAAAATCGTCATTTTGTGCCATATTTGGTCATTTTGCATGGGCTATATATAGTCCATCAAAAATGGTCATGTTGCGCCAATTTGGTCATTTTGCATGGGCTATAGTCCATCAAAAATCGTCATTTTGGGCCATTTTGCATGGGCTATAGTCCATCAAAAATCGTCATTTTGTGCCATATTTGGTCATTTTGCATGGGCTATATATAGTCATCAAAAATGGTCATGTTGCGCCAATTTTGGTCATTTTGCATGGGCTATAGTATCATCAAAAATCGTCATTTTGCGCCAATTTTGGTCATTTTGCATGGGCTATATAGTCCATCAAAAATCGTCAATTTTTGGTCATTTTTGCGCATTTTGCATAGGTTATAGTCCATCAAAAATCGTCATTTTGGGCCATTTTTTTGGTCATTTTGCATGGGCTATATATAGTCCATCAAAAATCGTCATGTTGCGCCAATTTTGGTCATTTTGCATGGGCTATAGTCCATCAAAAATCGTCATTTTGGGCCATGGTCATTTTGCATTTTGCATGGGCTATAGTCCATCAAAAATCGTCATTTTGTGCCATATTTGGTCATTTTGCATTTTTTGCATGGGCTATATATAGTCCATCAAAAATCGTCATGTTGCGCCAATTTTGGTCATTTTGCATGGGCTATATAGTCCATCAAAAATCGTCATTTTGGGCCATTTTGGGTCATTTTGCATGGGCTGGGCTATAGTCCATCAAAAAATCGTCATTTTGGGCCAATTTTGGTCATTTTGCATGGGCTATATATAGTCATCAAAAATCGTCATTTGGGCCATTTTTTGTCATTTTGCATTGGGCTATAGTCATCAAAAATCGTCATTTTGGGCCATTTTGGTCATTTTGCATGGGCTATAGTCCATCAAAAATCGTCATTTTTGGCCCATTTTGGTCATTTTGCATGGGGGCTATAGTCCATCAAAAAATCGTCATTTTGGGCCATTTTGGTCATTTTGCATGGGGCTATATATAGTCCATCAAAAATCGTCATTTTGTCATTTTTGCCATTTTGCATGGTCCATCAAAAATCGGGCATTTTGGTCATTTATAGTCCATCAAAAATCGTCATTTTGGGCCATTTTTGGGCATTTTGCATGGGCTATATGTCCATCAAAAATCGTCATTTTTGTGCCATATTTTGGTCATTTTGCATGGGCTATATATAGTCCATCAAAAATGGTCATGTTGCGCCAATTTTGGTCATTTTGCATGGGCTATAGTCCATCAAAAATCGTCATATTGGGCCATTTTGCATGGGCTATAGTCCATCAAAAATCGTCATTTTGTGCCATATTTGGTCGTTTTGCATGGGCTATATATAGTTCATCAAAAATGGTCATGTTGCGCCAATTTTGGTCATTTTGCATGGGCATGGGCTATAGTCGTCATCAAAAATCGTCATGTTGCGCCAATTTTTGGTCATTTTGCATGGTCTATAGTCCATCAAAAATCGTCATGTTTTGGCCATTTTTGCGCATTTTTTGCATAGGTTATAGTCCATCAAAAATCGTCATTTTGGTCATTTTGTCATTTTGCATGGGCTATATATAGTCCATCAAAAATGGTCATGTTGCGCCAATTTTGGTCATTTTGCATGGGCTATAGTCCATCAAAAAATCGTCATTTTGTGCCATATTTTGCGCATTTTTTGCATGGGCTATATATAGTCCATCAAAAATGGTCATGTTGCGCCATTTTTTTGGTCATTTTGCATGGGCATGGGCTATAGTCCATCAAAAATGGTCATGTTGCGCCAATTTTGGTCATTTTGCATGGGCTATAGTCCAAAAAAAATCGTCATTTTGGGCCATTTTTGCGCATTTTGCATGGGCTAGTATAGTCCATCAAAAATCGTCATTTTGTGCCATTTTTGGTCATTTTGCATGGGCTATATAGTCCATCAAAAATCGTCAAAAATCGTCATTTTTGGTCATTTTGCATGGGGGCTATAGTCCATCAAAAATCGTCATTTTGTGCCATATTTGGTCGTTTTTGCATGGGCTATATATAGTCCATCAAAAATGGTCATGTTGCGCCAATTGTGGTCATTTTGCATGGGCTATAGTCCATCAAAAATCGTCATATTTGGGCCATTTTGAATGGGCTATAGTCCATCAAAAATCGTCATTTTGTGCCATATTTGGTCATTTTGCATGGGCTATATATAGTTCATCAAAAATGGTCATGTTGCGCCAATTTTGGTCATTTTGCATGGGCTATAGTACATCAAAAATCGTCATGTTGCGCCATTTTTGGTCATTTTGCATGGTCTATAGTCCATCAAAAATGGCAATGTTTGGTCATTTTTGCGCATTTTGCATGGGGTTATAGTCCATCAAAAATCGTCATTTTTTTTGGTCATTTTGCATGGGCTATATATATAGTCCATCAAAAATGGTCATGTTGCGCCAATTTTGGTCATTTTGCATTGGCAATATAGTCATCAAAAATCGTCATTTTGTGCCATTTTTGGTCATTTTGCATGGGCTATATATAGTCCATCAAAAATCGTCATTTTGCGCCATTTTGGTCATTTTGCATGGGCTATAGTCCATCAAAAATCGTCATTTTGGGCCATTTTTTGGGTCATTTTGCATGGGCTATAGTCCATCAAAAATCGTCATTTTGTGCCATATTTGGTCATTTTGCATGGGCTATAGTCCATCAAAAATCGTCATGTTGCGCCAATTTTGGTCATTTTGCATGGGCTATAGTCCATCAAAAAATGGGCAATGTTTGGTCCATCATGTTGCGTCATTTTTTGCATTTTGCATAGGCTATAGTCCATCAAAAATCGTCATTTTGGTCATTTTTGGCATGCATGGCATTTGGATATATATAGTCCATCAAAAATCGTCATGTTGCGCCAATTTTGGTCATTTTGCATGGGCTATATCATCAAAAATCGTCATGTTGGGCCAATTTTGGTCATTTTGCATGGGCTATAGTCCATCAAAAAAATCGTCATTTTGGGCCATTTTTGCGCATTTTGCATGGGCTATATTATAGTCCATCAAAAATCGTCATTTTGCGCCAATTTTGGTCATTTTGCATGGGCTATATATAGTCCATCAAAAATCGTCATTTTGGGCCATTTTGGTCAATGGGCTATAGTCCATCAAAAATCGTCATTTTGGGCCATTTTGGACTATTTTGCATGGGCTATAGTCCATCAAAAATGGTCATTTTGCGTCAATTTTGGTCATTTTGCATGGGCTAGTACATCAAAAATCGTCATGTTGCGCCAATTTTGGTCATTTTGCATGGTCTATAGTCCATCAAAAATGGCAATGTTTGGTCATTTTTGCGCATTTTGCATAGGTTATAGTCCATCATCATCAAAAATCGTCATTTTTGGTCATTTTGCATGGGCTATATATAGTCCATCAAAAATGGTCATGTTGCGCCAATTTTGGTCATTTTGCATTGGCAAAAAAATCGTCATTTTGGGCCATTTTTGCGCATTTTCCATGGGCTATAGTCCATCAAAAATCGTCATTTTGTGCCATATTTTTTGGTCATTTTGCATGGGCTATAGTCCATCAAAAATCGTCATTTTGTGCCATATTTGGTCATTTTGCATGGGCTATATATAGTCCATCAAAAATCGTCATTTTGTGC
Organism: Actinostola sp. cb2023; assembly: GCA_033675265.1. Classification (NCBI taxonomy): domain Eukaryota; kingdom Metazoa; phylum Cnidaria; class Anthozoa; order Actiniaria; family Actinostolidae; genus Actinostola; species Actinostola sp. cb2023. The sequence goes on from JAUJYZ010000337.1 coordinate 14,831, forward strand.
CATATTTGGTCGTTTTGCATGGGCTATATATAGTCCATCAAAAATCGTCATGTTGCGCCAATTTTGGTCATTTTGCATGGTCTATAGTCCATCAAAAATGGCAATGTTTGGTCATTTTTGCGCATTTTGCATAGGTTATAGTCCATCAAAAATCGTCATTTTGGTCATTTTGCATGGGCTATATATAGTCCATCAAAAATGGTCAATGTTGCGCCAATTTTGGTCATTTTGCATTGGCAAAAAAATCGTCATTTTGGGCCATTTTTGCGCATTTTCCATGGGCTATAGTCCATCAAAAATCGTCATTTTGTGCCATATTTGGTCATTTTGCATGGGCTATAGTCCATCAAAAATCGTCATTGTGTGCCATATTTGGTCATTTTGCATGGGCTATATATAGTCCATCAAAAATCGTCATTTTGTGCCATATTTGGTCGTTTTGCATGGGCTATATATAGTCCATCAAAAATCGTCCATTTTGGTCATTTTGCATGGGCTATATATAGTCCATCAAAAAAAAATGGTCATTGTGCGTCAATTTTGGTCATTTTGCATGGGCTAGTACATCAAAAATCGTCATGTTGCGCCAATTTTGGTCATTTTGCATGGGCTATAGTCCATCAAAAATCGTCATATTGGGCCATTTTGAATGGGCTATAGTCCATCAAAAATCGTCATTTTGTGCCATATTTGGTCGTTTTGCATGGGCTATATATAGTTCATCAAAAATGGTCATGTTGCGCCAATTTTGGTCATTTTGCATGGGCTATAGTACATCAAAAATCGTCATGTTGCGCCAATTTTGGTCATTTTGCATGGTCTATAGTCCATCAAAAATGGCAATGTTTGGTCATTTTTTTGCGCATTTTGCATAGGTTATAGTCCATCAAAAATCGTCATTTTTTGGTCATTTTGCATGGGCTATATATAGTCCATCAAAAATGGTCATGTTGCGCCCATTTTTGGTCATTTTGCATTGGCTAAGTCCAAAAATCGTCATTTTGGGCCATTTTTGCGCATTTTCCATGGGCTATTGTCCATCAAAAATCGTCATTTTGTGCCATATTTGGTCATTTTGCATGGTCTATAGTTTCGTCATTTTGGGCCATTTTGAATGGGCTATAGTCCATCAAAAATCGTCATTTTGTGCCATATTTGGTCGTTTTGCATGGGCTATATATAGTCCATCAAAAATGGTCATGTTGCGCCCATTTTGGTCATTTTGCATGGGCTAAAAATCGTCCATCAAAAATCGTCATTTTGTGCCATATTTGGTCGTTTTGCATGGGCTATATATAGTCCATCAAAAATGGTCATGTTGCGCCAATTTTGGTCATTTTGCATGGGCTATAGTCCATCAAAAATCGTCATATTGGGCCATTTTTCAATGGGCTATAGTCCATCAAAAATCGTCATTTTGTGCCATATTTGGTCGTTTTGCATGGGCTATATATAGTTCATCAAAAATGGTCATTTTGCGCCAATTTTGGACATTTTGCATGGGCTATATATAGTCCATCAAAAATGGTCATGTTGCGCCAATTTTGGTCATTTTGCATTGGCAAAAAAAATCGTCATTTTGGGCCATTTTTGCGCATTTTCCATGGGCTATAGTCCATCAAAAATCATCATTTTGTGCCATATTTGGTCATTTTGCATGGTCTATAGTCCATCAAAAATCGTCATTTGTGTTGGCCATATTTTGGTCATTTTGCATGGGCTATATATAGTCCATCAAAAATCGTCATTTTGTGCCATATTTGGTCGTTTTGCATGGGCTATATATAGTCCATCAAAAATGGTCATGTTGCGCCAATTGTGGTCATTTTGCATGGGCTATAGTCCATCAAAAATCGTCATATTGGGCCATTTTGAATGGGCTATAGTCCATCAAAAATCGTCATTTTGTGCCATATTTGGTCGTTTTGCATGGACTATATATAGTTCATCAAAAATGGTCATGTTGCGCCAATTTTGGTCATTTTGCATGGGCTATAGTACATCAAAAATCGTCATGTTGCGCCAATTTTGGTCATTTTGCATGGTCTATAGTCCATCAAAAATGGCAATGTTTGGTCATTTTTGCGCATTTTACATAGGTTATAGTCCATCAAAAATCGTCATTTTTGGTCATTTTGCATGGGCTATATATAGTCCATCAAAAATGGTCATGTTGCGCCAAATTTGGTCATTTTGCATTGGCAAAAAAATCGTCATTTTGGGCCATTTTTGCGCATTTTCCATGGGCTATTGTCCATCAAAAATCGTCATTTTGTGCCATATTTGGTCATTTTGCATGGTCTATAGTCCATCAAAAATCGTCATTTTGGGCCATTTTGAATGGGCTATAGTCCATCAAAAATCGTCATTTTGTGCCATATTTGGTCGTTTTGCATGGGCTATATATAGTTCATCAAAAATGGTCATGTTGCGCCAATTTTGGTCATTTTGCATGGGCTATAGTACATCAAAAATCGTCATGTTGGGCCATTTAGAATGGGCTATTTTGCATGGGCTATAGTTCATCAAAAATGGCCATTTTGGGCCAGTTGCATGGGCTATAGTCCATCAAAAATCGTCATGTTGGGCCATTTAGAATGGGCTATTTTGCATGGGCTATAGTTCATCAAAATCAAAAATGGCCATTTTGGGCCAGTTGCATGGGCTATAGTCCATCAAAAATCGTCATGTTGGGCCATTTAGAATGGGCTATTTTGCATGGGCTATAGTTCATCAAAAATGGCCATTTTGGGCCAGTTGCATGGGCTTATAGTCCATCAAAAATCGCAATGTTTGGTCATTTTTGCGCATTTTGCATGGGCTTATAGTCCATCAAAAATGGTCATGTTGCGCCAATTTTGGTCATTTTGCATGGGCTATATTTAGTCCATCAAAAATCGTCATTTTGGTCAATTTTGAATGGGCTATAGTTCATCAAAAATCGTCATTTTGGGCCATTTAGTTTGGACTATTTTGCATGAGCTATAGTCCATCAAAAATCGTCATTTGGGGCCATTTAGAATGGGCTATTTGCATGGGCTATAGTTCATCAAAAATCGTCGTCATTTTGGGCCATTTAGAATGGGCTATTTTGCATGGGCTATAGTCCATCAAAATTCGTCATTTAGGGCCATATTTGCCCATTTTCCACGGGCTATAATCCATCATAAATCGTCATTTTGGGCCATAGGCCAAAAAATCGTCATTTTGGGCCATTTTGAATGGGCTATAATAGTCCATCAAAAATCGTCATTTTGGGCCATTTTGGGCATTTTGCATGGGCTATTGTCCATCAAAAATCGTCATTTTGTGCCATATTTTGTCATTTTGCATGGTCTATAGTCCATCAAAAATCGTCATGTTGCGCCATTTTTTTCATTTTGCATGGTCTATTGTCCATCATTTTGCATGGCCAATTCTATAGTCATTTTGCATCAAAAATGGCAATGTTTGGTCATTTTTGCGCATTTTGCATAGGTTATAGTCCATCAAAAATCGTCATTGGTCATTTTTGGTCATTTTGCATGGGCTATATATAGTCCATCAAAAATGGTCATGTTGCGCCAATTTTGGTCATTTTGCATTGGCTAAAATCGTCAAAAATCGTCATTTTGTGCCATATTTGGTCATTTTGCATGGGCTATATATAGTCCATCAAAAATCGTCATGTTGCGCCAATTTTGGTCATTTTCATGGGCTATAGTACATCAAAAATCGTTATTTTGGCCATTTAGAATGGCCTATTTTGCATGGGCTATTGTCCATCAAAAATCGTCATTTTGTGCCCTATTTGGTCATTTTGCATGGTCTATAGTCCATCAAAAATCGTCATGTTGCGCCAATTTTGGTCATTTTGCATGGTCTATAGTCCATCAAAAATGGCAATGTTTGGTCATTTTTGCGCATTTTGCATAGGTTATAGTCCATCAAAAATCGTCATTTTTGGTCATTTTGCATGGGCTATATATAGTTCATCAAAAATGGTCATGTTGCGCCAATTTTGGTCATTTTGCATTGGCAAAAAAATCGTCATTTTGGGCCATTTTTGCGCATTTTCCATGGGCTATTTATTGTCCATCAAAAATCGTCATTTTGTGCCATATTTGGTCATTTTGCATGGTCTATAATCCATCAAAAATCGTCATTTTGGACCATTTTGAATGGGCTATAGTCCATCAAAAATCGTCATTTTGTGCCATATTTGGTCGTTTTGCATGGGCTATATATAGTCCATCAAAAATCGTCATTTTGTGCCATATTTGGTCGTTTTGCATGGGCTATATATAGTCCATCAAAAATGGTCATGTTGCGCCAATTGTGGTCATTTTGCATGGGCTATAGTCCATCAAAAATCGTCATATTGGGCCATTTTGAATGGGCTATAGTCCATCAAAAATCGTCATTTTGTGCCATATTTGGTCGTTTTGCATGGGCTATATATAGTTCATCAAAAATGGTCATGTTGCGCCAATTTTGGTCATTTTGCATGGGCTATAGTACATCAAAAATCGTCATGTTGCGCCAATTTTGGTCATTTTGCATGGTCTATAGTCCATCAAAAATGGCAATGTTTGGTCATTTTTGCGCATTTTGCATAGGTTATAGTCCATCAAAAATCGTCATTTTTGGTCATTTTGCATGGGCTATATATAGTCCATCAAAAATGGTCATGTTGCGCCAATTTTGGTCATTTTGCATTGGCAAAAATCGTACATCAAAAATCGTCATTTTGTGCCATATTTGGTCGTTTTGCATGGGCTATATATAGTCCATCAAAAATGGTCATGTTGCGCCAATTGTGGTCATTTTGCATGGGCTATAGTACATCAAAAATCGTTATTTTGGGCCATTTAGAATGGCCTATTTTGCATGGGCTATTGTCCATCAAAAATCGTCATTTTGTGCCATATTTGGTCATTTTGCATGGTCTATAGTCCATCAAAAATCGTCATGTTGCGCCAATTTTGGTCATTTTGCATGGTCTATAGTCCATCAAAAATGGCAATGTTTGGTCATTTTTGCGCATTTTGCATAGGTTATAGTCCATCAAAAATCGTCATTTTTGGTCATTTTGCATAGGCTATATATAGTTCATCAAAAATGGTCATGTTGCGCCAATTTTGGTCATTTTGCATTGGCAAAAAAATCGTCATTTTGGGCCATTTTTGCGCATTTTCCATGGGCTATTTATTGTCCATCAAAAATCGTCATTTTGTGCCATATTTGGTCATTTTGCATGGTCTATAATCCATCAAAAATCGTCATTTTGGACCATTTTGAATGGGCTATAGTCCATCAAAAATCGTCATTTTGTGCCATATTTGGTCGTTTTGCATGGGCTATATATAGTCCATCAAAAATGGTCATGTTGCGCCAATTGTGGTCATTTTGCATGGGCTATAGTCCATCAAAAATCGTCATTTTGGGCCATTTTGAATGGGCTATAGTCCATCAAAAATCGTCATTTTGTGCCATATTTGGTCGTTTTGCATGGGCTATATATAGTTCATCAAAAATGGTCATGTTGCGCCAATTTTGGTCATTTTGCATGGGCTATAGTACATCAAAAATCGTCATGTTGCGCCAATTTTGGTCATTTTGCATGGTCTATAGTCCATCAAAATTGGCAATGTTTGGTCATTTTTGCGCATTTTGCATAGGTTATAGTCCATCAAAAATCGTCATTTTTGGTCATTTTGCATGGGCTATATATAGTCCATCAAAAATCGTCATGTTGCGCCAATTTTGGTCATTTTGCATGGGCTATAGTACATCAAAAATCGTTATTTTGGGCCATTTAGAATGGCCTATTTTGCATGGGCTATTGTCCATCAAAAATCGTCATTTTGTGCCATATTTGGTCATTTTGCATGGTCTATAGTCCATCAAAAATCGTCATGTTGCGCCAATTTTGGTCATTTTGCATGGGCTATAGTACATCAAAAATCGTCATTTTGGGCCATTTAGAATGGGCTATTTTGCATGGGCTATAGTTCATCAAAAATCGTCATTTTGGGCCATTTAGATTGGACTATTTTGCATGAGCTATAGTCCATCAAAAATCGTCATTTGGGGCCATTTAGAATGGGCTATTTGCATGGGCTATAGTTCATCAAAAATCGTCGTCATTTTGGGCCATTTAGAATGGGCTATTTTGCATGGGCTATAGTCCATCAAAATTCGTCATTTAGGGCCATATTTGCCCATTTTCCACGGGCTATAATCCATCAAAAAATCGTCATTTTGGGCCATTTTCGGGCATTTTCCATGGGCCATTTTGGGCCATTTATCGTCATTTTGGGCCATTTTGAATGGGCTATAATAGTCCATCGAAAATCGTCATTTTGGGCCATTTTCGGGCATTTTGCATGGGCTATTGTCCATCAAAAATCGTCATTTTGTGCCATATTTTGTCATTTTGCATGGTCTATAGTCCATCAAAAATCGTCATGTTGCGCCAATTTTGGTCATTTTGCATGGTCTATAGTCCATCAAAAATCGTCATTTTGGGCCATTTTGAATGGGCTATAGTCCATCAAAAATCGTCATTTTGTGCCATATTTGGTCGTTTTGCATGGGCTATATATAGTTCATCAAAAATGGTCATGTTGCGCCAATTTTGGTCATTTTGCATGGGCTATAGTACATCAAAAATCGTCATGTTGCGCCAATTTTGGTCATTTTGCATGGTCTATAGTCCATCAAAAATGGCAATGTTTGGTCATTTTTGCGCATTTTGCATAGGTTATAGTCCATCAAAAATCGTCATTTTTGGTCATTTTGCATGGGCTATATATAGTCCATCAAAAATGGTCATGTTGCGCCAATTTTGGTCATTTTGCATTGGCAAAAATCGTTAAAAATCGTCATTTTGTGCCATATTTGGTCGTTTTGCATGGGCTATATATAGTCCATCAAAAATGGTCATGTTGCGCCAATTGTGGTCATTTTGCATGGGCTATAGTACATCAAAAATGGTCATGTTGCGCCAATTTTGGTCATTTTGCATTGGCAAAAAAATCGTCATTTTGGGCCATTTTTGCGCATTTTCCATGGGCTATTTATTGTCCATCAAAAATCGTCATTTTGTGCCATATTTGGTCATTTTGCATGGTCTATAATCCATCAAAAAATCGTCATTTTGGACCATTTTGAATGGGCTATAGTCCATCAAAAATCGTCATTTTGTGCCATATTTGGTCGTTTTGCATGGGCTATATATAGTCCATCAAAAATGGTCATGTTGCGCCAATTGTGGTCATTTTGCATGGGCTATAGTCCATCAAAAATCGTCATATTGGGCCATTTTGAATGGGCTATAGTCCATCAAAAATCGTCATTTTGTGCCATATTTGGTCGTTTTGCATGGGCTATATATAGTTCATCAAAAATGGTCATGTTGCGCCAATTTTGGTCATTTTGCATGGGCTATAGTACATCAAAAATCGTCATGTTGCGCCAATTTTGGTCATTTTGCATGGTCTATAGTCCATCAAAATTGGCAATGTTTGGTCATTTTTGCGCATTTTGCATAGGTTATAGTCCATCAAAAATCGTCATTTTTGGTCATTTTGCATGGGCTATATATAGTCCATCAAAAATGGTCATGTTGCGCCAATTTTGGTCATTTTGCATTGGCAAAAATCGTCAAAAATCGTCATTTTGTGCCATATTTGGTCATTTTGCATGGGCTATATATAGTCCATCAAAAATCGTCATGTTGCGCCAATTTTGGTCATTTTGCATGGGCTATAGTACATCAAAAATCGTTATTTTGGGCCATTTAGAATGGCCTATTTTGCATGGGCTATTGTCCATCAAAAATCGTCATTTTGTGCCATATTTTGTCATTTTGCATGGTCTATAGTCCATCAAAAATCGTCATGTTGCGCCAATTTTGGTCATTTTGCATGGTCTATAGTCCATCAAAAATGGCAATGTTTGGTCATTTTTGCGCATTTTGCATAGGTTATAGTCCATCAAAAATCGTCATTTTTGGTCATTTTGCATAGGCTATACAGTTGTATATAGTTCATCAAAAATGGTCATGTTGCGCCAATTTTGGTCATTTTGCATTGGCAAAAAAATCGTCATTTTGGGCCATTTTTGCGCATTTTCCATGGGCTATTTATTGTCCATCAAAAATCGTCATTTTGTGTCATATTTGGTCATTTTGCATGGTCTATAATCCATCAAAAATCGTCATTTTGGACCATTTTGAATGGGCTATAGTCCATCAAAAATCGTCATATTGGGCCATTTTGAATGGGCTATAGTCCATCAAAAATCGTCATTTTGTGCCATATTTGGTCGTTTTGCATGGGCTATATATAGTTCATCAAAAATGGTCATGTTGCGCCAATTTTGGTCATTTTGCATGGGCTAGAGTACATCAAAAATCGTCATGTTGCGCCAATTTTGGTCATTTTGCATGGTCTAGTCCATCAAAAATGGCAATGTTTGGTCATTTTTGCGCATTTTGCATAGGTTATAGTCCATCAAAAATCGTCATTTTTGGTCATTTTGCATGGGCTATATATAGTCCATCAAAAATGGTCATGTTGCGCCAATTTTGGTCATTTTGCATTGGCAAAAATCGTTAAAAATCGTCATTTTGTGCCATATTTGGTCGTTTTGCATGGGCTATATATAGTCCATCAAAAATGGTCATCAAATTCGTCATTTAGGGCCATATTTGGTCATTTTGCATTGTGTATAGTCCATCAAAAATCGCAATTTTGGGTCATTTTTGCGCATTTTGCATGGGCTTATAGTCCATCAAAAATGGTCATTATGGGCCATTTTGCATGGGCTATAGTCCATCAAAAATCGTCATTTTGGGCCAGTTTGAATGGGCTATAGTCCATCAAAAATCGTCATTTTGAATGGGCTATAGTCCATCAAAAATCGTCATTTTGGGCCAGTTTGAATGGGCTATATAGTCCATCAAAAATCGTCATTTTGGGCCGTTTTGCGCATTTTTGTGTTTTTACCTTTGCTTTAATCTGGACCATCATTCATTTTAAAGGATATTATGTAAAATAGGTCACGTGACTAGATTTTTACCATTACGTAGTTAAATATCTCCTTAAATGAGAACGATGGTCCAGGTGTTAAGGTAGATTCATGATAAGGACATTAAAACAAAGATAAAAACACAAAAATAACTTTGGTACCTTTTGTCTCAGTCTCCCCAAATTGAAAAACGTGATTTGTGACGTAACTGGTCACGTGACCCATCCCTTATTTTGAAATACCTACCAAAATGTTAAGTTTCATGAGATATATTAGGTAGCCGAAAATCGTTTTATTTTTTCTGTTCCAAACACAATTAAGGCAAATTTAACGTTTTAGGGGAATTCTTTAAAATCCCAGGCCTTAACATGCTTGAGATATAATCCATCGAAAATCGCAATTTTGGGTCATTTTTGCGCATTTTGCATCAAAAATCGTCATTTTGGGCCATATTTGGTCATTTTGCATGGGCTGTAGTCCATCAAAAATCGTCATATTACGCCAATTTTGGTCATTATGCATGGTCTATAGTCCATCAAAAATCGACATTTTGGGTCATTTTTGCGCATTTTGCATGGGCTTGAAAAATCGTCATTTTGGGCTATTTTTGCGCATTTTGCATAGACTATAGTCCATCCAAAAATCGACATTTTGGGCCATTTTCGGGCATTTTGCACGGGCTATAGCAGTATTGGTAGGTGTATACATCATGGTTTATCCAGTAATCCTTGCAAACTACAATAATCTCGATGGCAATACAAAGAAACCAAATATGTAAAGTAATATTTTTATAATTTTATCGTTTGTAATAGTTAACAAGGTGTTGAGTTAACAGCACTGGTATATGTAGAGTGAAATGTGATAAGGAAGGTAGCTGCTACACTAGCGAACCGACACATAATAATTCCTCTAACTTAGGGCACTTTCCATTTGGCAGAACTGACTGCACTTTCCAACCAGTTCTTAAATGGAACACGTCAGTTCTGGGAACTGGTTCAGATAGTTCTCAGAACTGACGCATTCCATTTAAGAACCGGTTGATCAGACCAGTCAGTTCTGCCAAATGGAAAGCGCCCTAAGACATGATTGACTGAGCGGGTTTTATGTTAATGTTGGGGTATATTAAGCCTCTTGCTCCGTCTGCACTGGTTGATTTCAGCTGCGTATGTTAGCGCAACAATACAGCGTTACACATCATTTGTCTAGCATGTTTGCTGTATTGACAGTTTAAAAGCTTTACGTTTGACAAAGGCAACACTTTGTCTCTAGATCACTTGTTGAAGCTAACTAAATGATGCAAATGTAACAACTAGAATTACTTACGTATTTACTATCAGCCTTGGGTAATGAAATATGTACATAGTCAGTGTAGGAATGGACACAAATGGACACAAAAGTGTGTGCATAAGCTTTATAAGTAGTGTTAAAAAACTGTTCAAACTATTAACAGTGTATGTTGAACATATGTTATATAAATGTTGACTTATCTCTTCAACAATGTTGTAATTAACTTTTCCCTTTATGCTAAGTATCGAATAGAAGTAATCTTCTACTATATATAGATCTCTTACAAACAACACACTCAACTAGGAATAGGAAAAATAGGAAACTGGGAATAAAATGGGATGTTTTCATTTTTCCTCGTAGCTTTGTCTACATTCATACATGGCTAACCTATTAAGTTTCCTATTGCTAGTTGTTAAAGTATTGTTTTAATGGATTATATCTATGGAGAGTATTTAATTGGGCCTAGATTTTTTAGGTTCAGGCTCTCCACTATCTGCATGTGAGGATGGCACTGTTGGTGCTACTAAATCTCCCAGATTGCTGTCTCCATCTACAAAACACACACACGTCAATGGTAAGTTAGAGGTTTGGCCAGGTGGTTATTTATTTATTTATTTTTTCCTCCACACCTACATGTTTTATTTGATTACTAGATATAATACAGTCAATCTCAAAAAGGTTGTCCAGATGAAAAGACTACAACACTACAATAAAGTCACGTGATTCATTATGATTTCAATTCCTGTGCGCGGAACTGTGAGTTGATAACAGCGCCATTACATTCAGTTCTCACAATGCCGTGTACTTTTGCATCTCAAATTGAAATTCCATGAGAGGAAATTGAAAACATAATGAATCACGTGACTTTATTGTAGTATTGTAGTCTTTTCACTTGGACAACCTTTTTGAGAATGACTGTATATACACTCAATTGCAGAAATGTTGTAGTATACATTTATACAAATATGCAAATATCTAATGAGATGCAAAATGTTAAACATGCTAAAATACAACTGTTTAAGCACAAAATAGTGCTGAAAATCATTGTGTTGTCCTTGCTGGATGCGATACTAATCTAAAATTGATGTTTCAGATATATTAGAAGCAAATAAGCGCACTTTGTATCTCATTAGATATTTGTATAAATGTATACTACAATGTTTCTGCAAACAAGTGTCAGATCGGTCAGATTGTTTCATTTGGGCTTTCAGATGTTTGGCAAGGTAGGAGTTGACAGTGCCTTTTCTACACTGTGCCCTCCCTCAGGGGTTTCAATAGTTGGATGGTCAGTAGTTGGATAGTCCCACTGGAGTAGACAAGGGGCTTTCAAGAAATAAATAGTGGAACTCATGGAATATGACTAGGGAGTTTAAGCTGGACAAAATCTATGACGGCAACGTCAACTGGAAGTGTAAATAACTTCTGTTAGGAATGTCGTACATTAGAGATTTAGTTCAAGCATTTGCTTGTGAGGTTACCTCATCCACAGGGAATACCAACTATGAAGGTATGAAACTCCAAACAGAAGTTATTTATACTTGAATCCGGTTGATGTCGTCATCGTAGATTTTGTGCAGCTTAAATTCCCTAGTACTGATACATGTAGAAGCACTATATCAGTGGGTATTGATAAAGTATGTTTATAAAGTGTTCCCAGGAAGAGATTGCATGCTAAGTATTACTTACTTTGGTTTCCAAGAAGACTGTTTTCAACAGCGTCAAGACCCATAGCAAGAGCAGATCCAAGGCCAACATACTATAACAAATACACTGACATTGTTACAAATATCATGGTTCATGGTCATCACTATAGACCCATAGCAAGAGCAGAGTCAAGGCCAACATACTATAACAAATACACTGACATTGTTACAAATATCATGGTTCATGGTCATCACTATAGACCCATAGCAAGAGCAGAGCCAAGGCCAACATACTATAACAAATACACTGACATTGTTACAAATATCATGGTTCATGGTCATCACTATAGACCCATAGCAAGAGTAGAGTCAAGGCCAACATACTATAACAAATACACTGACATTGTTACAAATATCATGGTAGCAGGCTCCAGCTAAAGTAATGTAGCTCAACTAGCATTAATGTGTGCTTACCTCCCCCATGACAGAGATGGGTGAAGCTCCTATGGCTTTAGACACTTTATGTTCCACTAAATAGAACATGTATTCATCATAGAGGAGACGGATCAAGTGGAAAGACCCAAAACTAGCTGCACTACGAAGGGTTAAATCACGAATGATCATTGAACTGAAAAGAAGAACATAAAAACAATCCAGTGAGTATTGTAATTGTGATGGCTATCCTTCCTTCCTCCTACTACACTCAACTCTCTCTAGTGGGACACCTGTCTAGGACAGACACCTGTCTAGGACAGACACCTGTCTAGGACAGACACCTGTCTAGGACAGACACCTGTCTAGGACAGACACCTGTCTAGGACAGACACCTGTCTAGGACAGACACCTGTCTAGGACAGACACCTGTCTAGGACAGACAGACACCTCTAAGAGAGACACCTGTCTAGGACAGATATCTGTCTAGGACAGACACCTGTCTAGGACAGACACCTGTCTAGGACAGACACCTGTCTAGGACAGACACCTGTCTAGGACAGACACCTGTCTAGGACAGACACCTGTCTAGGACAGACACCTGTTTAAAACAGACACCTGTCTAGGACAGACACTTGTCTAGGACAGACACTTGTCTAGAACAGACACTTTTCTAGGACAGACACCTGTCTAGGACAGACAGACACCTCTAAGAGAGACACCTGTCTAGGACAGACACCTGTCTAGGACAGACACCTCTCTAGGACAGACAACTCTAGGACAGACACCTCTCTAAGACAGACACCTGTCTAAGACAGACAACTCTCTCAGCAAAAGGTTCAGCTTAGCTAGAGAGAGTTGACTGCATTTCATTCTTTTATTATTGTTCATTTTAATTCTCACTTTCATTTTGCTGCGATTCCTAGCTTAGTATACCTGTAGAAAGACCACTTGAGTAGAAACTGTTTGGCTGCTTTAGGGTATCCATCTCCTCCCTCGTGTGGCTTGAGGAATTGGTCTACCACACCCTCTAGCCACGTAGCCCATTGTTCAAGGGAATTCTAACCAAATACAATTAAATATAAAAATACACTACTATGAACAGTGCCTTGGTGGCATTTTTATGCACCTATTTTGTCTGTTATATTATGAAGAAGTCTGGGGCAAGTGTAAAGTGAGTCTCTGTTGCACCTCACATGCCCAAAACTCTTCACACAGATAGAAAAACATACAGTTAAATTGGATGAACATTTGTGCCAGCTAAGCCTACATACTCTGCAATCACAACAGCCTGAGTAAACAGATATCTGATGCTTTTTTCTTATAGATATATTCGTGGAGTTTCGATTTTTCTGCCTGAATGTTCGAGACTCGAGTCTAGACTTCAAAACTTTATTTGAATGTTCCGATATACTGGTCACGCATGACGTAGTTTAGCTATAACAATGAGCAGCATGTTGTATACCGCATTACCTGCTGCTGTAGGGTGAGTTTAAAGTCCTGCTCAATCCTGTAGACCAAGTGGTCATCACATTGACATACCCACGCAGCTTGCTCCTAATCAAATAAACAATCAGTCATTACCATGGCCTGGGTTCCTACCATACAAACACTCAACTCTCTCACACCTCACCGGCTTGGCAATGTGTCTCTCTTTGAGAGAGCTAATTCATCGGGGTTATAAATGGTTGGTTTTCATAAGGTTTAGGAACTGCTAGTCACCCAAAGTGTCCAGTAACAGTCGGTCATAAGTACCTGTACATTATTAAAGTGTCCAGTAACAGTCGGTCATAAGTACCTGTACATTAGCAAAGTGTCCAGTAACAGTAGGTCATAAGTACCTGTACATTAGCAAAGTGTCCAGTAACAGTAGGTCATAAGTACCTGTACATTAGCAAAGTGTCCAGTAACAGTAGGTCATAAGTACCTGTACATTAGCAAAGTGTCCAGTAACAGTAGGTCATAAGTACCTGTACATTAGTAAAGTGTCCAGTAACAGTAGGTCATAAGTACCTGTACATTAGTAAAGTGTCCAGTAACAGTAGGTCATAAGTACCTGTACATTAGTAAAGTGTCCAGTAACAATAGGTCATAAGTACCTGTACATTAGCAAAGTGTCCAGTAACAGTAGGTCATAAGTACCTGTACATTAGCAAAGTGTCCAGTAACAGTAGGTCATAAGTACCTGTACATTAGCAAAGTGTCCAGTAACAGTAGGTCATAAGTACCTTTTAGCAAAGTGTCCAGTAACAGTAGGTCATAAGTACCTGTACATTAGTAAAGTGTCCAGTAACAATAGGTCATAAGTACCTGTACATTAGTAAAGTGTCCAGTAACAGTAGGTCATAAGTACCTGTACATTAGTAAAGTGTCCAGTAACAATAGGTCATAAGTACCTGTACATTAGCAAAGTGTCCAGTAACAGTAGGTCATAAGTACCTGTACATTAGCAAAGTGTCCAGTAACAGTAGGTCATAAGTACCTGTACATTAGCAAAGTGTCCAGTAACAGTAGGTCATAAGTACCTTTAGCAAAGTGTCCAGTAACAGTAGGTCATAAGTACCTGTACATTAGTAAAGTGTCCAGTAACAATAGGTCATAAGTACCTGTACATTAGTAAAGTGTCCAGTAACAGTAGGTCATAAGTACCTGTACATTAGTAAAGTGTCCAGTAACAATAGGTCATAAGTACCTGTACATTAGCAAAGTGTCCAGTAACAGTAGGTCATAAGTACCTGTACATTAGCAAAGTGTCCAGTAACAGTAGGTCATAAGTACCTGTACATTAGCAAAGTGTCCAGTAACAGTAGGTCATAAGTACCTTTAGCAAAGTGTCCAGTAACAGTAGGTCATAAGTACCTGTACATTAGTAAAGTGTCCAGTAACAGTAGGTCATAAGTACTCGTACATTAGCAAAGTGTTCAGTAACAGTAGGTCATAAGTACCTGTACATTAGCAAAGTGTCCAGTAACAGTAGGTCATAAGTACCTGTACATTAGCAAAGTGTCCAGTAACAGTAGGTCATAAGTACCTTTAGCAAAGTGTCCAGTAACAGTAGGTCATAAGTACCTGTACATTAGTAAAGTGTGCAGTAACAGTAGGTCATAAGTACATGTACCTGTACATTAGCAAAGTGTACCCAGTAACAGTAGGTCATAAGTATCTGTACATTAGCAAAGTGTCCAGTAACAATAGGTCATAAGTACCTGTACATTAGCAAAGTGTCCAGTAACAGTAGGTCATAAGTACCTGTACATTAGCAAAGTGTCCAGTAACAGTAGGTCATAAGTACCTGTACATTAGCAAAGTGTCCAGTAACAGTAGGTCATAAGTACCTGTACATTAGTAAAGTGTCCAGTAACAGTAGGTCATAAGTACCTGTACATTAGTAAAGTGTCCAGTAACAGTAGGTCATAAGTACCTGTACATTAGTAAAGTGTCCAGTAACAATAGGTCATAAGTACCTGTACATTAGCAAAGTGTCCAGTAACAGTAGGTCATAAGTACCTGTACATTAGCAAAGTGTCCAGTAACAGTAGGTCATAAGTACCTGTACATTAGCAAAGTGTCCAGTAACAGTAGGTCATAAGTACCTTTAGCAAAGTGTCCAGTAACAGTAGGTCATAAGTACCTGTACATTAGTAAAGTGTCCAGTAACAATAGGTCATAAGTACCTGTACATTAGTAAAGTGTCCAGTAACAGTAGGTCATAAGTACCTGTACATTAGTAAGTGTCCAGTAACAATAGGTCATAAGTACCTGTACATTAGCAAAGTGTCCAGTAACAGTAGGTCATAAGTACCTGTACATTAGCAAAGTGTCCAGTAACAGTAGGTCATAAGTACCTGTACATTAGCAAAGTGTCCAGTAACAGTAGGTCATAAGTACTTTAGCAAAGTGTCCAGTAACAGTAGGTCATAAGTACCTGTACATTAGTAAAGTGTCCAGTAACAATAGGTCATAAGTACCTGTACATTAGTAAAGTGTCCAGTAACAGTAGGTCATAAGTACCTGTACATTAGTAAAGTGTCCAGTAACAATAGGTCATAAGTACCTGTACATTAGCAAAGTGTCCAGTAACAGTAGGTCATAAGTACCTGTACATTAGCAAAGTGTCCAGTAACAGTAGGTCATAAGTACCTGTACATTAGCAAAGTGTCCAGTAACAGTAGGTCATAAGTACCTTTAGCAAAGTGTCCAGTAACAGTAGGTCATAAGTACCTGTACATTAGTAAAGTGTCCAGTAACAGTAGGTCATAAGTACTCGTACATTAGCAAAGTGTTCAGTAACAGTAGGTCATAAGTACCTGTACATTAGCAAAGTGTCCAGTAACAGTAGGTCATAAGTACCTGTACATTAGCAAAGTGTCCAGTAACAGTAGGTCATAAGTACCTTTAGCAAAGTGTCCAGTAACAGTAGGTCATAAGTACCTGTACATTAGTAAAGTGTGCAGTAACAGTAGGTCATAAGTACATGTACCTGTACATTAGCAAAGTGTCCAGTAACAGTAGGTCATAAGTATCTGTACATTAGCAAAGTGTCCAGTAACAATAGGTCATAAGTACCTGTACATTAGCAAAGTGTCCAGTAACAGTAGGTCATAAGTACCTGTACATTAGCAAAGTGTCCAGTAACAGTAGGTCATAAGTACCTGTACATTAGCAAAGTGTCCAGTAACAGTAGGTCATAAGTACCTTTAGCAAAGTGTCCAGTAACAGTAGGTCATAAGTACCTGTACATTAGTAAAGTGTCCAGTAACAATAGGTCATAAGTACCTGTACATTAGTAAAGTGTCCAGTAACAATAGGTCATAAGTACCTGTACATTAGTAAAGTGTCCAGTAACAATAGGTCATAAGTACCTGTACATTAGTAAAGTGTCCAGTAACAATAGGTCATAAGTACCTGTACATTAGTAAAGTGTCCAGTAACAGTAGGTCATAAGTACCTGTACATTAGCAAAGTGTCCAGTAACAATAGGTCATAAGTACCTGTACATTAGTAAAGTGTCCAGTAACAGTAGGTCATAAGTACCTGTACATTAGTAAAGTGTCCAGTAACAATAGGTCATAAGTACCTGTACATTAGTAAAGTGTCCAGTAACAATAGGTCATAAGTACCTGTACATTAGCAAAGTGTCCAGTAACAGTAGGTCATAAGTACCTGTACATTAGTAAAGTGTCCAGTAACAGTAGGTCATAAGTACCTGTACATTAGCAAAGTGTCCAGTAACAGTAGGTCATAAGTACCTGTACATTAGCAAAATCAACTCTGTTCAAGTCATTCAACATCTGGTTAATCTGTGATGAATTCTGTAAGACTGCACGAGCTGCTTGGGCTAAGTGATTCAAGGATGTATATCTACGTAGAGTCTGTGCAAATGCGCAGCAACTTGATGCCTAAATAAACAAAGAGGCACTTGATGAGTGAAGTTAACGATCAAGCACCTAATGCCAAGCTCATCTACTAGTGATGACAAGAATAAAAGGAGTATGGGTGCAGTATATCACTGGGGGTTATGGGAATATTAAAACATGTTAGGAATTTGAAGTACAATACAATACAATGCTTTATTAAGATTGACCAATAAATTCACAATATCACAAACAACCCCAGGGGAGTAGGCAGGGGGAGGTCACAGGGTGCCTGTGACCCCCTTCCTCTGGGTCTACTCTTTAAATTTATATGTTTGAGGAGGGGGGGGGGGGGGGGGGGGGGGATTTGGTGGTAATGATATGGAGTGTGAAAACAAAACTGAAATGATCGACTGCAACAATTTTGTAGACAATGTCACTAACCTTCACATCACCCATTTGCTTAGGCACATGGTTCAAAGAACCAGCAACCCAGCCTTCTAGTCTTTTGGCAAAGTTACGAATAGCTTGAGTAAGAGATGCTGAAACAATAACAGTTCATTAAAAACATTTCTAATTAACAATAAAATGATTAGACTATGAGTTCAAGTTCTCTATGTACCAATAGTCAATGAGGCGTGTAATGCCGATTTGACTATTTGAACTCATAGAAAAAAAAGAACGAGTAGTCTAATTGTTTTAGTAGAAACCAACTAGCATACTACCTTCAATTTTATACCAATATTTATTGACTTTTCGCTTTGTTTTTGCTCAAAACGCCGGCTTTTTCGCTACTCACTATCTATCACGCAATAGATAGTGAGTACGTTAGCCAATCAGATTGCAGGATTCGTGATAGTATGCTAGTTGGTTTCTACTAAGTATGAATAGTCAATCAGGCGCGTAGTGCTGATTTGACTATTGAACTCAGAGAAAATGAGAACGAGTAGTCTAATTGTTTTAGTAGAAACCAACTTTGAACTAGCATCGTACATGTACATGTACCTTCAATTTTATACCAATATTTATTGAGTTTTCGCTTCTTTGTTAGTAGTTGTCGCGAAATGGAAGATGGAGACAAGAAGTCTGACCACAAGAGAGATTACAAATCACAAACCAATCAGGAGGCACCAGAGGTCAAGGGGCAAGTTCATCTGTCAGAATCAATCATGTAAATATAGCTGACTGATTCTCCAAATCTAAGTATGTTTTCTCGATGTTGGTCATTTATACAAATTCTGAGCTGGCCCGGCGGTATTATGTTGTCAAGTGCCGGGCAATTCCAAATTCTGGTCATTTATACAAATTCTGAACTGGCCCGGCGGTATTATGTTGTCGAGTGCTGGGCGATTCCAAATTCTGTATGTTCTACCGAGTCACCCAACAAGTAACCAAACACTGATTTGATCTGACTATAATCGTTATCTCAGATCTAAACATTGAGAAATGTTTAAGTCGTGAATACAGCTATGATGACTAAGCACAATCTGCAATCGAGTATGACTGTGAATGAGAATGATAAACACTAAAGCAACTCTTGCTAGACAGGTTTTACACATCTCGTAATTGGAGGGATGGAATATTCCCGGCCTATCTAATCAACGAGCTAATTCTGAATGGCTTGAGTTTCCTTGCCAGGATTGACTACTTATAAAGTGGCTCAAAGAAAATTGTCTGGGGTGAGAATGAAAACGTGTGTCTCGGTCAGTTCAGTTCGTTCCTGATCTCTTCGTTCTTCACAGCTCAGTCCCTCACCGAATGGAAGGTGGAGGCCCATATGAAGTCTACTTCTTTCATGCTACAATGCATCCCAGTGCTCAATTGCACCAGGGCACGAGTGAATGCTTATTAAAGTGTCTAGTTTATACTTTTTTTGGAGTTAAATATATTTTTTAAATGTGGACGACAATGATTTGAATGATTTTAGTACCAAAATGGTCCATATGAAAGGGTCATATGATAAAATGCATGCTTATTGACTGAGTTAGGTCGGGCCGGACGGGAAAATATTTGGCTGTCGGTCATTCTCGCTGTGCTTGGTCCGTACTGCCAAATATTTTCCCGTCCGGCCCGACCTAACTCAGTCAATAAGTACATATTATTGTTGTACCCCTGGGCTTCATGTTTAAGGGTGTACAAGGTATAGATAGATATATTGATATATTAACCTTCATTTAAATAGCAGGGGTTTCATTAATTTTTAAAGTAGCTGTACGAGATGCTCAAAGTAGCTGTATACACAATGATTTTTTTTAGATCTGTACGATCATACACTGACAAAAGTAGCCACCGGAGGAAAGCCGCCGGAGCTCTGGCGGTAACCGGCTTCTATTGAAACCCCTGAATAGGTTAGCTCTTTCAGAGAAGAAAACGCTGTTATCAATAGAGGCCCTGGCCGGTCTGTGAACATATTAAAGGGGGACTAGTATGTAAATCGTTCAAAATTTGATTTAGCTGAAACTTCACTTAAATAATCTCAAAGACCCATACAATCACTGGTTAATTTTTTTCTCAAAAATTCCAATGGGAAGTAATTTAATTTTTATGAATCTTTAGAGGTGCCAGTGACGTCACTGACTCAACCCAAACTCAGCTCCATACATTTCTTTGTATTTTGTGATCAAAATATCTGAACGGTTTGTTCAGATAACAGCTCTGCACTGAAGAAAACTAGTCAAACAATCAATTCTAAGCACATACAAGGTAAGAAAACTCCTTCACACAAACGTTTAGCTTCATAGAAATAAAATAGTTCAAGACATTAAACATGAAGAAATGTATAGAACGAAGCCGTGATGATTGTTTGGGTTGAGTCAGTGACGTCACTGGCACCTCTAAAGATTCATAAAAATGTATTACTTCCCATTGGAATTTTTGAGAAAAAAATTAACCAGTGATTGTATGGGTCTTTGAGAATATTTCAGTGAAGTTTCAGCTAAATCAAACTTTGAACGATTTACGTACTAGTCCCCCTTTAAAGGTAAAGTACATACAAGGTATAGGTCTGAGAACATATTAAAGGTAAAGTACATACAAGGTATAGGTCTGAGAACATATTAAAGGTAAGGTACATACAAGGTATAGGTCTGAGAACATCAGGGATGAGGATTTCAACCAATGTCTGATAGAGGAGGTGATCACAGCTTTTCACATATGATACAACAGGCTCATATTCGCACAGGATCATCAGCTTAACTTTGGGAAGTCTTTTCTCATTGTCCTCATCATCACTAAATATAATAAGACATAGTTATATGGCATGAAATGAAGTCTATCAAAAGTGTACAACAAATTACAGAGGTAAAATCATACAATCATGTTGCCGCCAATATTGTGCTCAATGTTGCAGTCTGCTGTATCACTAGATATATACCCAGTACTATATTGTACTACTGCAGTCCTTACCTTAGTTCTTTTCTATACAGCCCTTACCCTAGTTCTTTTCTATACAGTCCTTACCCTAGTTCTTTTCTATACAGTTCTTACCCTAGTTCTTTTCTATACAGTCCTTACCCTAGTTCTTTTCTATACAGTCCTTACCCTAGTTCTTTTCTATACAGTCCTTACCCTAGTTCTTTTCTATACAGTTCTTACCCTAGTTCTTTTCTATACAGTCCTTAATTACCCTAGTTCTTTTCTATACAGTCCTTACCCTAGTTCTTTTCTATACAGTTCTTACCCTAGTTCTTTTCTATACAGTCCTTACCCTAGTTCTTTTCTATACAGTTCTTACCCTAGTTCTTTTCTATACAGTCCTTAATTACCCTAGTTCTTTTCTATACAGTCCTTAATTACCCTAGTTCTTTTCTATACAGTCCTTACCCTAGTTCTTTTCTATACAGTTCTTACCCTAGTTCTTTTCTATACAGTCCTTACCCTAGTTCTTTTCTATACAGCCCTTACCCTAGTCCTTTTCTATACAGTTCTTACCCTAGTTCTTTTATATGTGGTGATGTTGAGAGGACTTGGCTCTCTTCAGCCTTGTCGTCTTCTTTTTTCACATCTGAACTGGTGTGTCTCCAAAAGCTTTGCCACAAGGATTCCACAACACCAAATTGTAGATTTACTACAACATCTAGAAAGGACTACACAATACAAACACAGTCAACAATTCTATTCCAACACCTAACTACAATGTATCTGCATAAAATTTCTACCATATTTATTAATATTGTAAAAAAACCCGGTGTAAATGAAATAAAAATCAAAAAAAATAATCTAATATATGTTAACATAGGGTTCAAATACAAGTCGGTACCCCATCCATCAGAACAACAGTGGCTGTCTGTTCTGTCTACAGGACTACATGTACTCGTCACCAACACCATGTGTTCTGGTCCCTTTTGCACGAAAGGTGAATAGCGCTATCCACCGGATAAGTCTTATCCAACGGATAAAATGTATTGGATAACTACATCAGTTTTATCTGTTGGATAAGACTTATTATCTGATGGATCTAGTGCTGTTCACCTTTCATACAACTGGGACCAGACTAGTAAGTTTACAATAGACTTCCATCAATCTTAAACATCAAATATTATTATTATTATACACCTATTTCAATAAACGTTGATCATGGATGATCTGAAATGGATGATGTGAGACCGAGAGGAATTGTGGGTGGTTTATAGTAATTCGTATGAAATTGCCAGTGTCAAAATTTCTTATGAGATCTATGATGTAAATTTAAAAACTGCAGCTCGTACCCACAATTCCTCTTGGTCTCAGATCATCCATTTCAGATCGTCCATGATCAACGTTTATTGGAATAGGTGTATACTGTACCAAGTACAGCTACAATGTACTACTCATGACTTTACTCTCTTACTATTGGCCGTGTAGTAATCGTAATTACATTACCTCACAATGCTCTCTGTACATATCTTGAAAGGTATCCAAATCCTCTTCATTGACACCATCTGACATCAAATAAACAACATTTATTATTCCACTCGTGCGTCATTTTACCATATAAGGTCAAGAGAACACGCAAAATATGCCAGCGTATTACAAAATATGCCAGCATGCGCACAAAAAACATAGCAAAAATGGCTCAAAAACTTCAGGAAACAAAGAAACAAACTTAATTGTGGAATAATAAACCCCTTATTTGATGGTTTGACAGATAATACTTGTGGACATTTTACTCATTGCTCATATTTTTCCTCGCCCTACGGCCTCAGAAAAATACTACGCAACTTGTAAAATAACCACGAGTATTATCTGTCAAACCATCAAATAAGCAACATATATAACTACTGTAAATGATGCACCCGAAGAAATTATCAATTAGTCAACGAGCGTCCATGCACCCATTGCGCTATAGACGCACGAGAAAAAATATAAACACGAGGTGTAGCCAAGTGCAACTCTAGCTTGTTTAAGAGTTCTTTATATTTTCCAGTCCCTTTATTACCTGGTATAGGAGATCACCAGTCCCTTTAATACCTGGTATAGGAGATCACCAGTCCCTTTATTACCTGGTATAGGAGATCACCAGTCCCTTTATTACCTGGTATAGGAGATCACCAGTCCCTTCATTACCTGGATATTAGGAGATCACCAGTCCCTTTATTACCTGGTATAGGAGATCACCAGTCCCTTTATTACCTGGTATAGGAGATCACCAGTCCCTTTATTACCTGGTATAGGAGATCACCAGTCCCTTTATTACTTGGTATAGGAGATCACCAGTCCCTTCATTACCTGGTATAGGAGATCACTAGTCCCTTTATTACCTGGTATAGGAGATCACCAGTCCCTTTATTACCTGGTATAGGAGATCACCAGTTCCTTTATTACCAGTCCCTTTAATACCTGGTATAGGAGATCACCAGTCCCTTTATTACCAGTCCCTTTATTACCTGGTATAGGAGATCACCAGTCCCTTCATTACCTGGGTATAGGAGATCACCAGTCCCTTCATTACCTGGTATAGGAGATCACCAGTCCCTTTATTACCTGGTATAGGAGATCACCAGTCCCTTCATTACCTGGTATAGGAGATCACCAGTTCCTTTATTACCAGTCCCTTTAATACCTGGTATAGGAGATCACCAGTTCCTTTATTACCAGTCCCTTTATTACCTGGTATAGGAGATCACCAGTCCCTTCATTACCTGGTATAGGAGATCACCAGTCCCTTCATTACCTGGTATAGGAGATCACCAGTCCCTTTATTACCTGGTATAGGAGATCACCAGTCCCTTCATTACCTGGTATAGGAGATCACCAGTTCCTTTATTACCTGGTATAGGAGATCACCAGTCCCTTCATTACCTGGTATAGGAGATCACCAGTTCCTTTATTACCAGTCCCTTTAATACCTGGTATAGGAGATCACCAGTTCCTTTATTACCAGTCCCTTTATTACCTGGTATAGGAGATCACCAGTCCCTTTATTACCTGGTATAGGAGATCACCAGTTCCTTTATTACCAGTCCCTTTAATACCTGGTATAGGAGATCACCAGTTCCTTTATTACTTGGTATAGGAGATCACCAGTCCCTTTATTACCTGGTATAGGAGATCACCAGTCCCTTTATTACTTGGTATAGGAGATCACCAGTCCCTTTATTACCTGGTATAGGAGATCACCAGTCCCTTTATTACCTGGTATAGGAGATCACCAGTCCCTTTATTACCTGGTATAGGAGATCACCAGTCCCTTTATTACCTGGTATAGGAGATCACCAGTCCCTTTATTACCTGGTATAGGAGATCACCAGTCCCTTCATTACCTGGTATAGGAGATCACCAGTCCCTTTATTACCTGGTATAGGAGATCACCAGTTCCTTTATTACCAGTCCCTTTAATACCTGGTATAGGAGATCACCAGTCCCTTTATTACCTGGTATAGGAGATCACCAGTCCCTTTATTACCTGGTATAGGAGATCACCAGTCCCTTTATTACCTGGTATAGGAGATCACCAGTTCCTTTATTACCAGTCCCTTTATTACCTGGTATAGGAGATCACCAGTCCCTTTATTACCTGGTATAGGAGATCACCAGTCCCTTCATTACCTGGTATAGGAGATCACCAGTTCCTTTATTACCTGGTATAGGAGATCACCAGTCCCTTCATTACCTGGTATAGGAGATCACCAGTTCCTTTATTACCAGTCCCTTTAATACCTGGTATAGGAGATCACCAGTTCCTTTATTACCAGTCCCTTTATTACCTGGTATAGGAGATCACCAGTCCCTTCATTACCTGGTATAGGAGATCACCAGTTCCTTTATTACCAGTCCCTTTAATACCTGGTATAGGAGATCACCAGTTCCTTTATTACCAGTCCCTTTATTACCTGGTATAGGAGATCACCAGTCCCTTTATTACCTGGTATAGGAGATCACCAGTTCCTTTATTACCAGTCCCTTTAATACCTGGTATAGGAGATCACCAGTTCCTTTTTATTACTTGGTATAGGAGATCACCAGTCCCTTTATTACCTGGTATAGGAGATCACCAGTCCCTTTATTACTTGGTATAGGAGATCACCAGTCCCTTTATTACCTGGTATAGGAGATCACCAGTCCCTTTATTACCTGGTATAGGAGATCACCAGTCCCTTTATTACCTGGTATAGATCACCAGTCCCTTTATTACCTGGTATAGGAGATCACCAGTCCCTTTATTACCTGGTATAGGAGATCACCAGTTCCTTTATTACCAGTCCCTTTAATACCTGGTATAGGAGATCACCAGTCCCTTTATTACCTGGTATAGGAGATCACCAGTCCCTTTATTACCTGGTATAGGAGATCACCAGTCCCTTTATTACCTGGTATAGGAGATCACCAGTCCCTTTATTACCTGGTATAGGAGATCACCAGTCCCTTCATTACCTGGTATAGGAGATCACCAGTCCCTTTATTACCTGGTATAGGAGATCACCAGTTCCTTTATTACCAGTCCCTTTAATACCTGGTATAGGAGATCACCAGTCCCTTTATTACCTGGTATAGGAGATCACCAGTCCCTTTATTACCTGGTATAGGAGATCACCAGTTCCTTTATTACCAGTCCCTTTATTACCTGGTATAGGAGATCACCAGTCCCTTTATTACCTGGTATAGGAGATCACCAGTCCCTTTATTACCTGGTATAGGAGATCACCAGTTCCTTTATTACCAGTCCCTTTATTACCTGGCATAGGAGATCACCAGTCCCTTTATTACCAGTCCCTTTATTACCTGGTATAGGAATTCCCTTGGTGTCGAGATCTTCAAAATCTGGCAGTCCTTGAGTAATATCACCAAGATACTGCTGGTGTTGATGATGGCTTTGCTGTGCCTGATCTAGTGATCCACCAGATAAAGATGAATAGCCTTCTGATCCTTCTGATCCATCCCCTCTACATGCCGGCTTTAGTCTACAATATGGCACAATATATCAATGGACCTTTTCATGGTTTCCCAAAATGCTTCAGGATTCTGCACGCGCAAGCGAGGTCACGGTACAAAATAGATCAAAAATATTTAAGAGAGAATGAAGAAATTCAGTAGAAAACTTAGACTTTTAAATTAAAGTGCATAAGAAGAATTACAAAAATAGATACAAATTTTCAAGCAAAGAAAATAGTTTTTTTCCTGTTCTTGATTAGATACTGTAGTCATATTTTCCTCAATACACGATCAATTCTAAATATTTTTCCCCCTGACGTCGCTTGCGCACGCAGAATCCTGCAGCATTCTGGGAAACTACGAAAAGGTGCATAAATGATGGAAGAGAATACATGAATGAACAAATGAAATAAGGAATTTCCCATTCTATCAAAGCCTACAGACTGTAGAACACTAAAAAGGACAAGGAAACTAGACAACAGAGGGGTCCAAAATATCTACATCTATCTTATATCTAAATATCTGGCCGTGGATCTTATCTTATCTATTGTCCATGTTTATTACTGAGGTCAAGATAGTAGAGTTTTACTGTGCTGGCCCCAGTTGCACGAAAGGTGAATAGCGCTATCCACCAGAGAAGTCTTATCCAACGGATAAAATCGATGCAGTTATCCAATAAATTTTATCCAGTGGATAACTCTTATTCACCTTTCGTGCAACCGGGGCCAGTTCTATTAAAAGGAGAATTAGGGCTTTAATGACTTGCAAGTGTTATTGCATGGACCTACTTACCTCTTTTGAGTTGAAGGAGACTGTCGCAATGCTACTTGAGTATCATCTGTTAGTGCATTGAGTGGTGAACTAGGCTTTATACGGATGCCATAATAGTGATACTTAGAATTACCCCTGGAATACATACATGCAAACAAGTCATATACATCATAATCAATTATTATTACTCGGCTGGGCTGCCTGTGGCAGACGCCGAGTCTTAAATTAGGCTTTTTTCCCGGTTAGACCGTCCATTCCATCCCGGCCACAGGAAGCCCGACAGCAGCATGTCATTCGATTGGTCCAAAGTCGGTTCCTGGGTTCAGTGATCGTAGTTCAGTTTACTGCTGAGGTTTGAAAAAAATTGAAAAGATGTCTCTTGAAGTTCTTCATCACCTACTTCTCCAAACGCTCACTATGCTTACAAACGCATACGCCGTTCGCGGTAGGCCTACGCTAAAAGATGTCAGTGAGCGATTTTGGACCAGGCCGTTCCGCGAACTCAAAGCAATCAAAGAGAAATCAAAGCAAACTATGAAATCAAATGAGCAAAATATGAGCAAATATGAGCAAATCATGGCTAGAAATGGCAAACAAATGACTACAAATGACGAAACTATGACTAAAAACTTGACTATAAACTCTTGTACTGAAAAGTACTACTCCGATTCTGATGAATACCAGACTGATCAAGCTGAAGCCTCGACCTTGATGAACGACGACAAGAAATGTTCAACAACAGTCGCCAACCAAAAGAATCATAGTACACGTAAAAATCTCTTTAAACTCGTAAACATTGAGGTGAATATGATAAATTTAGTATTGTTTTGCCTTTTACTTGTTGTTAGTACAATGTATATGTCACAAAATACTACTTTTGGAGTGGTCTTGTCGATCGTGTCTCTTGCAATGTTGACATTGTTGTGCATTAGTGTTCTTGTATCGTACGTTCTGTCGTCAACAGAAGCTGCCATGAATATATTTGATGATCATGATATAGTAGAGAAAGCTATGCAGTTGTATGTAAATATTCATCATGACGATTCAATGACAATAAAGATGAGAAAAACTGTAGAATCTGTTTATTATAATCACAATCGTGTTGTATGCTACTGTCATGGCGGTCGGCGACAAAAAATCGCTCTTGTGAGGGAGGGGAGAGTCTAAAATTGGCACATTCACAGTTTATATACAGCCACTTTTTATTTTGGCGGCGCGACCACCGAAAAGAGGCTGTATTCGCAGACTAATGATTCCACCAGCCGAGTGAACGCTTATAGAGCGTCTAGTTATTATTATAATCACAGGTGTTTTGGTGATACAATGTTCACACCTACCGAGTTCCAAGACGTCTTGTTTTTAGTCCAAGAAATACTGAACGAATAAGCTTTCCAAAGCTAGCAGCATTAACAGGGTCTAGTTTGTGTGTCTGACAATGTGTCAGGTAGTGGTGGTACAGCGTTTGACGTGGTAAACTCACACCTTCAGCTGTCTCGTAATTCTCAAGTAACCACTGAACCTAAATAACAATAAATCAATACTTTATTGAACACAGGGTGTTTAAAACATTGGTAGACACAGGGTGTTTAAAACATTGCAGGCGCAAGGCATCATGGCTTGGACACAGGGTGTTTAAAACACTGCAGGCGCAAGGCATCATGGCTTGGACACAGGGTGTTTAAAACATTGCAGGCACAAGACATTGTGGCTTGGACACAGGGTGTTTAAAACACTGCAGGTGCAAGGCATCATGGCTTGGACACAGGGTGTTTAAAACATTGCAGGCACAAAGCATCATGGCTTGGACACAGGGTGTTTAAAACATTGCAGGAGCAAGGCATCATGGCTTGGACATAAGGAGTTTAAAACATTGCAGGTGCAAGGCATCATGGCTTGGACACAGGGAGTTTAAAACATTGCAGGCGCAAGGCATCATGGCTTGGACATAAGGAGTTTAAAACATTGCAGGCGCAAGGCATCATGGCTTGGACACAGGGTGTTTAAAACATTGCAGGCACAAGGCATCATGGCTTGGACACAGGGTGTTTAAAACATTGCGGGCGCAAGGCATCATGGCTTGGACACAGGGTGTTTAAAACAGTGCAGGCGCAAGGCATCATGGCTTGGACACAGGGTGTTTAAAACATTGCAGGTGCAAGGCATCATGGCTTGGACACAGGGTGTTTAAAACATTGCAGGTGCAAGGCATCATGGCTTGGACACAGGGGGTGTTTAAAACATTGCATGCGCAAGGCATCATGGCTTGGACATAAGGACTTTAAAACATTGCAGGTGCAAGGCATCATGGCTTGGACACAGGGTGTTTAAAACATTGCAGGCACAAGGCGCAAGACATCATGGCTTGGACACAGGGTGTTTAAAACATTGCAGGTGCAAGGCATCATGGCTGGGACACAGGGTGTTTAAAACATTGCAGGCGCAAGACATCATGGCTTGGACACAGGGTGTTTAAAACATTGCAGGCGCAAGGCATCATGGCTTGGACACAGGGTGTTTAAAACATTGCAGGCGCAAGACATCATGGCTTGGACACAGGGTGTTTAAAACATTGCAGGCGCAAGGCATCATGGCTTGGACACAGGGTGTTTAAAACATTGCAAGCACAAGACATCATGGCTTGGACACAGGGAGTTTAAAACATTGCAGGCACAAGACATCATGGCTTGGACACAGGGTGTATAAATGCTAGACTTACTGTAGCTGGTGAAGCCCTTGTAGTATGTGCAATAGGATGACGTGGAATTCCTTGATGCTGACCGGCTACCTGCACATATGTAGCAGGCGCACTGCTGGCTGCTGTCACTACAGTTGGTGTTGTTGCTACTGAGAAAGTTTGTGCCTGCTGTGGCTGCGCTGCTGTATCCATGAATGTAGCCGAGGGCTGTTGTGAGAACATGGTGTTGTCATTGTAATGGAATGCGTTACTCCTGAAACACATAAATAACAAATCATTATATCCATTCTGTCATTAGCACAAAGTCAGTCATGGGATTGTCTGGTAAATCTTTGTCCCAACAAGCTCTCATTCTGGCTGGCACACATTCACCAGGATCTTCTGCTGTAATGTTACACAGAGTGTTCTGTTGTGATTATCCGTTATGAGAAAGTCATTCAGTTACATAACTTGTATCCAAAAATAATAGAATATTGATTGCAGGTAACACAAAACAGTGAATGTGAATATTGTTGGTCAAAACGTTTCTTCCTAACATCTTCATACAGCGACATCAATTCAATCTGTTATCAATGGCAGTCATGAATGTAACTCTTAAGTACACATGCTGTTGATCTAAAGTTACGTATACAATTTTTTGTAATAACTATGTTAATGCATTTAGCCTAAAGGCTCATTGTAATATTTAGCATAAAGAACACACGTCTCTGTCTAAAAAAAAAACAAATTATATTCAAATTTGAACATGATTTTCGCAGGCATCCATGCTTGAACCACAGTTGGATGAACAACTTACATGTATTAGAACAATAATATAAACAACTAATAATCCTTCATTCACAATCATCAAAGCTCAGTTACTGAACTTTAATAGGATGGATATACAATAATAATAATAACAATACCACTGGATTGGCTATCTGCCAAGAATTATACCATGCATGGCTGACACAGTAACAGCGTGATCACAAGGACAAAATATACCACGCAATCATAAACATTTTACAATGAAACATTGTGACAGTAGATTTCTAATATTAAAAGACAACGTTTTGACGTTTGCTAACGTCATTATCAAGTCAAAATGAAGTTAGTGGGAATATGAATATATAAAGTGAGCGGTCTTTCAATATTAGAAACAATGTTTCATTATACATTTACTATCAAAGAAGCTTTTGATTCGTAACCATAAACATAATTTATAAATACAACTAAGAGAAAGATTATAGTATGAAAAGTGAGACAACAGTTGAAGTTACAATTTAAAAGAATACATGTAGTTATAGTGACAACGTTATATTTTGACTTGCTTAGACCATTTATTAATAGATGAATATGCACTTTCATTCTTCTAAATCAGCTTCATGCTCTAGTAACTGTACTAAGTAGAAAAACTGTCTTAGCTTCTTTTCAAAATATCTACAGCATCTCTAACAGCAACAAACTGTCAATAATTTTAGATGTGTTTACTGCCTACAAAGTCAAAGGTCTCACTATGCTGTTTGAATCTGCATATTATTCTGTGGTCGTGTAAATAATACAACGTATGATCTAAGTATATGCAATTCTCCTCCCTCGTGTACAAACTACTGAGAGTTAAAAACGTAGAAATAGACAACTCATTATCACATAACAGAAGTCCATCTTAAGTGCAGTTGAGATAGTACATGGATTTGCGTTTTAATCAGTCAGTGCATGTACTCATGTTGTAATGACTCGTAATGTTTTAAAAACTGACATCAATGGATTTAAACTTATATTACTGCCATCTGTACACAGAAATACAAGAACAATGTCTACATTATGGGGTCAAGTTTGTCATATGCACGTATAATGTACTTCAGTGGTTAGTAAAAGGGAGGAATATCATCTGAACATGTATTAAAAGCTCTTAACATCTGGGAACTTCATCGCCTCCAAAATAGAACAGAAAATTGTCACCTTTATGGCACACATCGTCGTGTTTTAGGAGTATTAAACTGATGATAAAATGAGTCTCTATTGAGAATAATTGTGCATAATTTTTCTCATCGCATCACAATCCAACGTGGTAACCGTTCTAGTGGATGTCAACCCAATGATTTATCCACAGGCTATGACTTGTAAACATAATAAAATTGGTTTGTAGACCGTACGGATATCAAAGAGCTTGTCAAGCTTTTTGATTCATTAAAACACCACTAGCTCGTGAATACTGATCACACTAAGAATTATGATAAAAGATATCATTTCTATATAATTATACACATAGAAAATGAGCAAGTCTTAATATATTATTAGCAGTAGTTGTATCTATAAGACATATGTGAAATGCATACACATAATACACCTAGAATATCGATCAAACTTGCATAGCAAGTAAGATTAGCAAAGAGAAGATTATTACTAAAATAATCTCCCCTAAAAGACAAAGAAAAGGATATGGTCAATCATACTACGTACATGTAGGTAGAAACTGGCATACTTTTTGCTGATCTGACTTCACTTTGTAGAGTTACTAACAGCAGAGGTTTGTCTTAGAAACTCCAGTAACCTGGGATATGTGTTGATAATAAATACTTGGATCATATGGCTGGATTGAAGGCAACCCTACCTCTATTCATTCATTCACAATGGAACTTGCTGTTGCCATAGAGAAGTGGCGAGTCTCTTAGGAAAAATGCTTTAAACTAAGACTTATAATTTCCAACTGAATAAATAAACAGACACACTGAATGGATTGAAAGCATAATGAGATGCATGGCCCACATTGAGCCAGCAAAACAATATCCATTGGAAACCAGAAATTTCTATGGTGATGTCAAAACCACACTCACTTACAAATAAAGGAATAAATAACAACTAAAACCAGACAAACCAAATGGTTATTTGCGTTGAAATTTTGGTAAAAAGAAATAATGAAATAATCTCGTCACGACAGATGCTAATATTCTAATGTATCAGCAAGCCTTATATGGAAGACGGCCCTCGTGTAATAATTTCCCCAAAAAACAACCAAAGGGCGATGAATTGAAGAAAAAAAACAATATCTGAACTGTGGCTGTTTTACGTGTGTCTCTCGAGCGTGTAAACTAAGTTATAGGATCAAAATACACCCATGTGTTCCTTAAGTGTAAAGCCATACAAGTGCAGGTGGCGAAACGTGTCAATCACGACGAAACAAAACCGAAAGCCATTCGAATGCTCGCCGCGTTGTTCATCATGAAATCCAACGTCTCGGCAACAGCCTTTAAACCAAGCAAAAAAGCTTGGCGAAGAGATCTGAACCAAACGCCACCGGAAATCCCAAGAGAAAGTATTTTTAAGTAGCGCTAAACAGTAATCACTCACCCGGTACCGTTGGGATACAGGCCGTGTTCGGCTGAAGCTTCCACGTACTGAACTTCACTGGCAGAAAAACCTTTCAAATAGAAACATAATAGTTACAATTGTTTCTCTAAATTCGTACCACTTAGATAGCTGGTAAATGTGTTTAAGTGAATTTAATACATTAACCATAGCTAGAGACAGTGATCAACGGGAATGGCGGAGTGAGAAGAATGGAGGTCATGCTAGCAGTACCTTCCTTCCCTGCGTTAGCTTGAAAGTCATCGGGCGATAGAACACTAGCAGTGATAATTTGTGCCGTTCCTGTCGGCTGTAGTGTCTGAGTGTGCTGTATTTGAGGTGCCTGAACTGCTAAAGTAACAGCGGTTTGTGGATGAGGACCGACTAGATGCGGTATGGTTGAAGCGGTAACGACTACACCGTGCAGTGGAATACTTGTAGATGTATACTCTGCTTGAGTAACGTTGCCAGCACTTCGTGCAGAGGACTGAACGTCCTTCTGTTCAAAGCCTTGTTGCGAAACGAAAGCCTGTTGGGCTGTTGCTGCCATAAGATGCTCTAGAAAACCGAAACAAAACACCATAAAGCTTCGCTCAACCTGCAGACGCCTTCTTGTAGTCGCGCAAGCGAAGCATTTCGTTTAAGCGCCATTTTCACAACAGTCCAACGAACCCCCCAAAAGCTGCAATAAAACATCAATCTTTTACTCTAAAATTAAACCTAACCCAACTACAGACCAACTACACAAATAGCACTGACACACAGTGGGCATGTATGGGGAAAAGACTAAAAAACCCAAGACATCTCGACGAGGGAAAACGTCGAGATCTGATTCACCTAACGCATTGGCCCTGTGAAGCGATCGCATGGATTCGAAGGCTCTAAAGAAGACAACGCTAAATTGATATCAAAACAAAATCGATGTACAAAATAAAGATTCGGTCTCGATCAACCAACCAGTTAGATAGCAGAAATGATGTCGAAGGAACTTCTGGGAAATATCTGTAACCTTGACTACGGGTCGCCTTGGTGAGTTTTCGATCGTTCGTTGTGGTAACTACGGAACAAGAAACAACTTCGCAACGCTTGTTCGTAGCCGCTCGACTCTACTTGTACCACCATGATACGGGGTGGACCGACTCGTGTGTAAGGGCTCATTACAATGACAATCATCGAATACATTAGCATGCTAAATAAGGTTCGTCGCCACGTGGTTGGCCGGAAATTGCTTTCAGCTATTCAGAAAATATTGCCAAATGTTGTGAGTTTGTAGTGGAACAATTTGGGATCAAAACCTGACAAAATAATTCACAGTAGAATTAGGGGAGGGGAGGGGAGGGGAGGGGAGGAATAACTATACAGTTATTTACATAAACTTGAGACCGAAACTAAAATATAAGAGGTGGTGGTTTTAGTTTGTGTGTGTTTCTCTTTGTTTCAGTTTCTGTTTCCATATAATCGTCACGATCATTTCAAAATGTGCGGGCGATCGCAAACGATGTGGACGATTCTTTCTTTCTTTCTTTCTTTCTTTCTTTCTTTCTTTCTTTCTTTCTTTCTTTCTTTCTTTCTTTCTTTCTTTCTTTCTTTCTTTCTTTCTTTCTTTCTTTCTTTCTTTCTTTCTTTCTTTCTTTCTTTCTTTCTTTCTTTCTTTCTTTCTTTCTTTCTTTCTTTCTTTCTTTCTTTCTTTCTTTCTTTCTTTCTTTCTTTCTTTCTTTCTTTCTTTCTTTCTTTCTTTCTTTCTTTCTTTCTTTCTTTCTTTCTTTGCCCGAATATTCTGAGTAAGACCTTCAATTAGTCACGTGGTCACTGGAGACAAAGATTTCTCGCGAGAAAAGCATTCAGCTTTGTTGGCTGCACTACCCAGGTATGCCCGACCCTCACCCTAACCAGACATGCCCCACCCTTCCCCTAACCAGCTATGCCCGACCCTCCCCCTACCCAGGTATGCTCGACCCTCCCCCTAACCAGGCATGCCCGACCCTTTCCTAACCAGGTATGCCCGACCCTTCCCCTACCCAGGTATGCCCGATCCCCCCCCCCCCCCCCTAACACTTCAAAAATGGCAAAAATTGTAACCCGTTAGATAGAGCGGGTTAAGTCAACCCGCTAGAACGGCTTGATAAATCTAAAATCTCCAGTATTATACTAGACGATGAACCCGCTAGAACGGGTTGGTCAACCCGCTACAGCTGAACCCGCTACAACTGCTTCATCGTCAACCCGCTTCAACGGCTTGAGAAATCTAAAATCTCTATAGTATTATACTAGGCGATGAACCCGCTAGAACGGGTTGGTCAACCCGCTACAACCGAACCCGCTACAACTGCTTCATCATCAACCCGCTACAACGGCTTGAGAAGCCTAAAATCTCTAGTATTATACTAGGCGATGAACCCGCTAGAACGGGTTGGTCAACCCGCTACAGCCGAATCCGCTACAACTGCTTCATCGTCAACCCGCTAGAACGGCTTGAGAAACCTAAAATCTCTAGTATTATACTAGGCGATGAACCCGCTAGAATGGGTTGGTCAACCCGCTACAGCCGAACCCGCTACAACTGCTTCATCGTCAACCCGCTAGAACGGCTTGAGAAACCTAAAATCTCTAGTATTATACTAGGCGATGAACCCGCTAGAACGCCGGGTTGGTCAACCCGCTACAGCTGAACCCGCTACAACTGCTTCATCGTCAACCCGCTAGAACGGCTTGAGAAATCTAAAATCTCTAGTATTATACTAGGCGATGAACCCGCTAGAACGAGTTGGTCAACCCGCTACAGCCGAACCCGCTACAACTGCTTCATCGTCAACCCGCTAGAACGGCTTGACGGAGAAATCTAAAATCTCCAGTATTATACTAGGCGATGAACCCGCTAGAACGGGTTGGTCAACCCGCTACAGCCGAACCCGCTACAACTGCTTCATCGTCAACCCGCTAGAACGGCTTGACGGAGAAACCTAAAATCTCCAGTATTATACTAGGCGATGAATCCGCTAGAACGGGGTAGCCGTTGTAGCGGGTTGATGATGAACCGGTTGTGGCAGGTTCGGTTGTAGCGGGTTCACCAACCCGTTCTAGCGGGTTCATCGCCTAGTATAATACTAGAGATTTTTAGGTTCTCAAGCCGTTGTAGCGGATTGCGACCCTCCCCCTACCCAGGTATGCTCGGCCCTCCCCCTACCCAGGTATGCCCGATCCTCCCCTAACCAGGTATGCTCGGCCCTTCCTCTACCCAGGTATGCCCGACCCTTCTCCTACCCAGGTATGCCCGACCCTTCCCCTACCTAGGTATGCTCGACCCTTCTCCTACCCAGGTATGCCCGACCCTCCCCCTACCCAGGTATGCCCGACCCTTCTCCTACCCAGGTATGCCCGACCCTTCTCCTCCCCAGGTATGCCCGACCCTTCTCCTACCCAGGTATGCCCGACCCTCCCTCTACCCAGGTATGCCCGACCCTTCTCCTACCCAGGTATGCCCGACCCTCCCCCTACCCAGGTATGCCCGACCCTTCTCCTACTCAGGGTTGTAACAAGCTTGGTACGAGTGTTGAGAGACAGGAGTACTTAAGATACTTGCTGGCCTAGCAGGGTTGTAACAAGCTTGGTACGAGTGTTGAGAGACGGGAGTACTCAAGATACTTGCTGGCCTAGCAGGGTTGTAACAAGCTTGGTACGAGTGTTGAGAGACAGGAGTACTTAAGATACTTGCTGGCCTAGCAGGGTTGTAACAAGCTTGGTACGAGTGTTGAGAGACAGGGGTACTTAAGATACTTGCTGGCCTAGCAGGGTTGTAACAAGCTTGGTACGAGTGTTGAGAGACGGGAGTACTTAAGATACTTGCTGGCCTAGCAGGGTTGTAACAAGCTTGGTACGAGTGTCGAGAGACGGGAGTACTTAAGATACTTGCTGGCCTAGCAGGGTTGTAACAAGCTTGGTACGAGTGTTGAGAGACGGGAGTACTTAAGATACTTGCTGGCCTAGCAGGGTTGTAACAAGCTTGGTACGAGAGTGTTGAGAGACGGGAGTACATAAGATACTTGCTGGCCTAGCAGGGTTGTAACAAGCTTGGTACGAGTGTTGAGAGATGGGAGTACATAAGATACTTACTGGCCTAGCAGGGTTGTAACAAGCTTGGTACGAGTGTTGAGAGACGGGAGTACATAAGATACTTGCTGGCCTAGCAGGGTTGTAACAAGCTTGGTACGAGTGTTGAGAGATGGGAGTACATAAGATACTTGCTGGCCTAGCAGGGTTGTAACAAGCTTGGTACGAGTGTTGAGAGACGGGAGTACTTAAGATACTTGCTGGCCTAGCAGGGTTGTAACAAGCTTGGTACGAGTGTTGAGAGACGGGAGTACTTAAGATACTTGCTGGCCTAGCAGGGTTGTAACAAGCTTGATACGAGTGTTGAGAGACGGGAGTACTTAAGATACTTGCTGGCCTAGCAGGGTTGTAACAAGCTTGGTACGAGTGTTGAGAGACGGGAGTACATAAGATACTTGCTGGCCTAGTAGGGTTGTAACAAGCTTGGTACGAGTGTTGAGAGACGGGAGTACATAAGATACTTGCTGGCCTAGCAGGGTTGTAACAAGCTTGGTACGAGTGTTGAGAGATGGGAGTACATAAGATACTTGCTGGCCTAGCAGGGTTGTAACAAGCTTGGTACGAGTGTTGAGCCGACGGGAGTACTTAAACACGAAGACGCACTATAAAAGGGCATGCTCCGCCCACAATTTTTGAATAATAATGAGTTTCAATGTGGCGGACAATGGCTGGACATGGCTGAACAACGGGGTAAAATTTCAACAGCAAAGTCGATGAAGAAATTGTAAATTTAGGTCTAAAACAGTTATAATAGACGGACGTGTCAATATTTTTCGTATTCGGTAGTTATCTATACGATTTTCAGTCGCGCCACGCGTACCGTAGTCTCCTATGCACCCGTTCATTCCCGAAACTAAGAACGGGTGCATAGGAGACTACGAGTACCGAAGAATGTTTTGAATTTCGCGCGCCATGTATCACAACAATCAACATCCGTACTTCTTATCCAGGCCTACAAATTCATGAAGCGAAATCCTCTTTGCCTGTAATAAGCATTTCCAAGCATAAAACTATGTTCGGTCATTTCTATATAAAGCGACAAGAGTATTGTTTTCATTACACAAGTCTTCTTCGCTCGGCTTCTTCGTCACCATAACAAGACGAACGACGTCGTTCGCCGCCGGAAGGCGTCTTGTTCAGTACGAGGTAAAAGTGTCGAGCATTTGTACATCTCTGTACTTTTATGGTAAAGGCCGGTAAGGTTTCGAAATCTATGCTGTGAGTATATTTAATATTTCCATATCTTGGCGGGTAAATTTTAACCTACGAAAGAAACGAAAAGCAGAATACTATAGAGCCGTGCGACTTCAAAACGGCTATAACGGTTCCAGTTCAAATTACCATAAGAATTTTATTTTACCAAAGTGAAAAGTGATAGTGAATTGTACAACAAAAATTATCCATGTGCGTTTTAGTACTTATTTCCAGTTTCTTGTTCATTTGATTGATTTATAGAGCTTGCAGTTCTTGAGATCCTCTCTCAGCTCTGTGACGTCTCGGTAGATTTGATTGACAGATCCAACGAACTTACCTTAGGTACCTCTCCTTTTATAGTGCGTCTTCGTGTTTAAGATACTTGCTGGCCTAGCAGGGTTGTAACAAGCTTGGTACGAGTGTTGAGAGAGACGGGAGTACTTAAGATACTTGCTGGCCTAGCAGGGTTGTAACAAGCTTGGTACGAGTGTCGAGAGACGGGAGTACTTAAGATACTTGCTGGCCTAGCAGGGTTGTAACAAGCTTGGTACGAGTGTTGAGAGACGGGAGTACATAAGATACTTGCTGGCCTAGCAGGGTTGTAACAAGCTTGGTACGAGTGTTGAGAGACGGGAGTACTTAAGATACTTGCTGGCCTAGCAGGGTTGTAACAAGCTTGGTACGAGTGTTGAGAGAGACGGGAGTACTTAAGATACTTGCTGGCCTAGCAGGGTTGTAACAAGCTTGGTACGAGTGTTGAGAGACGGGAGTACTTAAGATAAGATACTTGCTGGCCTAGCAGGGTTGTAACAAGCTTGGTACGAGTGTTGAGAGACGGGAGTACTTAAGATACTTGCTGGCCTTGCAGGGTTGTAACAAGCTTGGTACGAGTGTTGAGAGACGGGAGTACTTAAGGTGACTCCGTTATCATTCTCGGTGCACTCGTCTATGACAAACTTTGGGTCATAACTTCCTCTGCTTTTATGCAATTGCCATAAATCATTGGCAACTATTAGAGCTTTCATTCACCTATAATACAATATAATTCGATTGCACTGCAGAACATTAAAAAAAAAAATATTAGAACTTAAGTAAACTCAATATTTTGGATAAAATTGGATATTGCGAAAAATCTGTCCGTTTTTTTTGGATGAAAGTTTTGGAATCACTTTATATTGACATAATTCATAACCTGACCAAGTTTTAGCAAAATCGTTGGAGCGAAAGCAATCGTTGGAGCTAATTTCCGTGCTTAATTATGGTTGTTTTCATGCGGCCGTGCTTTAGCTCCAACGATTTTGCTAAAACTTGCTCAGGTTATGAATTATGTCAATCTAAAGTGATTCCAAAACTTTCATCCAAAAAAAACGGACAGATTTTTCGCAATATCCAATTTTATCCAAAACATTGACTTTACTCAAGTTCTAATATTATTTAAAAAAATGTTCTGCAGTGCAATCGAATTATATTGTATTATAGGTGAATGATAGCTCTAATTGTTGCCAATGTTTTATGGCAATTGCATAAAAGCAGAGGAAGTTATGACCCAAAGTTTGTCATAGACGAGTGCGCCGAGAATGATAACGGAGTCACCTTAAGATACTTGCTGGCCTAGCAGGGTTG
Organism: Actinostola sp. cb2023; assembly: GCA_033675265.1. Classification (NCBI taxonomy): domain Eukaryota; kingdom Metazoa; phylum Cnidaria; class Anthozoa; order Actiniaria; family Actinostolidae; genus Actinostola; species Actinostola sp. cb2023. Next base: position 54,628 of record JAUJYZ010000337.1, read on the forward strand.
TAACAAGCTTGGTACGAGTTTTGAGAGAGACGGGAGTACTTAAGATACTTGCTGGCCTAGCAGGGTTGTAACAAGCTTGGTACGAGTGTTGAGAGACGGGAGTACTTAAGATAAGATACTTGCTGGCCTAGCAGGGTTGTAACAAGCTTGGTACGAGTGTTGAGAGACGGGAGTACTTAAGATACTTGCTGGCCTTGCAGGGTTGTAACAAGCTTGGTACGAGTGTTGAGAGACGGGAGTACTTAAGGTGACTCCGTTATCATTCTCGGTGCACTCGTCTATGACAAACTTTGGGTCATAACTTCCTCTGCTTTTATGCAATTGCCATAAATCATTGGCAACTATTAGAGCTTTCATTCACCTATAATACAATATAATTCGATTGCACTGCAGAACATTAAAAAAATAAATATTAGAACTTAAGTAAACTCAATATTTTGGATAAAATTGGATATTGCGAAAAATCTGTCCGTTTTTTTTTTTGGATGAAAGTTTTGGAATCACTTTATATTGACATAATTCATAACCTGACCAAGTTTTAGCAAAATCGTTGGAGCGAAAGCAATCGTTGGAGCTAATTTCCGTGCTTAATTATGGTTGTTTTCATGCGGCCGTGCTTTAGCTCCAACGATTTTGCTAAAACTTGCTCAGGTTATGAATTATGTCAATCTAAAGTGATTCCAAAACTTTCATCCAAAAAAAACGGACAGATTTTCGCAATATCCAATTTTATCCAAAACATTGACTTTACTCAAGTTCTAATATTATTTAAAAAAATGTTCTGCAGTGCAATCGAATTATATTGTATTATAGGTGAATGATAGCTCTAATTGTTGCCAATGTTTTATGGCAATTGCATAAAAGCAGAGGAAGTTATGACCCAAAGTTTGTCATAGACGAGTGCGCCGAGAATGATAACGGAGTCACCTTAAGATACTTGCTGGCCTAGCAGGGTTGTAACAAGCTTGGTACGAGTTTTGAGAGAGACGGGAGTACTTAAGATACTTGCTGGCCTAGCAGGGTTGTAACAAGCTTGGTACGAGTGTTGAGAGACGGGAGTACTTAAGATAAGATACTTGCTGGCCTAGCAGGGTTGTAACAAGCTTGGTACGAGTGTTGAGAGACGGGAGTACTTAAGATACTTGCTGGCCTTGCAGGGTTGTAACAAGCTTGGTACGAGTGTTGAGAGACGGGAGTACTTAAGGTGACTCCGTTATCATTCTCGGTGCATTCGTCTATGACAAACTTTGGGTCATAACTTCCTCTGCTTTTATGCAATTGCCATAAATCATTGGCAACTATTAGAGCTTTCATTCACCTATAATACAATATAATTCGATTGCACTGCAGAACATTAAAAAAATAAATATTAGAACTTAAGTAAACTCAATATTTTGGATAAAATTGGATATTGCGAAAAATCTGTCCGTTTTTTTTGGATGAAAGTTTTGGAATCACTTTATATTGACATAATTCATAACCTGACCAAGTTTTAGCAAAATCGTTGGAGCGAAAGCAATCGTTGGAGCTAATTTCCGTGCTTAATTATGGTTGTTTTCATGCGGCCGTGCTTTAGCTCCAACGATTTTGCTAAAACTTGCTCAGGTTATGAATTATGTCAATCTAAAGTGATTCCAAAACTTTCATCCAAAAAAAACGGACAGATTTTTCGCAATATCCAATTTTATCCAAAACATTGACTTTACTCAAGTTCTAATATTATTTAAAAAAATGTTCTGCAGTGCAATCGAATTATATTGTATTATAGGTGAATGATAGCTCTAATTGTTGCCAATGTTTTATGGCAATTGCATAAAAGCAGAGGAAGTTATGACCCAAAGTTTGTCATAGACGAGTGCGCCGAGAATGATAACGGAGTCACCTTAAGATACTTGCTGGCCTAGCAGGGTTGTAACAAGCTTGGTACGAGTTTTGAGAGAGACGGGAGTACTTAAGATACTTGCTGGCCTAGCAGGGTTGTAACAAGCTTGGTACGAGTTTTGAGAGAGACGGGAGTACTTAGGATATTAGGATTTGCTAAAACTTAATTTCAGTATTTTTATCAGTTTGTGGTTTGTTCGTGATGTGTATATAAATATATATATTACGTAACGCCCCCGCTGAACTCAGTATCATCCATTATTAAGGGTGGACAGGAGCCCATAAGTAGGAGCGTCCATACGGTATTGGGTAGTGTCACAGCGTTTTCACAGGTGTGGTTATTTTTAGAACAGCATACAATTTTTTCCCGCGAATTTTGACCAATCAGAGAACGTTTCCTGTCTAAACATTTGGTGACGTATTTTTTGAATTTTGATGAGATGGCAGGTAAAATAAAGATGGCATCCGATAGCGACAAAGAGATTCTTCAAGTGAACTAAACTACGAATCGTCTAGTGATAGTGAGAGCAGTATTGAGTCATTCGGTACAACAGAATCACTTGAAAGTGTGAAGAATATGTGAAAACACATTTTTCATTTAAATGCCAAATCCATGCTCAGTTGTCTGCTCCTTGTGTTGTAGAACAAGTGTATAATCATAGATTTACAGTATCTTATAAATCCTTGGAAAAAAAGAGCGTTTTCTGTTTTGATGACGTCATTGTGACGTAATTTGGTGACGTCATGCTCTGACAAAGCTTTCTCCCTTACAATCACTTCCTATAAGTCCCTTCTCTTCTCTTTGAATTTTACGATTTTTTTGAGGTTTCAAATTTTCCTTAGCAACAGTCGAAATAAATATGTTAGTCCACCCTTACCCTAGAACGAACATGAGAGAGAACAATGGAACCGTACCAGTGCGATTGTCGATATTACGAGTACATTGATTCAGTGCTCCGCATCGAATGACTGTTAGGTCTAGTGTATCCCATTGCTTGGTTTAGACACAGTTAGTAACTATGGTTTTGATCGGCTCATAAAAGTTGATGAATCTGATTATTTTTAGAATTATATAATTTAGTGATAGGTAATTTAAAAGTTGTGAGTGTGCTACAAGATTATGCACTATTATGTATCACCCTCGTTAAATAAAGAATCCTTTTATATTACTTGCCACAAATGACAGGCTATTTTCATATTGCCTTTTTTAAATACCAGTGACGTAACATTATTACGGATGGATTTAATAATACATTTAATAACTTGTCAAATACTCAGGGAAACCTACTAAAAGTCCTAAAATGTCTTTCCATATTTTGTCCATTATATTCTAGACTCGTGCATTCACCGCTGGTGGAACACGCAACTGAAAATTGGAGACTCCAAAGACCAGTTATATTCTGAAGCTAAATGTTCTTAGTTCTTTGTCTCTGCTATTAATATCCGAGTTGATAAAGTGGTTAAAGTTTGCAGTGTGTAAATCCTGGTAACACAAATTAACCAAAACAGTCAGTTCTAGGATACTGAGTGGAGGAATGTTCAAGTTCGTCAGGGAAGCGTTACGGCTACCGATACTCGCGCATATATTACGTCCACTTTATTCACCTGCTAAAATATTAATGCCGACTTGTCAATTAGATCTACAAACAAACTTCACGAAGTTGCGAAATGTTAATTCTAAAGTTAGTTTAATAATATGACCAGGAATGCTGTGTTCATCACTAATTTTCACTGCAAATCCTTGATTATATTTAGTAATACGGTCGACTAAGAGAGTATTTATTTATTCCCTGCCCTGATCAGAGTCTAACTCTGCCCCTATCTATGAGTGATCTACTCGAAAGATATTGCGCCATTGCGTCACGTATAGTCGCGAGAAATCATGCACTCCAAAGATATTGAATGTGATCTACTTACTGACTCCGTAGCATTGGTACTTGGGGCGGTGTTCGTAGGTACGCATTTGGGGCTGCGAGTTCAACGAGCTCATTCCGTCTACAAGCATTCTACTCGCGTAATCAGAGTCCCAGTACTTGATACCATTAGGAAATGAGTCACTGTCGTAGTAGCAAGACATTTCTCGTTTCTTGGCCTGGTGGAGCGTGGCAAAGGGCTTGGTGTCTTGATAAGTATTGCAGTAGGCGTACATGGTGTCGTTTAGGTTGTTGGTTTGTAGAGGACTGTACGTATTGATACTTTTGATGACTGACAAAGGAGCATCGCTCGCCGGGACCTTTATATACACTTGATAGGGTCCCTGCTTGACAGGCACGCGTTGCTAGGAGACCTGCTGAACAGGCACGCGTTGCTAGGATACCAAGCAAGGTAAGACTACAGATGTTGGCGGTACGTACAGAGTGACAATCACAATCTTTATACCTGTTTTTCAGTCTCGCTATTCTTGATAACGACCAGTTTGTTGCTCACGCTGAAAGTCTACTGACTCATGATCATCTGCGCATGAGTCTACTGGTAACCGCTGGTCAAACAGGAGAGATGAGCCGCCGGTACTGAATTCCCCTTTCATCGAATACAAAACTATTCTTCATTTTATTTCAAACCCTGAAAAATCGGTGAAACGTGTTCAGATGCCTTTCTATCAGCATACTCAAAATCACGTTCCATTACAGATGGCAGAATTCTATTTTGATTATACTCCAATGCTCAGCATCCGGCCACCTTCGAGTCGCGGATCTAATTATGGAAAATTGGCGTAAAATTGGTCCATTCTTCAGCTTTAAAGTTCTTAACATAGTTATCGCCTAGCTACAGAGTACCGATTTATTCTGTTAACCCAACGATTAACGAGCGGTCTAAGCCGATCAGATGTTCTTAATGATCCGGCTGATTCATCGAACACCTACTGAACCATTAAGTAGGATCGATCGACTCTCTTTTTAGATTGCAACACTCTGACTAGTTATTTTTAGCTCCTTATGTCTGCCCCACGCAATGTGTGTGAAGGTGAGCTATTGAATGTGAGTAAAGAGGGGAACCCATAACAAGCAGAGCGAATGACGTCATTAGAGACATTAAAGCACAGCAATGTGTTGGGGTGTACCTCACGCTGTGAAAGGATTGTTTGATCAATCGCTCACAATGGTTTGAAACGGCAGGTGAAACTGGCACAAAGATCTTAACAGAAACATATGATGAGGTATGTTAAAGTGCTGGCCCTGGTTGCACGAAATGTGAATAACGCTATCCACCGGATAAGTCTTATCCAACGGATAAAATGTATTGGATAACTGCATTAATTTTATCCGTTGGATAAGACTTATCTTGTGGATAGCGCTATTATATTCACCTTTCGTGCAACCGGGGCCTGCTCTTCGTTTCTTTGAAGTATATATAATTTATTTAGTATAGAAAAGACAGTTCATCTAATCAGGTCATTTTGATCCGCTAAGTGTTCAGGGCCGACATAACCCAACAGGGGGGGGGGGGGGGGGGGGGGGGGGGGGGGGGGGGGGGGGGGGGGGGGGGGGGGGG
>JAUJYZ010000337.1:62500-115000 GCA_033675265.1 Actinostola sp. cb2023
ATGGATGGATGGATGGATGGATGGATGGATGGATGGATGGATGGATGGATGGATGGATGGATGGATGGATGGATGGATGGATGGATGGATGGATGGATGGATGGATGGATGGATGGATGGATGGATGGATGGATGGATAAATCCACTATACACGAAAGCAAAGACCAAAGATAGATCTGAGTATAGAAATTCCTTTTTAACCAGAGCTGATTAATGCTATAAACCAATCAAATACACAGTATGATTTTACTCTGTGTATACGTAACTATTGTTCGCTCAATGACTCTTTTACATATTTCCCAGAAATCCTCTCGGTCTTAGCTTTCTTGTTCTCAGTGGAGAGGGGTTGGAGATCAGTTCCCAGATCTCGCGCGCGTCAACACTTCACTTAGAATATTTCTAGACTGAAACAAGCCAACCTGGATTAGGATTGCCAGCTTCTTCCAGTCTCGACAAATGTGCTTCGTAGAGTGTTAAGTATTCATGATCGTCTGATTTAGTGGACTTGATAATACCGTGATGCTGCCGTACGTCATCCAAGGAGCCTTCTGAACCTCCATCAGAATAATCTACAACAACAATTTGCATTAATAAATATCAAGCTGTCATGCACCAGTCAGGACATTCACTTTTTACTCAAATTAAAGCCAGTGAAGTCCCCGGTCACCGTGGGCAGAAATGAATGGTGAACTCCCCCGCCAGTACTCATTTATTCTGTAGATAATATTTTGAAGAAGAAAAATGTGAGTCGCGAATTCCCCGCCTATTCCCCGCTCTGGAAGGCGAAGGGGTGAAAGGAAGTGTATTCCCCGCCTACCGGGGAATGAAAAGGTAGTGATTTTGAAGAGAACTGACTGTGTCCGCTTTCCCCGCTTATGCCCGAGGGGGCGACCGGGGGTTTCACTTACTGGTGCATTAATGCGGACTATATCTCTGCCTAAGTTTTGATTGACTCATTTTACCTATTTATTATTATTATTATTTGTTTTTAGTAGAATTACACATGTGATTATTTGAAAAAATAAAAATAAATAAGCATTTTAAAGAAAATAATTCTTTATTTCATATTTCCATTTTGTCAAAACGCTGTAGGTAACTATCGAGAAATAGTCCCAAGTTCTCGACCAATCAGCGCGCTTGATTTTCTATATTTTCTTGATTTTCTGATTTTCTCAGGCTCAGTGACTTCGTCTCGGTTATTATTCACCGATATTCACCTCGCCTTTGGTGACTAATTGTTAAATAGTATATCACCATTATTCATCTTTTAGCTGCACTATTTGCACATTTTTGTTTTATTTTCCTTTTGCAATTTGCACTGAAACTTGCCGTATGTCCGTCAGGATTTTACAAGTTAACTATGTACATGTAGATGAGAAAATGATGGAATTTTCTCTTGTAAATATAAATATATATACAGTCGAACCTCTACTAACGGTCACCTCTACACAACGGCCACCTCTACACAACGGCCACCTCTACACAACGGCCACCTCTACACAACGGCCACCTCTACACAACGGCCACCTCTACGCAACGGCCACCTCTACACAACGGCCACAAAATTTAGTCCCGAGGTGGTCGTTGTGGAGAGGTTTGACTGTATACGAAAAAAGAAGAGAAATGGAAAAAGCATGAGGGAATACCCAGGACAATGCATCCAGACACAAGGGCGAATGGGAAGGGGCCTGGGAACGAGGTTGCGTTTCACTCTCCCATCACGAGTCTAAAATGTAGACCATGTCTTATTTTTCTGTGTCGCAAGATGCACGTGATATTTCCCAGGAGTGCTTTGCGTGCTGATAAGGATTGGTTGACATGTCGGCATGTTTACACAGTAGCCATTTTGTCGATTGAATTAATATTTCAACATGATCTTTTCGTTCACCGTTCGTCAAGCAAAAACACCCCCCTCCCGTGAAATGGGCGGGGATGATCGTCGGAAAATTTGAATTAAACCCCTATGAAGGAGACCATTCTGAGCGCGGCTCAAGCTTTATATGACCTCAGAAAGATGCCATTCTAAACCAGAAATATTACAGATTTCCTGCCTGAATGGGCTATAGACCACCAACACAATGTTTAGTTATTCGCGAGCAACTAAATGACACCTTGATGGCTAGACTGAATATTGGTGTCACTCCAAGTGATACCAAATGCCGCAATTTGCACCTCTAAACGAGACGACGATCATCCTCGCCCCTTTCACGCCGCGATGTCTATATTTCGATTAAATCTGTCCAAGGTTTCAGCACTATTTTCTGAAATAGTTCGCTAATGTAGTTCTTTGGCTACAATATAAGGATTTATAATTTTTGGTACTCATTGATCAATCATCGATTTTAGTAGCACTCTAAGTCCTCTAACCCTTACATATACACCAAAATGCAAATTGAAGAATCATTGTCGGGTTCAAAATCATAGAATCATAGACGAAATAGCTTATGGGAAAGATGTTAATTAGATGCAAATTTGCAATCAGAATGCAAAAATGCATATCTTGTATTACATTAACATATTTCCCATAAGCTATTTCGGTCTCAGCTTCTATGTTCTATGATTTTGAACCCGACAATGATTCTTCAATTTAGTGTATATACATACAGTAGAGCACTATCTTGGTTTCACCAGTGAACTTCACCTGAATTACATACAGTATATATATTTAGTATAATTTTAGACATAGACATAGACATAGACATAGACATAGACATAGACATAGACATAGACATAGACATAGACATAGACATAGACATAGACATAGACATAGACATAGACATAGACATAGACATAGACATAGACATAGACTTTATTTTAGTACCAGTAGTTTACATACAATTTAGTTTAGACTTGAATATAGAGTTTCACGCGCTGTGATTGGTCGAGCGACCAGTGACAAGAGCCCATTACTAATTACTAGTAATGGGCTCCTGCCAGTGATTATGAGATGATATATAGACCATACCGTCGTTGTCGTCATTCACTCTTCGATTCGTTTCCTCCATCAGTCGATCATCGTGTTTGATGATGAGATCCAAGTTACCAGCCCGTCCATTTGGAGATGGTTTAGCAATCAATGTCGATCTGCTGACGTCATCCAGTAGAAACACGTAAGGGCCCCGTCTGTGATCGACTGGTGAGTTGGTTAGGATGATGGGTGTTGGTGCTAGGACGGGACAATGATCAACGTTACTTGGTGGTTAATTAGGCCTAGTTCAGACGCCCGTGGGGGGGGGGGGGGGGGATACCAAAAATACCCTTAAAAGATACCATACATAAACTTAACGCACTGTTTGCGGGGTTTAGTATTCGATTAAAATACTGTTGACATGCATCCCGGTTACCTGACTATAGTATTATCTATGTTTAATCATGGATTTTCTTTGTCGACACCCTAAAATATCAATATTTTCATTTCATACCCTAAAAGATACCTAATCGCTTATTTTAACCCCTAAAAGAAGATACGACGAACATCTCCGATACTTTTATACGGGAGTCTCTCCCCCCCCCCCCCCCCCCCCCCCCCCTCCCCCCCTGAGGTGGCTGCTCTTGGAAAGGCCTAAGGCGTTCTATTCTACCTTTATTGTACAATATGACATCACGTGTTCGCGAATCCTTGGACTGTAAGTGGGCTTCCTGTGGTGACGACAGAACTGCACAAAATCAAAGAAATAATCAATTAAATTATACGCAAAATATCGTGAATAACATGTTTTTATATCTCGGTCAGTAAAAGAGGGATAGAGCCGGGGGGGAGGGGTACTCCCCTGTATAAGCGCAAGCTATACGGGTATGTGCCGCCCGATAGGGTATGGTTTTCGAGATTCTCAGGTCTGGGATAGGGTATATATTTTGCCCATTTGCACTGGGATATGGTATGTTTTTTGGCAGGGAACCAAGCATTTATCATTCTTTTTGCATTTTTACGAGCATTTGAAGATCTCTAATGTTTATAAATGATCGTAGCGGCAAAATAAACATTCTTAGCTTCAAATTGGTCACGAACTTTCAATTTTAGTCTGTGATAGGGTATTGATTTTGAAGCTCAGGTCTGGGATAGGGTACGGAAAATTTCCGTTTTTAGGTCTGGGATCGGAATCATGGCGGCACACCCCCAGGCAGGGGGGGGGGGGGGGGGGTACTCAGGGGTATCAGTGACGGGGAGGTGCGAAGACCTTTTTTGGGTTTGAAATTCGCGGCTTGGGACTTTTATTGGGTTATCAATTTTCTGGTGGATTTTGATATAAAGATTTTGGCAAGGACTTTTTTTGGGGTTGATAAAAATGATATCCTACCGTTCTCGATTTTGTGCGGAGAAAAATTGGACTTTTTGGGAGTTACGATTTTGGGCCGTTGTACTTTTTTGGGGTCTTGTTTTTGCGTAATGGACTTTTTGGGGGTTAAAAAGTTTGGCCTCATTCGCACCTCCCCGTCACTGATACCCCTGAGTACCCCCCTGGGGGCACACCCCTACCCATAAAATGGCCGAGTACCCCTTCTCGGATTGCCGAACCTACCATTGATACCTGATAGGCCGCTTGCAATCTTTTTCTCTGTATCTTGGCTGTAGACTTGTAGTGGAATTGTACGAATGACTGATTGGACTGTTGCTAGCTTAGGAGACTTGTCAATCTCCATACATGTAGCAGTATTCATCGTGGCCTGAAATTGTGAGATTCATAGTTCTTTACGCGAAGGCCATGTAAAATAGAAATGCAATAAAATAAAAACAACTAAAATCATAGCTAAGACAGAGTGTGTTGTCTGGTATCTGCACAAAGGTAAATTCTTCTTGAAGATTGATTTGGATTGGGCCGGTCCCCCTCCCAGTCCCGCAGCCCCCTCCGATCCCTACCCCTCGGGCCTCTTCGCAGGTTGTTATCTAAGTTACCCCATACTGTATCGCAGTAGTCGAAAATAATAATAATAAAATTAAAAAAATTGAAAATAGATTGTATATGGGCGCTTTGTAAATAGATTCGAGGTCCCACTGAGGAACGAAGTCCCTGGCTTGTTCTCCGATTGCACTACTGATTTTTTTTTGCACATATTCTAAATGTGCAACTATTCAAATGTACCCCAAGGTACTTCGTAGAGTGGACTTGTCGCTCAAACTAGCGGCAGTGGTGAAAACGGCATGCTAGAAAATCATTTATCATGACTGATTTAAAAACAGTCACGGTCCAAAGAATGAACCCTGGACTCTTGAAGGACACCATTATTAGTGGTTAACGTTTAGAGTTCTTAGAATTACCGTTAAATTGCTCCAGCCATGTCCCCCATGCAATAAATAACAATAATAATGATATTATTATTATTATTTTGTAATGCAGACCAGCTGTAATACTGGCTTAATTGGCAAATAAATATTCAAAATATATTCCCGTTTAGTAATCTGATTGGCTGAAGTCTCCTTGTTTTTAAACATTTTTTTCATAACAAGCTATAAGGCTGACCAAATTTGGAAGATTTACGTCATCGTCCAACATTTTTTTTTAAATATATGACGTGGCGGTAAGGAAGGTTTTCCTCACTCACAGATAAACAAATAACTATTTTGAATGAATAAAAAACAATTTATTTAATTCGGCTTTCATAATCAACTCGAATATTTCAGCATTTCTTCATTCTCTATCACAACTGAAGCTTTCAGATCAGTAGTAAGTTACACCACAGGCAGCCCAAGCAATAGACTTCTAGAGGCCTTTTATGAAGAAATTTTTTATTTCAATAAATTCTATTAAAACTTATCTGAGTTGTTTATTGTGTCTTACTTTATCATCCTGTACATTTTCAGCTCGATTCGAGGCCTATTTACGAAGATTTTCAATATCTGCTCCTCTCCACATGAGGCTGGAGACTCGGACTTACTCGACTCAACCGCTATATTCGCCAGAAAAAAAAGGATGATAAAATAAGACACAATAAACAACTCAGATAAGTTTTCATAGAATTTATTGAAATAAAAAAATTCTTCATAAAAGGCCTCCAGAAGTCTATTGCTTGGGCTGCCTGTGGTTACACGAGGACCAAACGCTTTTTCGGAGCGAGTTAGTTCGTTCCGTTTGACTTTTTTCTCATGATAGAAATATAATTGTCACAAAATATAATATCCCTATAACAAGGCAGTGAATCAAAAATAAACCAAATGCATTTCGTTAGTTGTATGACCGAACTATATCCTGGGTGCTGAACCTTGAAATAAACGAAAAGCAAGGAAATTTCACTCTCAAGCTGTTTCTATGGCAATGAATTACTATGGCAATCAACGGTTGGCATGGACATCGCTCGGCCGGCATTAGCACAGCGACAACAGCAACTTATCATTATTTTCTACTCAAAGTAAGTTAGAAGGTCGCAATCTACATACCTTATCATTCAGTAGATCTCTATTCGATCATGCAAAGTCGGTATATATATTTCTTGATATGAAAACCCGTAGGTTCTGTAAATTTCACTTGAAAAAATATCACGATGATCACGTGACAAACGGTTGAATTTTTCTACGCATGCTCAGATGTACTTTTGAACTTTTAATCGTAGTGGGGTAGGGTGGGTAGTGATTTGTTTTCAGTTGTGAAACCTTTTAATTTTGGGACGAGTAAATTAAGATAATAAGTGAATTTATAAAGACAATGGACATCAACAACACAAAGAAGGTAAATTATGTTAGCAAAAGTAGTGTATAAATTTACTAAAAACTCACTCAAAATTACCAGGGAGACGCCGGGGTAACGCCCATTGGCATTGATCTACCCAAAGTCAACGAGCAGAGGTTTTGTTCTACTTGTCCTGGAAGCTTCCTGGGCGAGTAGAAAAAAACCTCTGCTCGCGATCAGATGGCAAATCAGATGCTGTATGTTGTTATTTCAAAAGTTCGTCTTGGGGGCAGTCCGCTCTGCATGCCTCTGCCTGCATCCCAGCTTAGCTGTAGCCACAAATCCAGATGCGAGAACCTATCTCAACCCCTCAAAGTCCTCAAATATTCCAACTCGTTTTTATACCAACGCAAAGACAAGAAATATAAAAAAGAAGTAGCGTTTTTATTGACTACATGTATGTGCAATAATATTAGTATAAAAATATCATGAATTAGCATGCACTTATAGTGCTGAAAATCACTTTAAAAATATCTATATCATTATCATTTACTCTAATACTACATGTATATGGTTAGACCCAAACTCCTGTCCCCTCCCCCCTCATTTCCATATAACCACTGCTCTCATGTCTAACAATAATATTGTATACTATATGACTTATAATTCTTGCAATAATTATAATGCAAACTGAGTGATTTATTTTCAGCATCAGTTGTCTTAAAACCCGGCTTGAAACATTCTAATGCATATACATGTAGCTCTGTAAGCTGTCACAGGGGTCTATATGTACTACTCCATCTTTCTTCCTCCTTAACAGCGGAGTTTACAGGCTACAATTTCTAATGTTATAAATATAAAGGAAATTATAGCGACGTTTCGGTGTCGACTAGGCACCATTATCAAGCGAAATGAGTTTTGAAAGTCAGTGTCATCAATTAAGAGTATAACAGTAAATTAGCATAGCACTAAGTAAATAGTTTGGCCCTTAGGGAATCAGATTGTACATTAAGAGAAGGTCGTCTTTCTCTAATTAAAAGCATTTACAATCAAATTTACTCTTGCACTTTTTTAAGATCTTAAACAATTTCTAAATGACTATTAAGTTTCAGAATTACCAGAGTATTGATATAGTGAGTGATTATATTGGAATTTACTACATGTATCTTTATCTATTTTAGGTGCCACTAGCTGTTTACTATAGCACATAGTAGTATATATGCATTGATATAGTCATAGGACCTCATAGAGTTACTCTAATATTACCACACAACCATACAACAACACTATGAAACGTGTTCTCCATTACAGTCAGTAATTGGCACCAGGGATGTCATCATAGAAATCTTCATCTACTGTTGAGAAAACAGGAATAGAGAACATCATCATCAGCACCATTGTCATCACCATACTGATAATAATAATAATAATAATAATAATAAATTTATAATAATAATAATAATCATCATCATCTTCATGATCATTCATTCATTCATAAATAATAAATTAATAATAATAATAATAATACACTTGATGAATACGAAAATATTTTTAATACTAGACATGCTTCGGCATAACCTGATGCCATCTTCAGTAGAGTGAATAAGATTACAAGAGATGTGATATAATAATGATAATAATAATAATAATAATCATCTTATATTGCGCACATTACATAAAGATGATCAAATGTGCATTACAATCATACATATATAGATAACATACATGTATACATACATATACATACATATTTCATAAAAAACTATATAACTACAATTACTATTGATAAAATACTATAAAATACTAATATCATATCACCATAATTATCAATATTGTTGTCATCATAATCATTGTCATCACCTATCACATTGTTATCATGATCATCATCATATATATTCACCATTGTTATCACCATCACCATTGCCATCAACATTGTTGTCATCATCATCATCACTACTCTCGTCATCATTATCATTGCCAATGTTATCAATATGTTGTCATCATCATCATATATATTCACCATTGTTATCACCATCACCATTGCCATCAACATTGTTGTCATCATCATCATCACTACTCTCGTCATCATTATCATTGCCAATGTTATCAATATGTTGTCATCATCATCATATATATTCACCATTGTTATCACCATCACCATTGCCATCAACCTTGTTGTCATCATCATCATCACTACTCTCGTCATCATCATCATTGCCAATGTTATCAATATGTTGTCATCATCATCATATATATTCACCATTGTTATCACCATCACCATTGCCATCAACATTGTTGTCATCATCATCATCACTACTCTCGTCATCATCATCATTGCCAATGTTATCAATATGTTGTCATCATCATCATATATATTCACCATTGTTATCACCATCACCATTGCCATCAACATTGTTGTCATCATCATCATCACTACTCGCGTCATCATCATCATTGCCAATGTTATCAATATGTTGTCATCATCATCATATATATTCACCATTGTTATCACCATCACCATTGCCATCAACATTGTTGTCATCATCATCATCACTACTCTCGTCATCATCATCATATATATTCACCATTGTTATCACCATCACCATTGCCATCAACATTGTTGTCATCATCATCATCACTACTCTCGTCATCATCATCATTGCCAATGTTATCAATATGTTGTCATCATCATCATATATATTCACCATTGTTAATTTATCACCATCATCACCATCACCATTGCTATGAACATTGTTGTCATCATCATCACCATCACTCATCACCATCACCATTATTAGGGCTGTCCACAAGTTGCTCCAAATTGTTAAAAAAGATGCTCAAAATATCTCGGAAAGTTGTTCAAAAGTTGCTCCAAAATCTTAAAGTTGCTACAATGTTGTTTTTCGTATTTACTATAAATAAGATGCTAGTTACCCAATCAAAGGAATATTTCTAACCGTTTTTCTGATTTTTTCATATAGTATAGCTTGTTATCAGGAATTTACAACATTTTCTTGGCAACTCAGTGCAGCCAATGTTAGTTTACATGATCAATCTTATGCATGGATCAATTCCAGCTGTTACCATCCCCCCCCCCCCCCCCCCCCCCCCCCCCCCCGGGCTGACCCCCAGGGATTTGTAATTTTCTTTTCTTGGGACTACAAATTCCCTGCCCCTGAGCCGCCAGAAATAACAAATTCCCCGCCCCAGGGCAACGGAAAAGCAACCAACAATTGAATAATATTAAACGGCATGTTTAACAATAAAGCTAGACACCTTTTAGAAATAATTATTGACCATAACAGTAGAGATAAGAAGTCAAAGAAAGCCTTTAACTTTGCAAGACCTTGTTTTTCAAGCCAATCGGCGACAAAAGTAGTCTGTTTACCGACAAATTCCATTATTATGAATTCCTCCATTGATTATACGCTCGGTCAAGTTATCCCCGGCCCCCACCCCGGGACAACCACGTTGTTGTACAAAATCCCCACCCCTGGGACACAGGTTCTTACAAATCCCTGGGGTATGGGGGGGGGGGGGGGGGGGGGGGGGGGGGGATGGTAACAGCTGGAATTGATCCATGCATTATGGCTATATTAATAATATTTATCTGAAAATCACTTGTGTAAGTGTAAAGGCTCTCATCTCTTTGCAGCTAATTAAAAAAGCAGCTGGAAGCTCTATGCTGCTTATCAAATCAAGGCTTTTTTTTTGCATTTCGCTTGTTGCCATTTTTGTCCACCATTTTTAATTTTGGTAAAGTAACCGATGACCACCTGAATCGCCTTTTCAAATAACCACAGGCAGCCCACTAAACCCAGTCCTGAACACTGCATGCTGTTTGCAAACTATATTATGACCCATAAAGCGAAATAAACCAATTTCAGTACTTAATTAGCCTGTTTAATTTGTTTCAATTTGTGGAAATGTTTAAGAAAGAAAGAAGTTGCTCGAAAGAAAAAAAGTTGCCAGAAATCGGAAAAGTTGCCGAGCAACTTGTGGACAGCCCTAACCATTATCACCATCATTGCATTTCCTCCAGTTTGCCTTTAAGCTTTTAGTTGATATGTACATGTATACTGACCTACACCAATTGTGTCATCATATAGTTCTTCTGTAAAGTCATCTGAAATTAGCAAAGTTAACTATTGTACAAAACCTACATCATTACTACAACTACTATACTACTGCAACATTTAATGCCTTCTCAATTACACATGGGATGTTGCTTTGCATTACTTCTGAGCTGCATTTGCAGGCAGCAAAACGTTCACAATAATTACTAACACCTTGGTTATACTACTTTGACTTACCTGTTGACACCGGTGGAGCGGCTGGTTGAGTATTACTTTGAAAGGTATCAACACATTCATACAAATCTTCATCTAAGTTTTCTGGCTCCACACTACAAAATCAATATACACATCACTCATTGAGGAGAAGCTAGCGGCGCTGTCTTTGTTTCTATTGATCAGCAAATGGTTATAGACATTCACATGGCTTGGATGATCATGTAAAATGGTGGTCCCGTCTCTCTACACTACAAGTTACACTTGAATTGCAGGGATGTAAAAGAAAAAAACAACAAACAAACAAACAAACAAAAACAAAAAAACAAAAAAACAAAAAAGAACCACTGAGGACGCAAACAAACCTCTGGCAGTGACCACCCTCAGTGTCTGTACAACATTACTATCTCATAATGAGAACCACATGTTTGTTAGTGCTCCATGAGCACAGCTAGTCTACATTGTATGAAGCAGCATGCATGAAGCAGCATGCATCCTCAATAAATAACAAATCTCTGAACAATCAAAAGATATAGGTGAAAGTATGTTACCTTGAACCTTGAATAACCTGTAGACATACAAGTGGATAAACATACTCAGAATATTGTTGTACAGCTCAATTATGATCAATTATGAATGAATTATTATGGGTCTTATAATAAATGTATTAACAGTAATCGAATATATCTACCTCAACAAGAAGAAGATCAGAGGAGACATAGCCATCTTCAAACAGAAATAGAGAAATGAATAATTTTAGTCATTGCATAAATGGAAGGATGGATGGAAGAATGGATGGGAGGATGGAAGGAAGGATGGATGAATGGATGGAAGTGGATGGATGGATGAATGGATGGAAATGGTTGGATGGAAGGATGGAAGGATGGATGGATGGATGGAAGTGGATGGATGGAACTTGTGGATGGATGGAAGTGGATGGATGGAAGTGGATGGATGGATGGATGGATGGAAGTGGATGGAAGTGAATGGATGGAAGTGGATGGATGGAAGTGGATGGATGGAAGTGGATGGATGGAAGTAGAAGGATGGATGGAAGGATGGATGGAAGTGGATGGATGGAAGTGGATGGATGGAAGTGGATGGATGGATGGAAGTGGATGGAAGGATGGATGGAAAGATGGATGGAAGTGGATGGATGGATGGATAAATGTGATAAAAGGAGCTGGAATACTTACAATGTCCTTGTTGATCTTTAACCAACCATTTTCCAGATGGACAATTCTCCTTAATAATAACTTCAAGTGTAGACCCTTTGGAACAAGGAAGGTCTTTCCCATTCCCTGCAATGTCTTCTTTGGCTGTTGCTTTACACAATACTGGCTCACTGCCTTTAAGCTAAAAGTACATGTGATAATCATTTCTAGCTGTAGCTAGTGGAACCATACTGATACTGTATGTCACCTATCTTCTATGTGCCTATAAGAGGTGCATAAGGCTGTATGAAGACAGGTAAAAACTAAACAAACCTTATGTGCTTTCTTCAGATCCTTATCCCCTTTTTCCCTTCGACGACGCTCCTCTTCTTTCTTCTTTTTATCTTCCCTTCTCGTCGTTCTTCTTCTTTTTTCTTCCTTTGTTCATCCTTTTCCTTCTTTTTCTGTGATTCCTTTTCTTTTTTCTCTCTTTCTTTTTTAGTCTTGGCATCTTCTTTGCTATTAGTTCAAAGATCATTTTTTCAAGATACAAAGTCCCCAGGGGGGGTACTCAGGGGTATCAGTGACTGGGAGGTGCGAATGAGGCCAAACGTTTTTACCCAAGAAAAAGTCCATTAAGCAAAAACAAGACCCCAAAAAAGTCCAACGGCCCAGAACGTAACCCCAAAAAGGCCATTTTTTCTCCACATAAAATCGAGAACGGTAGGATATCATTTTTATCAACCTCAAAAAAGACCTTGCATGGCGGGCGTAAATGGCCCTAAAATCGGTCATTTGAAATTTTTGGCAAATTGGAAAATTGACATTACTTTGTTCTTCTCGTGATAACTACCGGTAACCTAAAATCGAAAACCGTTTTGAAATTGGACGAAGACAACCAGAGTTATGAATATTTTTAACTCAATATTTTTCCCGGGAAAATGTGGCGGGAAATAATTCATACAAAACCATCGGTAAGATAAACCTCTTGGTAAAACTTTTTTGTTTGAAAACATTTTAGCGCCATACTTAGCGTATTGGAAGAACTATGACATGCGGAAAACTTGTTGATTTTAGAATTTTGATTTTTTGAGTGTAAGTAGTTCAAATAATATTTTAAAAACTAATAAAAAAGTGAAAACGTCATTATGACGTCACACATATTTTAAAATATCTCTAATAGAGTTAATAAACATCAAAATCCTGCATTGTGTAGACTAAGATACCTCTATAACAATAATAAATATCGATAAAGTCATTTTACTGATTTCTGTCCCTTCAAACTGCTTTTTTCTTTAACTGATGACGTCATAAATAATGACGTCATCAAAACACTAAATCCCTTATAACTCAGGTTCTAATAATCGGAACATTACGCAAATTTCACCGAAGTGCACAAGATGTTATTCTCTTTCAAAATATGCACTTTATTTTATCATTGTGTTTAAACTAAATTTTTACAGCAATTGTAACTTTTTATTATGACGTCATCATTGCATCAGATTTTGCCATCGAGTAGCTTGAAATACCACACTACCTTTAATAAAGAAACTCTGAAAATTTGAATGTTTTGAGAAAAATACGACGTTTTCACCTGACCGATTTTAGGGTCATTTGTCATTTGTGTTGCCAGAATCTTTATATCAAAAAAAGTCCATCAGAAAATTGCTAACCCCAAAAAGTCCCAAGCCGCAAATTTCAAACCCAAAAAAGGTCTTCGCACCTCCCCGTCACTGATACCCCTGAGTACCCCCCCCCCCCCCCCTGGGACAAAGTCTCACTATAATATTCTATATATTACCATGGTAACCCCTTAATTAAACCAGTAAACACTTTGATTTCCTTTGATTACCTTTCTCTTGGTAAAGGAGGAGGTTGTATTGGTGTGTCTTGATCATCTGGCATGTCCATATCCTCTTCTAATCCATTGGTTTGTTCAAAGGCATATGTCCCTTCCACTGGTTGATAGAAGTCTTCGCCAAAATCGCCATCCACATTTTCAATATTTAAACTAGACGAAGAGGATCAGAAAGGATTTATTGCGGTTATCATACATACCCTTACAGCTGGTAGGGTAGGTTATTTACTGTTCGGTCATGCATTCAGTTTATAAGTTAGTTAGACAGTCATGCAGTTCATAAGTTAGTCAGACAGTCAATATATAAATTAGTCAGTCAGTTAGTCAAACCATTAACTTATCAATCAGTCAGTCAGTCAGTGAGAAAGTCAGTCAGTCAGTGAGAAAGTCAGTCAGTCAGTGAGAAAGTCAGTCAATCAGTCAGTCAGTGAGAAAGTCGGTCAGTCAGTGAGAAAGTCAGTCAGTCAGTCAGTGAGAACGTCAGTCAGTCAGTGAGAATGTCAGTCAGTCAGTCAGTAAGAAAGTCAGTCAATCAGTGAGAAAGTCAGTCAGTCAGTGAGAAAGTCGGTCAGTCAGTGAGAAAGTCAGTCAGTCAGTCAGTAAGAAAGTCAGTCAATCAGTGAGAAAGTCAGTCAGTCAGTGAGAAAGTCAGTCAGTCAGTCAGTAAGAAAGTCAGTCAGTCAGTGAGAAAGTCAGTCAGTCAGTGAGAAAGTCAGTCAGTCAGTGAGAAAGTCAGTCAGTCAGTCAGTGAGAACGTCAGTCAGTCAGTCAGTAAGAAAGTCAGTCAATCAGTGAGAAAGTCAGTCAGTCAGTGAGAAAGTCGGTCAGTCAGTGAGAAAGTCAGTCAGTCAGTCAGTAAGAAAGTCAGTCAATCAGTGAGAAAGTCAGTCAGTCAGTGAGAAAGTCAGTCAGTCAGTGAGAAAGTCAGTCAGTCAGTGAGAAATTCAATCAGTCAGTGAGAAATTCAATCAGTCAGTCAGCCAGTAAGAAAGTCAGTCCATCAGTCATTCAGTCTAAGAAAGTCAGTCAATCAGTCAGTCAATCAATCAGTCAGTCTGTAAGAAAGTCAGTCAATCAGCCAGTCAGCCAGTGAGAAAGTCAGTCAATCAGTCAGTCAATCAGTCAGCCAGTGAGAAAGTCAGTCTAGTCAATCAGTCAGTCAATCATTGAGAAATTCAGTCTGTCAGTCAGTCAGTCTGTAAGAAAGTCAGTCAGTCAGTCAGTGTGAGTCACACACCAAGTAAACCAGTCATTTTCCTCACCCTTCAATACCCTGACCATGACCAGTGGGTGACCATGGTTGATGTTGAATGCTTTGACCTACAAATACACAAATCATAGAAATTAAAAATTTGTCTAAATCTTTACCTATCTCTAGGTGTCCCTAGCTGTCCCTAGCTGTCCCTAGCTGTCCCTAGCTGTCCCTAACTGTCCCTAACCTAACTCTAACTGTCCCTTATAGCTGTCAACAGGATTCTGCTGTATTTTAAAACTTGTAGTGTAGTGACATATTTTTCACTCTACACAAAAATTACAAACAATAATTATTGTTATTATCAATAAGAATGTGTTGAAACTTGCATTTTATACATATTTCAAACAAATAAAGAATACGAGTGGATCTGAAATGATTTAGCATGAGATGAGATGAAAGATGAGATAATAATAATAATTATTATTATTCAATAAAATAAATACTGATTTCCAATAGGGGCGTGCTCTAAGAATATTATTTAAACAAATATAATATATATATAGTTACAGCTAGGGACAGCTAGGGACAGTTAGGGACAGCTAGGGACAGCTAGGGACACCTAGAGATAGGCAAAGATTTAGACAAAAATAAATAAAAATAAATGATAGACTGTGAACACTAAAACCGTGAAACAGTGCTAACTTTAATTAGCACTAAATAGTGCAATGTCTTTTATATTCTATTGTTTCATTACTGCTATTTAGCACTAAATAGTTTGTACTGTTTCACGGTTTTAGTGTTTGTACTCTATCAGGACTACTAGTTAAAACATATTCTAATATAATAGGAATTTTAATCTTTTAAAAGACTGTGACGTGAAATACCTAATTCTGCTTTAACAGTTTCTGCTAACTGTTCCACATCATCATACACGTCCTCTTCTATGGGTTCAGGCTCGGATTGTACAGGTTCAGCCAGGGGTTCAGCAATACCAGTATTGATATCATCATAGATATCTTCTCCTTCCTCAATAAAGCTGTTGTCTTGTCCTTCCTCAATAGAGTTGGAATCTTTAGTGCAATCAATAATTCATGGTTAATAATATTAAGTAATTAATTGAAGGGGCCCCTGCAAGAACGGAGTAGGTGACTTCTGATCAAATATCAAATTCTCCTTTGAAATTCAAAGAATCTCGAGGAGAATTTAGATTTTGATCAGAGATCACTTACGTTGTTCTTGCAGGGAGCCCTTCAATTACCATAATTAATAAAATACGTACAATACAGTTAAAAAAGTGTCAATGGGGCTTATATAACCTACATAATAATAATTATTCACATTGTCTCAATGCACTTTACAAACCGATGGAGGACTTTTTCGGGCTGCATATGAAGGCGCCCATGGCAACCGAGTAGCTTACAATCATGAGGAGTTAGTATGTTAGTGTGTTATGCCTCCAATTTGAAGTAGGCTGTTGAACTGGGTAACAAAACTCAAAGTTTTTAAGTTTATATAAAAGTGACATCATCTTGAATGTGACATCGAATGTGTCACATTCAAGTGTCCCCGATTAGTGTACCACTTGTGGTATGCTAGAAGTCATGCCACGTTAATAAAGTTTATGTATGTATGCATCCACATTAACAAACTATTTATTTGCTCCAATGTTGTATATTAATTTGGTCTACAAGGTTTGTCGCAAACACAGTGTGATAAATAGGTATATCAAAACCCCCCTTAAACTAAGTTGAGATAGTCATTAATTCATGATTTTGTCAATTATAAGAAGATTGTCAAAAACAGACAAATTTGCTATGACTGAAGCATGGAAAAAAGTGAAAGACTTCAAAGGGAAATCTTTATTTGTGTCATTATATAATCATTCAGTTATAATCTCACACTGACATACAAATATATTTTCTTTGATCAATGCTTCCATTTCAATGATCAAACTATTACTTGCCTTGATCAAAGCTTCCATTGTTTACATCCTCAACTAGAACTGCCTGGACCTTTGGTGCAATTATACATTTGTGGTTCTTGTAATTGTTTTGTATTTTCATGCTTAGGATCTGTGGTTTAGGTGGTTTTGGTGGTGGCTTGCTGCCTATGCTCTGTAATGTAGGCAGTGGTTTTAAGGTCGGAGTTCCCTCCACGACATTCCCATTGTTGTCTCTATTTTCATCACCATGGAATGACTCACTGCGAGGCTTGGTAGGGATATCTGTGCCATCTTCACTTATCCTTCTTGGCTTGGGCTGAACTCTTGGTAATGTTACACGCTTCTCGCTGGGTTCACCACTTTGCTCAAACATTTGTAGTCTCTTCTTGAATGCTGAGTTCAATTCATTTGAGGAATTTTCTTTTCCATAGTCAGGTGGCATTATGTCTGCTTCTATTAAACTCTCTCGATTCCCTGTTTTTTTAAGCTTTATTGAACTCAAGTTAATGGCACCGAACCCCTCAGGTGAATGCAGTTGATTCCCCACAGGAGCTTTGGGTGCAGGAGTGCGTTTTAGGTGCTTTAATGTCGATGACAATTCTTTCTGTGACAACGCCATGATTGGTCAATATTTTATTTAGTTATGAAATCGAAACAAGCTGATGTCAGGAAACTATAAATAAAAGAATTAATTAATAACATTAATTAAATACCAAAGTACATCATACTCTGAAATAATAATAACCAACATGATAAAATGATTGATAATTAGGGTGAGAAGGACAGCTTGTCAATCATTATGAACAGAAAGGAAATGTGGAATGGAATGTTCAAATGTTGCAATTATATAAACAAGGTACATTGAAACTGACTTGATCAGAACACTTGATCGAAGTTGGGTTTCATCATCGAATACATAATACATAATACATAATACATAATAATAATAATACATAATAATAATTATAATAATTATAATACATAATACTTATACATAAGGTCGACGAAAAACCTTGTCAATACCCTAATAGAAAAGGCATGTATTAAAGAGTCAGTGAAATCTGTGGCGAAATCTGTGGCGAAACAATCCAAATAACCGGAAGTAATTTAATTTCTTGGGGCAACGTTGCCCATATTCCGATACCATAACGAAACTGGACTTCATAATTGACTACGATAGCTACAGTACGATATATCTAGTTACATATCATTGTCTAAAACATACACGACAAATACACGAACAAATCGCACAAATAGTTAATAATATTACAGTAATAACTATGTGCAATATTAATTTCGCCGTTGCTGCAAGACTTGGCAAGAGCTGAAGGTCACTCAAGGCGGGTAACTTCTAAAACAGCATAGCAATACTAGAAGTTTAATAAGAATAATGACACCAGAAACCTCCCTTTATCATAGCTACATCTAAAGTTGATATTACAAGACGGTCATAAGGGCCTGAGCTACGAGAACCACTCGCTTCAACACGTCTAAGCACAGCTGCCATCACAGAATATACAAGTTATTATAAAGTTGCAAAAGTAGAGTATAAAACACTTACCTGATGCAGTATTGATTGGCGATAATTTACTTTCACTCAACACAAGCTAAGGTTTTCGTTTGATCAATTCATCAATCATACTGTGTTTGTATACATGATTCAGAGTCCATGGAGCATGGAGCTGATTCTCTGATGGAATTCAAGTTCCTGTTGTGACCTTCCTTATTGATTTGTAACGACAATGCTGATTGGTTAAACTACTCTAGCTTTTGTAAACACATGCACTAAATATAGTACAGCGAATCTGATTGGCTGATGACGTTTAATTGTATTAAGCGGTGAAACCAAGGGCGCTAGAACCGACGGTTTTTGTCGATATTTTCAGTCGGTTATTTGTAAGTTGTAAACGGTAAATAAATACAACTTAACTTATCTCTGGTACGAATTCCGGTTCTATTCTCCAACTTATAAACGTCTTGTTGCCCCAGGGGTATAAGTGACGGGGAGGTGCGAAGGCCTTTTTGGGGTTTGAAATTCGCGACGTCGGACTTTTTTTGGGTTAGCAATTTTCTGATGGACTTTTTTTGATATAAAGATTTTGGCAAGGACTTTTTTGGGGGTTAATAAAAATGATATCCTACCGTTCTCGATTTTATGTAAAACGATTTCATTAACAAGTTTAAACTACGTAAATAACATGACATGACACAGAATTATACCATAGTTATTTCGTTTTTGTAGTATAAAGCACAATGAATACATAGAGGTGGACGCATAAACTATCTCGCATTCCGGCTTGGTATTTTTGCTTCTTTTTTTTTTATGCGGAGAAAAAATGGACTTTTTTTGGGTTACGTTCTGGGCCGTCGGACTTTTTTTTGTCTTGTTTTTGCGTAATGGACTTTTTTTGGGTTAAAACATTTGGCCTCATTCGCACCTCCCCGTCACTGATACCTATGAGTACCCCCCCTGGGCTTGTTGCTCTTCTACGCTTTCCTACGATCGTTCGGTTATTTCAAATGACTGTACGCTATGAACGTACACCGCTGTACCGACCGTACCAGGCGAAGCCGTCGCTGGCAGATTAATTCTGTCATGACATGTATATGGTGCAGCAAAATAACCTTGGTCACAACAATTACAGACACGTACATACTACAATCATATTGCCTGCAGCAATGTCTGCATTGTTGCATCGTGTGTCAGTCAGGAAAGGATGACGGAAAGCAATGCCACCAGCGCACAGCAAAATACTGCTTTCATCCTACTGCCTGCTGTCACGGTGGCTCGATTAGGTTTGTTAATTCAACGTAATCTGAATCACAATTCACAAGATTGTTGTGGAAAGTGTTGGAATTTTTCAATGTACATTTGCCTCGTCTACCTCCAGGTCGAGTGCTTTTGAACTCAAATGACTTGCATCTGAAAACAAAACGTATAACAATTAATTGTCTGTTAAAATTATAGACTATGAGCCGTTATTTTCTATTGTCAGGAAATTGAGAGCAAAGCATGAAGAGTGAATAACCGCTGACCAATGTAGGCACAAACTGAAGCCCGCAGAGGGCAGCTAGCAGTCTAAATGTGCCAGCTCAATAGACATTATCATTATTATCATTATCATTATTAT
The DNA here is from genome assembly GCA_033675265.1 of Actinostola sp. cb2023. Taxonomy (NCBI): domain Eukaryota; kingdom Metazoa; phylum Cnidaria; class Anthozoa; order Actiniaria; family Actinostolidae; genus Actinostola; species Actinostola sp. cb2023. The sequence goes on from JAUJYZ010000337.1 coordinate 82,672, forward strand.
CATAGACAATGCAAACTCAATGCATACAGCTATTTCAAAAAAGGTTGGTGAACTCGGTTTTGTTGCATGTTGCATGTTGCATACCAAGCCCGAAATGTATTGTGGATCATATATAAATAATGTCAGCATGCACATACAGAAGAAAATATGCCGGCTCCATATTGCGAAGACAAAGTTTGGGAAAATTCCCAGAGTCCATATTGTTGTGACCTTTCGCTGACTCCATTCACATCGCCCATAGTGCATTTCGGGCTTGGCCGTATGCGAGATGCAAGATGCAACAAAACCTTCACCAACCTTTTTTGAAATAGCTGTGTATAGTCAGCTACATTAATTGTAGGATGCTGAAAGAATTAAAGCTGCACCGGTACATTCGCATAATACACTTTGTTCAGTTGCCCCCCCCCCCCCCCCCCCCCCCCCCCATAATGTATTGCTTTCACTTCCTCTTTGGAAGACTGCATGTTCCCAAGAGAAATTGAAGACAATGGTTTATGCAAAATAGTGGGAGGCAAAAAAAGTGTATACAAGCATCAAGAGTTCCAGACTTTCGTTACGCACGCAATGCATTATGAGATTAGTACAAAGGAAAAGTGAGCACCAATTCTAGACACAGGGAGCCCAAGCTATGTTTAAGAAATAAGAAGAACAAAAAAATGCTCAAGTCAGCGTGAATGTCGTCATGTTTGGATAAGTGACGTCATAATAACGTAAGGGAGTTGAGTAAGGCCCCGTCCACACTAATCCGTTTTTGAAAACCTCCGTTTTCGTTTGACCGAAATCGGATAAAAAGCTCTGCGTCTACACTGGCGTTTTCCAATCGTATTCACTCGTCCACATTAATGCGTTTTCGTTTGAAAACGCATACATTTCGATGCGTTTTGGGCTTGCGTCCACACTAAAACGATGGAATACGCTGTTTGTTTACACCGAGAACTCTACGTGTGACGTCAGCATTTTCGAAAGCCTACGTTTTTGCCGTCCACACTAATACGATAGACCTGCGTTATCAAAAGTCTCCGCCTTGGAAAGCGTTTTCGAAGACCTCCGTTTTCATAGATAAACAACTTCGCATTCGATCGTTTTAGCTGGTGTGGACGTTCGATAAAAACGCATAAAAAACAGAGTAGTGTAGAGTAGAGTTGGTAAGTCGCTTTACCAAAGTTCGTCCGCAAGTTCTCGTACAGTACCGGTCAGAATAAAGCATACAGCGCATAGGTAACACAAAATGGCGCACCCCAAAGGTAGTAACGCGTTTTTATAAACGCACTCGCAAACGCGTATTTTTTAAACGCGTATTGTCTTTCTTACTCATTTTTCTTTCGTATTGTTTTCTTTTGTAAAGTGAAACAGAAGAACCTGAAACCCGAAACCAAGTTTATAAGGGTAACTACGAGAAGTAACTGCATTTTATGGACGTTAATTGATTCACTTGAAACGAAACAAAGTTGTTTGAAATCTGAAAACACTTCTGTATAGATTATATTGTGGATCATCTTGCCCCTGTGATGTGTACGGCCTTGCTTAAGCTGCAGTTTCATAGTTCTAATGAGTCTCTTCAAACGCGTTTGTCAAAATCATAAACGCAAAAACGCGGGATTTTTTTTCAAACGCAACCCACCTGCAAAATTAACGCGTTTTTAGTTCGCTTTATTCTGACTGGTACAAGTGTTGTCTTGCTGAACCATGACATGTGGGACAAGGTGAAATAGTTGAGGTCCTCCTGTTTTCTGTGTGCTGATTCTGACAAAACGATTTATAAAAGGAACGAAAAGGGGGGAGGGTCCTGACCCCCCGGACCCCTCCCCTGTATCCGCCCTTGGCCAAGGTCTTATAATTAAACCAAAATACATTTCCTGATGAGACAGAAGTAATTCTGTGATAAGCACTTTAGTTCCGTCACGCTACGCTCTCGGCCCAGAGCGTTGCGTGACGGAACTAAAGACGGCTGCGAGGGAGACTAGTGATAAGCATGCCTCTAAATTAAACCACAATATCTATACTTACTGGCACAATTTTTCCCTCTCCAGGAACTAAAGCATGTGCAGTTGTATTCACCATATTTCATTGCCTTACAAAAACCCTTCTTTCCACATGGCTTGTCCAGCAAACAGAGGTCCTTCCCTGTCGAGTGACATAACAAGTTGTTAGTGTGTTAGTGTTGATAAGAAAGCTTCATGTCTGATCCCATAATGCCTTGCGCTAGGGAAATCAAAATTGAAGAAAGAATAATTGTCAGATCAGAAGAAAATCTGAACAGTTTTGCTGATCAGCTTGAACCATTTTTGACTAACAATCATATAGGTTAGCTCGAAATTTTATATCAAGATACAGTGGCGGATTTAGTAAAGTAAAAGTAAAAGCCGTATTTAACGTCCGTAACCCCTTCAGTCGAAACTGTTCTCCCAGGAGGCAGACGGTGCGCCCTTTTACCCCCTCCCTCCATCAGTGCTCCTTTCTACGGGTATTTAAAGCTGCACTGAGCTACACGGATTAGAGGGAAGTCGAAACAAGGATGTGAGGTCATGGAGAATCGAACCAGGTACCTCTCGCATAGTAGGCCGCGCACTAACCAACTAAGCCATCCTTGCTCCACCTTTAGGGTGGGGCGAAGGAGTCGCACGCCCCCCTTTTGGAAATTATAATACCTTTTTTGCCAAAAAAAAGTTGTACATAACATTTGGCTGCAACCATTGTCCAACCTGAACGCCCCTCGACCCCCTTGCAAAATCTCTGGGTCCGCCCCTGGGATATATTCGTGAAAAGAAGATCGACTCGTAAATTGAAAGATAGTTAAAATACCCACATTGGCCGGTCTTATTTTCAATCCAACAACTGGCATACATGCCTGCTGATTATCGAAGTAAAATCCAACAAAATCGAGCGGATTGTGAAGTCAAAGTGATCCAGATTTCTATAAATGTCCGCGCGTTTGCCCGAATTCAAAATGGCGGACGAAAGCGTGAAGTGGCTTATTGACATTTACATTACTTACAAGGTAGGATAAAGTGGCTCTCCACGCTAACACAATTGCCAGTTTCATTGTAAGTTAGAAATCTTGAAGCCAATATTATCATAATCACGAAACGATGTTGCCTCTCCAGTGGTTAGTCCAGGAGTCATTTCACCACAACAAGATGTATTTTCAGTCCTACCATCATAATAGCACACAGCATGGGTATAGTTATTAGCTGTGATGAACGGGTAGAATAGCGGGTTTATAGTTATAATGGATAAACCTTTTTCTGATAGCATTATTTCCGTTATTCGTGTTTTGCAAGTTTTATTTTCACACACTCCATCCCACAAAAGGTTTATGCATCTTCTTCCTGGTAGCGACTGAATCCTGAGTTTAGTAGGAGCTGGTATACTGTACTCACCGCCAGCTTCAATATCTGTAAACAAATAAAGTATCAATTCAGTTCAGTAATTTAAAAACTGCCGGTTTTGATCATAATATGACACCAAAGACCAAAACAAACCGGCATGATTCCTTGTAATCAAGTCAATAGTTTAATAATGCGCAATTTAAAAAACGTGTGCGCCATATATACGCGCATGGCCTTCCTGTACGTCCTGTACACCGTCTCTGGAGGTGACCTACTGACTTGGCTGCGAATTCCGTTGTTTTAGTAGCAATTTTCTGAGTGAAAAACCTTTACATTTTTAACTCGTTTAACTTTTTCTAGGCTGTTTTCTTTCCATGTTCAACTAGTTTGTCCCAGTGAAAACATGCACACACTGGCAACACGTCCGGCTTTATATGATATCATGGTGTAAGTGAACATTGGGATAGACACTAGCCTTGCATAACGATGCCCAAAAACACGGCCACGAAGATTAGGATGGTAGTGTTGGATAGAGCAGCCATAACTGATGACTTGGACTGAATAGATTGAAGAACACTGAACGAGCTTTGTAAAACAGAAACCAGCGTCCATTCATTCCGGCCAACCATTCAGGATCGTCGTTTATTGTTTGCATCACGACGGGACCAGACTCAATAAATGAAAGACGTACACAGCAGGAGGCGGCTCACCTGAAAACGCTGGTAAATATCCTGATTCCTAGTACCTGTTTCCTAGTACCTGTTTCCTAGTACCTGTTTTCTAGTACCTGATTCCTAGTACCTGTTTTCTAGTACCTGTTTACTAGTACCTGCTTCCTAGTACCTGATTCCTAGTACCTGTTTCCTAGTACCTGATTCCTAGTACCTGATTCCTAGTACCTGTTTGCTAGTACCTGTTTCCTAGTACCTGCTTCCTAGTACCTGTTTCCTAGTACCTGATTCCTAGTACCTGTTTCCTAGTACCTGATTCCTAGTACCTGTTTCCTAGTACCTGTTTCCTAGTACCTGCTTCCTAGTACCTGTTTCCTAGTACCTGCTTCCTAGAACCTGTTTCCTAGTACCTGTTTCCTAGTACCTGTTTCCTAGTACCTGTTTCCTAGTACCTGTTTCCTAGTACCTGATTCCTAGTACCTGTTTCCTAGTACCTGTTTCCTAGTACCTGTTTCCTAGTACCTGCTTCCTAGTACCTGTTTCCTAGTACCTGTTTCCTAGTACCTGATTCCTAGTACCTGTTTCCTAGTACCTGTTTCCTAGTACCTGTTTCCTAGTACCTGTTTCCTAGTACCTGCTTCCTATTACCTGTTTCCTAGTACCTGTTTCCTAGTACCTGTTTCCTAGTACCTGTTTTCTAGTACCTGTTTCGTAGTACCTGTTTTCTAGTACCTGTTTCCTAGTACCTGTTTCCTAGTACCTGTTTCCTAGTACCTGTTTCCTAGTACCTGTTTCCTAGTACCTGTTTCCTAGTACCTGTTTTCTAGTACCTGTTTTCTAGTACCTGATTCCTAGTACCTGTTTCCTAGTACCTGTTTCCTAGTACCTGTTTCCTAGTACCTGTTTCTTAGTACCTGTTTCCTAGTACCTGTTTCCTATTACCTGTTTCCTAGTACCTGATTCCTAGTACCTGTTTCCTAGTACCTGTTTCCTAGTACCTGTTTCCTAGTACCTGATTCCTAGTACCTGTTTCCTAGTACCTGATTCCTAGTACCTGTTTCCTAGTACCTGCTTCCTAGTACCTGTTTCCTAGTACCTGTTTCCTAGTACCTGATTCCTAGTACCTGTTTCCTAGTAACTGTTTCCTAGTACCTGTTTCCTAGTACCTGATTCCTAGTACCTGTTTCCTAGTACCTGTTTCCTAGTACCTGTTTCCTAGTACCTGTTTCCTAGTACCTGCTTCCTAGTACCTGTTTCCTAGTACCTGTTTCCTAGTACCTGATTCCTAGTACCTGTTTCCTAGTACCTGTTTCCTAGTACCTGTTTCCTAGTACCTGTTTCCTAGTACCTGCTTCCTATTACCTGTTTCCTAGTACCTGTTTCCTAGTACCTGTTTCCTAGTACCTGTTTTCTAGTACCTGATTCCTAGTACCTGTTTCCTAGTACCTGCTTCCTAGTACCTGTTTGCTAGTACCTGTTTCCTAGTACCTGTTTCCTAGTACCTGTTTCCTAGTACCTGATTCCTAGTACCTGTTTCCTAGTACCTGTTTGCTAGTACCTGTTTCCTAGTACCTGCTTCCTAGTACCTGTTTGCTAGTACCTGTTTCCTAGTACCTGTTTCCTAGTACCTGTTTCCTAGTACCTCGTTCCTAGTACCTGTTTCCTAGTACCTGATTTCTAGTACCTGTTTGCTAGTACCTGTTTCCTAGTACCTGCTTCCTAGTACCTGTTTTCTAGTACCTGATTCCTAGTACCTGATTCCTAGTACCTGTTTGCTAGTACCTGTTTCCTAGTACCTGTTTCCTAGTACCTGTTTCCTAGTACCTCGTTCCTAGTACCTGTTTCCTAGTACCTGATTTCTAGTACCTGTTTCCTAGTACCTGTTTCCTAGTACCTGTTTCCTAGTACCTGTTTCCTAGTACCTGTTTCCTAGTACCTGTTTCCTAGTACCTGATTCCTAGTACCTGTTTCCTAGTACCTGTTTCCTAGTACCTGTTTCCTAGTACCTGATTCCTAGTACCTGTTTCCTAGTACCTGTTTCCTAGTACCTGTTTCCTAGTACCTGTTTCCTAGTACCTGCTTCCTAGTACCTGTTTCCTAGTACCTGTTTCCTAGTACCTGATTCCTAGTACCTGTTTCCTAGTACCTGTTTCCTAGTACCTGTTTCCTAGTACCTGTTTCCTAGTACCTGCTTCCTATTACCTGTTTCCTAGTACCTGTTTCCTAGTACCTGTTTCCTAGTACCTGTTTTCTAGTACCTGATTCCTAGTACCTGTTTCCTAGTACCTGTTTGCTAGTACCTGTTTCCTAGTACCTGTTTCCTAGTACCTGTTTTCTAGTACCTGATTCCTAGTACCTGATTCCTAGTACCTGTTTGCTAGTACCTGTTTCCTAGTACCTGTTTCCTAGTACCTGTTTCCTAGTACCTGTTTCCTAGTACCTCTTTCCTAGTACCTGTTTCCTAGTACCTGATTTCTAGTACCTGTTTCCTAGTACCTGTTTCCTAGTACCTGTTTCCTAGTACCTGTTTCCTAGTACCTGTTTCCTAGTACCTGTTTCCTAGTACCTGTTTCCTAGTACCTGTTTCCTAGTACCTGTTTCCTAGTACCTGTTTCCTAGTACCTGTTTCCTAGTACCTGTTTCCTAGTACCTGTTTCCTAGTATCTTTTTCCTAGTACCTGTTTCCTAGTACCTGTTTTCTGGTACCGTTTTTCAGTTCAACCACGGTGTGGCGAGTTGTTGGGAAAAGTTACAAATCATAACTCTGAGAGGTCTACATGTAGCCTGCAATGCCGGCGGTCCTTATTGGCGGAAGAGGATGGCAAGCGGAAGGAGATGTTTTGAGGGTAAGGGGATGAGGAGTTTGGGGCGTCGGAAGAGTGCAACATGCTAGCCACCAACTATCCGCACTATGAGAAACGTAAAATATCTGAGGCACGATCGAGTCCTTGCCGCATGATTCCTTTCGTCTCGCCTCATTCTCTCGCGTCCCGATCAACGACTCGATGGACTGGAGTTTCGCGAAAACGTTGGGGCTGTTTTGCAGATCAAACGAAGTAACTCAATAGCAACACGCGATGAAGTCAGGTTATAATACTGAGTAGACTGAGAGTTTGTGACTTCACTTCAGAATATTACCCAGGATAGCGCGGATGGGGCCGAATTGAAATCTTCACCCTCTACGTAAGTCGATTCGATGTCTCAGCCTCTCAGAATGTCTCGGGAAAATTGTCCCATTTTCTCTTTATTCTGCATTTTCTGGGAGAATCGCCCAAAGAGTGTGTGCAGCCGGGATCTTGTTTTCTGAAATATTTATTTTTCTTAATATTTATTTTTTCATTTTTTATTATTATTATTGTCATTATTCGTTTTGATCACATTTTTCAATTTAGTTGTGAAATAATATATTTTGAGTTTTAAACTATGTAGTCTTGATCAAACAATGAAACCTTTCGCTACGTTTGACGCATGTCTTCTAAATAAAGGACATAAAAACAGCAGTAAACGAATGTACATATCGAGTGAAATGCTGTGTCTTCAACATGATACTACTATATACCTCTGTATGATTGTAAAACATTTAAAGAAATAAACTGATTTGGACTGAAAAGAATATCACGAGAGTTGATTCACCAAATAAATGGTGGGAACAGCCGCTTCACTGTGGGGGGCTGGTGACGGGCAACACTTAACCTGAGTATCAGGCTTTTTTGGCGGAGGGGCAGAGAATAAGAAAGGGGGAAAAAAGCCTTTGATCCACCTCTCTCTTCTCCCCGGACCTCTCCCCTCCCCTCAGTCCTTTTTGAAGGCTGGATACTCAGGTTAGGCGACGCTCAATGAATCAACTGTCAGTCGCACGTCAGTCAACTGTCCGTCAAATGCATACTAATCCTAAACCTAAACCTGTGGCAAAACTAGATTCTAGGATAAAACAATCAATTGAACCTCTGGTATGACAGGGGAGAAGTAAATCCCCGAGTTGGATACCGAGTCGGAGTCCGAGTTGGAGTCGAGTTAGAGTCCGAGTTAGATTTTCATTACCAGATTATCGTATTTGAAAATCGACTTGATATACACTCATTTCGATAAAGTTATTCACCCGAAAAGCTTCGAAGAAGGACCATGGGTACATACATTTTAACCAATTAACCCAGGATCATCATCGGTCTCACCTTCGAAGCTTTACGGGCGACTAACCCGGAGTCACGCAACGAGTGACCAAACATTGTTTTAGTCACGCTGTGAATTTCAAAATCTCCTCATTTTCTGAAATAGTTGCCTAAAATCTAAGTATGTTTTTCGATTTTACTAGCACTTGCCGTTTATACCAATTCTGAGCTGGTATTGTCGACTGTGGAAATTCTGTTTTAAATTGTGCAAGTATTTAGCTTTTATTTAGAAGCCCGAGTTCCCGATAATGGAGCGTATGCCTTCAAATTCGTTCAGTAAAAAGAGGCTTAATATTACTAACTAGCCGTTACCCATGAAAATTTCACTTATATTTGTTGAAAAAAGTAAGCTAGAAAAAGATTTGAAAATGAAAATAAGGGAGGACTAGGAATATAGGGGAAAAGGGCTTGGTGGGAATTGAACCCGCAACCTCCCGGTTAGAAAACATTATCGAGGCATGAGCAGAGTGAGAAAAGTCTAGTCATTGTGAGTGGCTGTCGATCCAATATGTCGACCGCTCTGATTGACATCTCAGGCACCAGTTATGATCATGTGCCTCAGACCACCAAATATTTTGTTGCGTAGGAAAAAGGTATACGAAACATTTTCAAATTTTCGATGGCAGTTTTTTTTAGAAATGCGTAATTTTGTTTTGCATTTATGAGGCACTGGGGTTTGTAACAATGGTCCGCAAAAGTGGTCCGCCTGTCTGCATCCGCGTTTTATAGTACATGCATCCTGAACTGACCGTAATGGTAATTTACTATTTTGAAGAACCAAAACAACCAAATTAATCTCAAAGACATGACAAGCAACAGGATGGGGTAAACAAATCCGAAACTACGATCAATTCAATCTCATCTTAGAGTAAAGTTGCCTTGATACGTTTTGTGTTTTGAAGACCCCGTGTTCCGAGTGGATCATAATGCAATAAATTGAAATCTGGCATATGGAAGCTAATGTGGGCGTTGAACAGTGTGCGCCGCGGGGTGTAATTACTAAACCACGAAACAACTAAACAATTTAAACTAAACAATTAAAACTAACGTATAATGATGATACTAGGGATATAATTCTATGTTGTAAGTAATACAGTTTTCAAAAGATGGAATATTATGATGAGTTTCATTCCGTTTTGAAGACGGAACACTGTAATGTTTCATAGCTGTACATACCCACAGCAGCCGCGAAATTTAAAGACAAACTAGTTAGTCGGTCTAAATAATAAAATAAGACGATAGTTTATATGCCGATAACAGCAGCGTCGGCTGCTAACACGCTAACTGAATATATTGAGTTGAAAATGGCGGTTGTTGTTCGTGCGTGAATGCCGAAACCATTATCGTTATTCAGTATGAAAGCCGGCGTTGTTCTGGTGATAGTAGTGTTTGTCTAACACTGATTGGAATGAATTTAAGCATTTGCAAAACCAAAGCACGAAACAGATTGAACGCCCAGCATGTAACTAGACCACCCCAAGGCAAATGTTGTGGTTTTAAAAAGATCATGGTTAAAGATTTGAACTGAGTTTTCGATTCATTCCAATAATAATAACTTTTTGAGCTCAATATTGAAGAGACAAACAAAGTAACACAGAGATAATTAAACGAAAAAAATTGACACCCCACATATAAATAGCAACAGCGATTTGAGGACTCGGGAGGGTCGTATCTAAGTACGAGCCCTCTTTTCATACATTCGTTTAGATACGGATGCTGTTTCCGTCACCCATGTTCGCGTTATATATAGATCGTTGAAAGATAACAAGTTGTTGGGGGGAAACACCCTTATTATTATTATTATTATTGTTGTTGTTATTATTTATTAGTAGTAGTAGTAGTAGTATTATCATCATCATTATTATCTGTAAATTCCTCGTTAAATAAAGTGTTAGAGTGCTATTTAGAAAAGCGTGAAATAGTACTAACTTTAAATAGTACTAAATAGTGCTATTTCTATTGTTTTCTATTGTTTCATTAGTGCTATTTAGTACTAATTAGTTATTTAGTTTTCAAGCTTTTCTAAATTGCACTCTATTATTATTATTATTAATTTTAATTATCATCATTATTATTATTATTATTATTATTAATACTACTACTATTATTATTATCATTAATATTATTATTAGTAGTAGTATTTATTACTATTATTATTATCATTATTATTATTATTGTTATTAGTATTATTATTATTGTTATTAGTATTATTATCATCATCATCATTATTATTATCATTATTATTAATATTATTGTTATGATGATTATTATTAAAAAGGTATATGATATAAAAATTACAGCTAATACCAAACTCAATATGTAACTCGGACTCTAACTCGGACTCCAACTCGACTCCAACTCGACTCTAACTCTAACTCGGACTCGGTATCCAACTCGGGGAAATGGGATTCCCGTATGACAGGGGTTCAGAACCCTCCCCCTGGATCCGTCACCGTGACATTGCATGATCACATTGTCCTAAATAACCTTGGTCACAACAATTACAGACACATACTTTTACACATACTAGTACAATCATATTGCCACTAGCAATGTTGCCAGCAATGTTGCATCGTGTGTCTGTACTTTTATTCAGTCAGGAAAAGATGAGAAAATAATGCCACCACCCAGCAGGTTGCAAATACTGCACTCATCCTACTGCCTGCTGGCAGTGGCTTCAATGTGAATATGTATCTTACTTCATAGTAATCTGAATCACAATTCACAAGTTTGTAATGATCAGTGTTGGAATTTTTCAATGCACATTTGCCTCGTCTACCTCCAGGTCGAGTGCTTTTGAACTCAAATGACTTGCATCTGAAAACAAAAAGTATAACTATTAATTAAAATTATAGACTGCATGTCCATGCATCATCCAGTATATATATAATATATCTTTATTTCCTATCCTCAAGAAATCGAGAGCAAAGCATGAGAGTGACTATAACCGCTGACCAATGTAAGTGCGTGTATACGGACACAAAAGCTCAATGCATATATTATCAGCTACATTAATGAGGGTTTATCATGTAATTTCAAAACTCATAGCTGGACAAAAATATGATTATCAGACATAGCTGGAAAGAGCTCGTTGAAATGAGTAAAAATGCGAAGTTTGGAAAAGATCGCTTCACAAATTGCAAAGATATGAATTTTCAAAAATCGAAATTTTATATGAAAACCTTTGGAAAAATTTCGATTTTGGAAAATTCATATCTTCGCAATTTGTGAAGCGATCTTTTCCAAACTTCACATTTTTACTCATTTCAACGAGCTCTTCAGTTCCAGCTATGATGTTGAAACGTGGAGACTTGACGTAATTAGAGGAAACTTGGCGCAATGTTAGAAAGTATTACTGAGGACACGCAATTATACTAAAGGCCTTGTTACACGGTGAAACTTTTTCGTGAAACAGGCTTTCTGCATGTTTTGTTTTCGCTGCTCCGTGCTTCTATAACATAATAATGCACGCTCAGCAACCAATCAAATCGCACGTTCTTGGGAGGTACACATAGTTTATATTATAAAATACCAATACATAATGTCTATAATAGCTTATAATTTCTGTGTGAACCGAATGTAACATACTTTGAACGCGCGCCATGTTAACACATTTTGAATTACAGTCATTAACAGTCTTGTCGCGCAGCACCTCCACAACAGGAGAGTAGTCCAGACATTTGTGAGGATGATAGGAAACAGTGTCGGGGACTGCAAAGAAACAATAATAAGGGATTATAATTAAACCAAAATACATTTCCTGATGAGACAAAGTATTAAATTCTGTGATAAGCATGCCTCTATATAAACCACAATTTTTATTCCGTGTCATACGATAGATTAAGGGATGAGCGGGCGCTCTGTGTAGCGACGCACTCGTTTGTTGAAGAGAGCATTAAGTATCAAATGACAACTAGTCTTGTATGGAATGAATTTGGCCACAAATGTGACGTTTTTATTCAACAACAAAACAATCGATATTTTAAAATCAGCTCTCTTCAGCAAAGGTGAGGGAATACACGCCACAAGCCACATGAAATGTGGCCACCCCACCAAGACGCTACACAGAGCGGTCGCGAGACCCGAACCAGTAATAATGAAGACGGGATATCACCGATGCAGCCCATGTCTGACCATCGGGAGTCGATAACTGAAAGTTCACGTACGCCGCTTAGAATGATGAAAATAGCAGCCCATGTCTGACCTATGTCAACACTCCGTTACTTGCGTGTGGCGGAAATGAAACTAAAGGTATCTTAGTAGCAGCCCATGACTGACCAACCAGATATGTCTGACCATCGGGAGTCGATAACTGAAAGTTCACGTACGCCCACTTAGAATGATGAAAATAGCAGCCCATGTCTGACCTATGTCAACACTCTGTTACTTGCGTGTGGCGGAAATGAAACTAAAGGTATCTTAGTAGCAGCCCATGACTGACCAACCAGATATATTTAGCTTACGCAGAGAAAATGATAACTTATAACACACAGATAAACATGAGAATGTCTAAGGGAAAGGCGGCCCTCGTTAGTTCACATATGGCGTTATCTCACAAGAGATAAAAGTAACAGCGTCTGTCAGTATCCAATGTAAACAGTGCGAGCATACCAAGTGCATAGAGCACACCTTCAAAAGGCGGCCAAATGGGTTGTACACTTAAATGGTTTCTCATTGCACAATGAATATTCGCCAAAGCCATAAATAGGAGCACACGGTGCTACCCAACAATAATGTGAGACTAAAACCTAGCCAATCGCACGGCAACTGAACTAGTGTCCCAACAAAATGTATACGCTTGGTGAATAACAATAAATAATGGAACTGACTAGCGCGTTTGTGCAAAAAGCCCAATGGACTTCAGAACCGCCCCCCTTAGACTACGATACAGTTTAACTGCACATTTATATTGTCCTGTCAGTTTGCATTTTTAAAGTTTCAGATCTAAGATAAGTTGTAAAAGCATCAGATTTCAGCGACCCATAGTTCGAATTTGCGCGTATATACCGGCATTGTGTATATAGAGCTAATTTATTAGGTATATCAAATTAATGAAGGCAATTAAGTAGAGTAATCGATCACACAGGCAGCAAGCCGGACACGAAAAACCCTCAAACCACTTAGTGGAAAATTGGAAACGTGCACCTCCAACCATGCAATACTGCAACCTTTGGGGTGTCAAGGTTAATCGATTACATGGAACATTTATCTATATAATATAAACTCTGCATTCGCCTATGAAATTGTTTTAAACTGAGCACTGGTGACACTGGGCAAAGTAGTAGATGTATCCCCAGTGGTATGGCTGATATAGTTTAACAGAACTTCCACATCCGCATTCAATTGGGTTGGTTGTCTGTAAATTCATGAAATCATGACATCTGCAAGGAAAATAGACTAATGCTACGGTCAGACTAGCGCTAGAACCGTGCTTGCTTGAATTAATCCTGTTTACTTACACAGTTCTAGCTCAATTTCGAATGTGACCGACTTTTCACAACACCTAATGCTTAATAGTAAACTGATCCGAAATGCTAGAAAGTACAAAGGAACCGCAGCAAATCTCAAGCACGGTCCACGGTCCGTACCATGTTTGAAGCTTGCTAAACAAATAAGTTTAATTGGTTTACTCGTATCAGCCAATGAGAATACTTTACGTTTGACCTGAAAGGTCATACGGCAGAACGCGCTAGCTTCGAATCCTTCGATCGCAGATTGACTTTATTTGCTCAAGGGAGTTCAATTCAGACGCGAAGAAGTACAGTGTACAAGCGAATTCTATCAAAAAAATATCAGAATTCGAATGATGTCAGGACCAAATTTTTACCCAAATCTGACCGCTGGCTCTGCAGCTGATGATCAAGAAGCTATTCGATGGTTTGTCAGTTGTTGCTGAATAACCAGCCATCTTCTTCTTCTACGGTTGATTAACCGCTGCCTTAGCAAATTGAAACGGTTGTACATAAAATAAAGCAAGAGTATATAGAGATGTTATCCATGATTTCAAAAGATTGTTTGCAGCACGCTGATCAGAACAACGATATAAAAATAGTGCGTTCTGTGACATATCAATTAACACTTTCAAGCAAGCAAGACAAGTCTGACCGTAGTGTGCTAGCTAAATTTCTAGCATTTGCTTAACTGACGTCATAAGCAAGCACGCTAAAGCACGAACTCTAGCACTAGTCTGACCGCGGCATAACTGCAAGAATAGTGTATGCCAAACTATTACAATACAATACAATAAAGACCCTCGGTAACTATTGAAACAATAAAGTACAATACCAAGTCGATGCAATAAAACTTTGCTCATCTATACATTTTGCGAGACCCGTCTGTCAAAACCGAATTTAGAAGCTCCCTCAAAGGAGTGTTGGCAACTTCATTCCGGGTGAAATTCGCTTGAACGGGTTGAACCGGAAACGAGAAATAGGATCAGCACGACTCGAGCATGTTTACTAAGGCCGTTGGTGGTTTAGAGGATAGGGAAAACTCACATTTTAGAGTAGTCCAGACATTTGTGAGGATGATAGGAAACAGTGTCGGGGACTGCAAAGAAACAATAATAAGGGATTATAATTAAACCAAAATACATTTCCTGATGAGACAAAGTATTAAATTCTGTGATAAGCATGCCTCTATATAAACCACAATATCTACTTACTGGTACAATTTTCCCCTCTCCAGAAATCGGCAAAGCATGTGCAGTTGTATTTACCAGCTTTCACTGTCTTACAAACACCCAAACCTCCACATGGCTTGTCCAGCAAACAGAGGTCCTTCCCTGTCGAGTGACATAACAAGTTGTTAGTGTGTTAGTGATAAGTGTTAGTGATAAGAAAGCTTCATGTCTGATCCCATAATGCCTTGCGCACACAATGTATTTTCATAGGCTAGGGAAATCAATATTGAAGAAAGAATAATTGTCAGATGAGAAGAAATTCTGAAGTTTTGCTGATCAGCTTGAACCATTCTTGACCGAAAAACAATTAAAGTCAAACATGGGCTGGCTTGGATACAAAGTCTTTATGTAATAGAACAACAATGCCGAGTTAACATTGTTTTCTTCGTTGCATCTTTTTTGCTTCATTATGAACTTTTGTCTTTTGTTTTCATTTGACTATTTATATACACACTATAAACTATAGAGTGGTTTTCATTAACCCGTGAAACAAAGTGTACTAATTAGAGGTGTAATAGTCAGATAAACACTATAGAAAACAAAAGAATTAGAGTGAAGTAGTGCTAAATAAGCTAAAGTGTATTTCACGGGTTTATGAAAACCACTCTAATAGGTTCTGTAGTGTTTCTCTGGTCGATGCGGATACCCACTCCAATTTAATAGCATGCTTAAACTAATACCCGGCCCCATTCACACCAAACCTTGTTTAGGGGTGGACCATTAGATTATTGATGGGGGGGGTTGCACGAATTTTGGCTGCTCGATTTTTTTTTCTTTGCTCCTAGCTCTGCACGTTATTTTTTTCAAGGACCTTGACCTTGCACGATATTTTTTTTCCTCAAGTTTATAAATTTATAAGTTTACCTTACAAAATTTTTGCATTAACATACATACATACATACATATAGTTTATTTAAACACGGTAAAATCATCAGTAACATAACAATATAAGTAGTGATATAGATAAAAATTAAAAATATATGCGTACTATTACTGCATACTGATTTACATGATTGCCGTGTGGGAATCTGATGTTCAGAGTATTCGGTTTATTTCCCTTTTAAATTGCCCAATAGAGTCAATATTTCTGATCCGCGATGGTAAGTTATTCCATATTTGAGCCCCACTGTAGCTAAAACTACGTTTTCGATAATTTGTGTGTGGCTTGGGTATTGCAAGTTTTCTGTCAGAATTTCTAAGATTATATTCTGTGCTACGAGGAATGAACATTTCGTGTAGGTACGTTGGGGTTAGTTGGTGGAGGGATTTAAACATCATGAGAGCTTTTTGTTTTTGCCGGCGTTTGTCTAGTGGGACCCAGTTCAGCTTTTCAAGGAGAGACTTGGAACTGGCGTAGTAACTGGCTCTCAATATAACTCTAGCTGCGCGAATTTATAGTGCCGTCTTATGGCCAATAACTGAATAATAATTATGTTCAATCAAGAAAATATTTAATACTTACTATTGTTACTGTTTCTAAAAGGAAACTAAGATTCCTTTTTAAGATTTATATATATATATATTTATATCTATCTATTTATATAAGGTGTCAGTAAATGTTCTATCCAAATCTCTCTGGTATTTGCGAGAAGTACTTTATTATTAGTAACCCAAAGGCGGCGTCCTTAAACAAGCGGAACGAACTAGTTAGCAAATGCAGACACAAGGACAAATACCTTTTGAGGAATTTAAGATAATTAGAAAAGACATGTTGTTGTAATGTTCTATCCAAATAACTCTGGTTTATGCACTGAAGAGTGCAGGTTCGCAATAACACCGCGACCTGTACGAAACAGTATTGTATGTAATAAACCATGGAAGTCAAAGAGTAAACGCATCCAAATCATTACTATATGTATAACCGCTCTACTGTACAGTATAGAGCACTCTAGCGACACGGATAACACTTGCTTCATTTGAATCTATCTATTTATATCTATTTATATCTATCTATCTTTTTAAGATTTATATATATATATATTTATATCTATCTATTTTGTATATATTTTATATACACTCGATTGCAGAAAGGTTGTTAAGTAAGTATACATTTATACAAATATCTAATGAGATACAAGTCTAATGACAGAGATACAAAGTGTGAAACATCACTTATTATCTTCTAATATATCATAATCATCAATTTTAGATTAGTATCGCATCCAGCAAGGGCAACACAATAGTTTTCAGCACTATTTTGTGTTGAAACAGTTCTATTTTAGCATGAATAACATTTTGCATCTTATTAGATATTTCAGTTTATTATACACTAAGCATTGATATCAGTGTGATAATGCCATGAATAAAATTGATATCCGGTGAAGTGATATCATATCAATCACTAGTGAAATAATATGATATCACTTCACGGGATAGAATTGTCCAATCAAATTCTTCGTTAGAGATTACACTGACCAATCACAATCCTTCTTATATAATTTGTACACGACGCGAGCGCGTTTGGATTCCCGCTTTTTTCTATCGAGCTGAGGACGAAGTGAAGCGACTTCAAGTTCGATATTTGTACTATTTCAAACGATATTTATGGTTTTCTTGAAGAAAATGAGAACAACAACACTGCTTGGAAGACCAATGAAGACATAAAATTGTTTGGATCATTTTAAGCGACAAAGAAGAGCAGAACTTCGAAGTAGTCGATGGATATAGCAAGGAAATGTTGCTTTCGGTGAGCAAACAATGACTTTTACTAGTGATCAGTTTAATAAAGTTGCTTTAAACCTTATCAGTACTGTATATCAATGCTTAATGTGTAATAAACAAATTAGGACATGTTAAGATCATATTGTTTTTATTCACTCGATTTTAATGACAAATCACTCACTCGCTCGAAGACTCGCTCGTTCGTGATTTGTCATTAAAATCTCGTGAATAAAAACAATATCACGATCTTAACATGTAATAATCTCTATATAAATACAAAATGTACTAAAAAAAATAATACAACGTTTCTGCAATTGAGTGATTGCAGAAACGTTGTAGTATACATTTGATATATTTCGTAGCAGCCAGAATGGCCAGAATGGCTGTATCTTAAATAATGTAGGAGAGAGTTGAAGGCAGCCAACTTCTAATGTCCACA
Source organism: Actinostola sp. cb2023 (assembly GCA_033675265.1). Lineage (NCBI taxonomy): Eukaryota > Metazoa > Cnidaria > Anthozoa > Actiniaria > Actinostolidae > Actinostola > Actinostola sp. cb2023. The sequence continues at coordinate 100,623 of JAUJYZ010000337.1, forward strand.
AAACTTTAATAAATAGACGTTTCGACCTTCACTCTTCTTAAAAATTCCATAATTCTCCTTCCTTCCCGTGCGCCTTTGCGCCCCACCTTCCCAAGCGCCTTTGCGCACTTTCCAGTATTTTTCCGGTTTCTTTCCGGTCCGGTTTACTTCCCTTTCCACGGTATTAAAGTAACGACTAGGAACGAGTCTGGTGTATTATTAAAATCAAATGATCTTTATCGTCTTTTAATATTTATATATTGAAATCGGCTACATTGCTTGCTCGATTTTTTCCCCCTTCCTTTATGTGTTGCGCGATTTTTTTTTTCCTTAGGAAAGGCTTGCTCGATATTTATTTTGGGATTCGTGCAACCCCCCCATCAGTAGTCTAATGGTCCACCCCTTAGTTAAACTAAGTTTATTCTCGCTTCTCTAATTCGAGGGCATCTAATTTCACAAGAATCAACTACCTGGAATTTCTACCGACTATATCTGATGCAACGTTAAGGACAGTTTACCAGCAGTTTTGTGCCAAAAGTTTCATGGCGTCTGTAGATAATTTTCTAAACCTGTTTAGTTAAACCACTTTAAACCATGTTTAAGCCTTGGTGTGAATGGGGCATTATAATACATACAAGGTAAGACAAAATTGCTCTCCACGCTAACACAATCAGTTTGGTTGTAATGCGGACAGTTAGAAATCTTGAAGCCAATATTATCATAGTCACCAAACGATGTTGCCTCTCCAGTGGTTAGTCCAGGAGTCATTTCACCACAACAAGATGTATTTTCGCTGCTACTATCGTAGAAGCACACAGCATGGGAATCGGCATTAGCCGTAGTGAACAGGAAGAATAGCGCGTTTATAGTTGTATTGGATAAACCTAATTTTGAAAGTGTTCTTTCAATTTGTGTTTTGCAAGTTTTATTTTCACACACTCCATCCCACAAAAGGTTTATGCATCTTCTTCCTGGTAGCGACTGAATCCTGAGTTTACTAGGAGCTGGTATACTGTAACCACCGCCAGCTTCAATATCTGTAAACAAATAAAGTACCGATTAACTATTATTCATTTCTTCACTGATATAATACAGGCTTTTGACAAGACTTCAAAAGTAGCAAGAGCCGTATATACGAACACCCTGCCAGAAAACGTTGGATCTATGATAGATCGAAATGGTCAAAAGTATATACACGTGCACCTATTCCAAATATCGTTGTCCGGGCCGAAAGCAACAAGCAAGAAGCTGACGACCGCAAAGGACTTTGGTGGCTCCTAATTAATTTAAGCCGAATCTACACGAGCAAATTTTCTTTGACAAGTTTTCCTTGTCAAGGAAGACTTGCTCGTGTAGACGACAAAAAACATCGGCAATTTTTCCTTGTCAAGGAAAACTTGCTCGTGTAGATGACAAAAAATTGTCAATTTTTCCTTGTCAAGGAAAACTTGTTCGTGTAGATGCGGCTTTATTTATCCGTGGTACTTGAGAAGTTATCCCTACGAGCGTTGAATAGCAATCATTTGGAACTATTCGGCCATTTGAAAATGCATGTTGTTAAAATGTCTACAGATGAATAAATGAATGAATAAGGAGAAAGTCCCAATGCCCTTTGCGGTCGTCAGCTTCTTGCTTGTTGCTTTCGGCAGGGACAGTCACTGAATTACTGCGGTTCTCAGTATTTTTTCGCTACCGTCAATCAAATTCAAAACTCAAACAAATTCAAAACAAAATACATTCTTCAACCAAATGATCCATAATTTAGCTCAAAATCATATTTGGTTTCCATTTGGTGGGTCTTCTGACTTATATTTTTAAGTTTACTGATTTTTTTATGTTGATTGACGGCAGCGAAAAACCAAGGAGTTCCAGCCGACTGCTTGAATGTCTGAGTTCGCATAATACTGAGAATCGCAGTAAGTGATTATATTTCGACAAGCTAGTTCAACAATAAAAAGAACTGTTTTGAAAAACCATTAAAACACTAAAAAGCACAGGAAGCAGAGGAGGGCCGCTTGTCTTTTCTTGCTTACGTACGCATGTTCTTCCGCCATCTTGTTTTAAATTATTTACCGCTGTACGAGATATGCTTGAGCTTGAGCCCGTCAGTTACCGCTGGTACACAATTTTCCGGTTGTTCCGGGGTGATAATTATTATTATTACCATTTACTCGGAAAACCGGAAATTCCGGTTTGAAAAAAAAAGGTATGTGTCATTCCGATCGGAAAATTCCGGAAAACTCGGTCTAATGGTACACGCGTCTACGAAAAGAGCGGGAAAAGTGGATTACCTCAATCGCTAGACCGAGTTTTCCGAAACTTTCCTATCGGAATGACACGTACCATTTGTTTTTCCAACCGGAATTTCCGGTTTTTCCGAGTAAATGGTAAGCACTCCCGGTCTCAGTGGAAAAAGTGGAGTACCTCTCGAGCATCTCCACTTTTTCCGGGAATTTTCCAGTGAGGAGTAACTTGTACCATTTACAGAACAACCAGAAATACCGGAATTTCCGATTAAATGGTAAACAACTTTCGTTCCCAGGGCTATTTCTCTGGGAGCGAGTAATGAGCGACAGAATATACCCCTGGGTTCCCGAGGATGCGAAGACCGATGACTTTGCACTTCTAGTCGTCGAACGATGACAATGTGCTCTAAATTTAGCGAACAATACTTCGGATTTAGTTCGATATACGCTCGGAAACATTTGAGCGAATCATATGCTTTCGGATTTAGTTCAGTAGGCGTTCGGAAACTATTCGACGCGTTTGTGGCCAACGAAAAAAAAGAAGAAAATAAAAAGAATGCCCATTTTATAACTCGGGCTTCTTCCGGAAGTGCCCGAGTAATAAAAGAAGATCTTTCATATAAACGAAAGCATACCCTGGTTCCAGAGGCTTTGTCAAACTCTATAATTTAATACAATGTTTGTATGCCGCGAAGAGGCGTCCCGCGAGGCGTCCCGCGAGCTGTGCAGCAGCGGGAAGCCGCTTCGCGGCGTACAAAGATCGTATTTTGACAAAGCCTGTGGAACCAGGGTAAGCGAAGTGATCGATTGGCGCCATGTCAACAACACAAAAAAAGAAATACCGTGGCCAAAGGCTGAGTAAATGATAGCCTGCGTAGCTTGGCGGTCTGGAAGGGGATTGGGAAGGAAGAGGGGGAGGGGGAGGGGGAAAAGGAAGGAGGAGAGGGGATTGGGGAGGAGAAGCGGATCCGAGAAAAAAAATATTTCGGAAAAAAAATCACCAGGCAGGTTAAGTTAACAGACAACAAAGGTGTATAGGGGAAAAAATACTTTATTTCCAATTTTATTTTTTTACTGAATTTATGCTTGGGCTCCCTGTGGGTCAGCTTCGTTTTTCCGAGACCCGCTAAATTTGCGCCAACAATATACCGATCCAAAGTTTAGCCGTTAGATAATGGCGAAATGATTGGTTCAGAAATATAGTGACGGTCAAGTTTAGCCGTTAGATAATAGCTAAATAAGTATATGTATTTTTACAAATTATTTTTATGGCTAAATATGAATCGCCTTAATTTATAGAGACAAATAACGAAACTGAGTTAGCCATTATTAAAACACCGATATGCCATGGGCCCTGAAAACGGCCTCATTATGGCAAGAGTCATATTTTTCTGTTCTTCAGTGTTGTTTAGTTTTCTCTGTACACATCTGTCTTCTTTATATGGACTATTAGCCTGCGAATACAGCCGCTTTTTGGCTGTGGCAGCCAAAGAGCGGCTGTATTCGCAGGCTAATGGACTATACACTAACCTGGCATAACGATGCCCAAAAATACGGCTACGAAGATTAGGATGGTAGTGTTGGATAGAGCAGCCGGCATAACTGATGACTTTGACTGAATAGATTGAAGAACACTGAACGAGCTTTGTAAAACAGAAGAGATGAAATAAAGCTTTACAGTATAAACCGTGATGCTTCAAACCAGCGCCCAAGTCCTAACCAATCAAGATCGTTTGTTTGCATAATGGGTTTATATCACCCAGCACGATCACGCAAACGGTGGTCCAACCTCTAGAACAATGGTATATTTCATAGTACGCTCAAGCTTTTGAAAATGGTCCACGACAAAACAACTAATCTGCGACCGCTAACCGTGTGAAAATCACACATGATGACATGCTGTAGAAAGAACACCTAAAAAGAGTCTGTGGGGGAGGCTAGACATGCTGCAGACAGGCGCGCGCAGTAGTGACACGGGTCACGCCATCACTGACAGGCGCGCAGTGACACGGGTCACGCCATCACCGACAGTCGTTTTCTCGAATTATTTGCAATAGTTTGAACTGCCGGGCATTTAATAGTCTGTGTGAGACCGTGCCGTTGAGTGCAAGTGATGCCACGAACATGTCGATGGAGCAATTCCCGGGCATTTGGCTAAGTTGATTCGATGTTTAACTTATTCATTTTCTTCTGATAGGGGTCGGGTGGGAGAGGCCAGCAGGCCGAGTTTTGAGCGGAATTTTTTCTGAAATATTTCTTTTCATATTTCTTTATTTGTTTTTATCAAATATCTTTTGGATTTTAAACTCTGCATGGATTACGTTTGCGCCGGACACAAACTCAGCATGAACGTCTTTGGATTCATTTTCAGTGTCAGTTCGAATTTTATCGGCTGATTTTGCATTTATTTGAGGGGCGGATTTCTTTGGTTTGACCCTAAATATACAGTAACCAAACAAAGACGAGTTGGTCGTTTCAGATGACAACGGGAAGAGCAGTGAACGTTAGAATTGAAGCGATTGTGGTTTAATTCAAAAATCGTTTACTTGACTTTTGTGTTTTTACATGTAATCTTTCTTGGACATTTCTTCAGGTGCGCACAGGTTGCTACGCCCTGAATACATGACCTAATAATATATACTTCATCAGTACAATATATGACCTAGCCTGCCTTCAGGATCTTTTTATTTTTTTTGGATTTTTTGGGGGGAGGGGAGGGGGGGGGAGGGGGGGGGGGGGGGAGGAAATAAAAAGAGAGCCTGATGGCAGGCTTTATCAGTACAATATCGAAATACTGATTAATTCCATACAAGAGAAAGTAAAGCCTAATATTTACTAAGACACAAACATAAGCACAAAGTAATCAGTGCCAGGCTAAAGATCCCCTCCCCCTCAAACATAAGTACAAAGTAACCAGAGCCAGGCTAAAGATCCCCTCCCCCTCAAACATAAGTACAAAGTAATCAGTGCCAGGCTAAAGATCCCCTCCCCCTCAAACATAAGTACAAAGTAATCAGTGCCAGGCTAAAGATCCCCTCCCCCTCCCCCTCTGGGCCTCAAAATCGGGTTAATGCACAAGCGGAAACATAACAAACTTGTGTCGTGTACAAATCAGAAACACAAGGAATTGAAACAAATTTGATGCTTGTGCTGATGCTTGCGTCGCTATTCTCTCAAAAACCATATCGTATCAACTATAAACTGACTACAATTGAGAGCAAAATGATTGTTCCAGCCATCTCTTTCAAGCACTCTCTAGTTGAAACAGTCGCTGTATATAGTTTGTATTTTTAAAGTATTCAATGCTTCAGACACTAAAGACTGATTTTAACACTAGAGACGAAAGCACAACCAAAACGATGTCTCCATTTCTCGCGCTTATGTCGGGCACGTTTTCACAGTGACATAAAGCCCCTTATGCTTATGCTTGCGCTTATGCTTGCGCTTATGCTTGCGCTTATGCTTGCGCTTATGCTTGCGCTTATGCTTGCGCTTATGCTTGCGCTTATGCTTGCGCTTATGCTTGCGCTTATGCTTGCGCTTATGCTTGCGCTTATGCTTGCGCTTATGCTTGCTTGCGCTTATGCTTGCGCTTATGCTTGCGCTGCTTGCGCTTATGCTTGCGCTTATGCTTGCGCTTATGCGCTTGCTTGCGCTTATGCTTGCGCTTATGCTTGCGCTTATGCTTGCGCTTATGCTTGCGTCGGGTCCATATTCACAGTGACATATGGCCCCTTGTGCTTGTGCTTATGCCTGCATCAGGCCTGGCTTCACAGTGACATTAAGCCACTTGTACTTGCGCTTATGCTTGCGTCAGGCCTGTTTTCACAGTGACATAAGGCCTCTTGTGCTTGTGCTTATGCCTGCATCAGGCCTGGCTTCACAGTGACATTAGGCCACTTGTACTTGCGCTTATGCTTGCGTCAGGCCTGTTTTCACAGTGACATAAGGCCTCTTGTGCTTATGCTTGCGTCGGGTCCATTTTCACAGTGACACAAGGCCCCTTGTGCTTGCGCTTATGCTTGTGTCGCTAGTGAAAACCATGCTTACGTTTTGTGACTATTTAAGGTGGCTCCGTCGAAATTCCAGACGCATTCGTCTGAAATAAAACTTCGGCCATAACTTTTTTAATATTCGCGTGATGGACTATCAGACTTGCAGAAAGTATTTTAGTCATGAATTTGAATGCTGTTATAACCTGTTTATTTTGGTTTCGCCGATTTAGCTGAAACTTAGTTAGGATATTCACCAAGTCAATTGAACACGATTCACAAACTTTTACGCAAAAATATCGGACAACTTTTTTTTTTGAGAGCGTTTAAGTAGCGAGAACAAGGTCCATTGTAGCTCCGATATCACCAAAAATATTTGCGGAAAGGAAAATGGAATTATGTTGTAATATTGCCAAATAATAGCTTCAACTTTCTCCAAGTCTGATAGTCCATCACGCGAATATTAAAAAAGTTATGGCCGAATTTTTATTTCAGACGAATGCGTCTGGAATTTCGACGGAGCCACCTTAAAACATCACTTTTCAAAATGAATTGCAATCGGCGTCGATGTGCTGTACACATTGTAACAATCCGTGATATTCTTGTCATAACAGATAGACTGTATACTGTTAGCTCCGTAGCGAATCCGTACGTACTCGTGCGTTCACGTACGTCTCATTTACGTAGATCACTTTCACGTACGTCTCATTTACGTAGATCACTTTCACGTACGTCTCATTTACGTAGATCACTTTCACGTACGTCTCATTTACGCAGATCACTTTCACGTACGTCTCATTTACGTAGATCACTTTCACGTACGTCTCATTTACGTAGATCACTTTCACGTACGTCTCATTTACGTAGATCACTTTCACGTACGTCTCATTTACGCAGTTCACTTTCACGTACGTCTCATTTACGCAGTTCACTTTCGCGTACGTCTCATTTACGTAGATCACTTTCGCGTACGTCTCATTTACGTAGATCACTTTCACGTACGTCTCATTTACGTAGATCACTTTCACGTACGTCTCATTTACGTAGATCACGTTCACGTACGACGTACGTATACAGGAATCATTGTTGTCACCAGGGACTGTGATTATAACTGTTCTGCTTTACGTGAAATCAGTAGATCTACTATTTGGTTGTTCTTTAAAAACGTCACAGCGTGCTCGTGCGAGATACTTCTGAGGTTGATTCCATTCACCTAGAAACAACAAGAACAATAATACTTTATTCTCCTAATGAAAATTTTGCCGCCGAAAGTGTATTCTTTCTATTATTGTTTTCTAATTGAAAAAATACTTTATTCTTCTCGTCCATCACGAAGTATCCAATGTTGTTTGAAATAACATTCAAAATAAATAAAAGATATGATGACTTTGTTGATGAGTTTGATGGTGAAAGATAATTATGATGTTGATAATGATGATGATTGCGGTGATGATTGATGGTGGTGGTGGTAGTGGTGGTGATGATTGCGGCGATGATGGCGATGATGCGGATGCTGATAGTGAAGGTGATGGTGGTTATGATGATAGTGCTCATTATGACGATGTTGGTGGCAGTGGTGGTAATGATGATTGCGGTGATGATGACGATGATGGTGGTGGTGATGATGATGATGGTTGTGGTAGTGGTGATGATGATGGTGGTTGTGGTAGTGGTGATGATGATGGTGGTTGTGGTAGTGATGATGGTGGTGACGATGATGGCAGTGGTGGCGATGATGATGGTGGTAGTGGTAGTGGTAGTGGTGGTAGTGATGATGATAGTGGTTGTGGTAGTGATGACGATGATTGTGGTGGTGATGATGATGGTGGTGGTAGTGGTAGTGGTGGTAGTGATGATGATAGTGGTTGTGGTAGTGATGACGATGATTGTGGCGGTGATGATGATAGTGGTTGCTGCATGGATATTCTAGACATAATACATCATGTTTCACCTCTAGGATTTTGTCGCCAGGTTTTAAAGAATACGCAGCAGGGCCTTCTGATTGAACCTTGGTCACATATATACACTAGGAACACAAATAATTAAATCATTTATGACCATTTATCCATCCACCCATCCATTCATTTATCCATCCATCCATCTATCCATCCATCCATCCATTTATCCATAACTTTTATTTTAATTTTATCTTTATTATTATCCATCCATTGATTGTTCATGGAGATAACCCATTCCTGCCTTCAACAATATTCCTTTCCCACAATCCATCCATCCTATTCTTTCTCACTCTCATCCATCCATTCACTACGTTACCTTAGGGTCTTGAGGATCGTAGGGATTCGTGGTTGACTCGATTCCACCAGCGATGCTAAACCCAAGGTTTGGGTTTTTGTGAATTCGTACCGAGAACTGTCGAGATAAGCAGAGGACTCTACAATACCTGTGGACCACGGGGATATTCATTGGGGCCAGGGGGAGGGGGAAGGGACATTCAATGGTACCAGGGGGAGGGGGAGGGGAGAAAAGAGTTGCCTCTGGGTCTACGAGGATGATGTTGTCTTACTAACTAAGGTTATTAACTAAACTCTATTAAAACCACATTAGACACTGGATAATTGCTGGGTGTTCACTTCCATCTATCAATACAACGATTGCTTATGAACTGTTCTACATACCTCTGAAATACTATCGATATACCGTCCATCAACCATACCGGGTTACTACATACGGCTTAGACAAGGAATTACCAAGATAAACAACGAGTATTATGCTCACAGACCCGGTAAACGGACAACAGTTCGTATCATTGTTATTTAGCGGTCGATATTAAGGGCAATTACAGTTTTGGCATTCGATTCAGGTCAGGACCTATGAAGGGTGGGGTAGGGCTTTCAAACACATATAAGGTTTTTCCGGTTTCAAAAAATAACATCACATTACCTCTTCTTCGTCGTCACGTGGTGCGAGGGGCGCCCTTAATTCTTCAACAGGAGGTCGGTCCATTGAAGTGTTATCTGACGGACTTGTATCGATTACCCGGCGACCTTCTCTCCTCTGCATTTGAATCTGTCGCACTCTCTCCTCGAATCGCTCGGACTCTTGGCTACTAGAAGCGTATGTCGGGTCGCTCTGCGGGTTTCGAGTAGCTTCGGGTCTCGACAACGAAACTGGTTGTCTGCCAGCAGTTATGAAACCCGCAGACAGCGTACCGGAAGTAGGCGCACCGGAAGTAGGCGCACCATCGTAGCTTGACCTGGGGGGTTGAGGATAGCTATCTTGAGTCCAAACTCGCGGGTCTATCGTAGAATAACCGGGCGGAGGTGAAAATGGAGGATCATTTTCCGAAGTTGTACCGATTGTTTTCCGAGTAGACGGACGAAGTTGGTCGACGTAAACGTGGTTGACAAGTTCTTCGGTGGGATTCCTGTGTCCAATTGCTTCGTGATACGAAGGGGGTCTGAGAACTGGTTGGTTATTCCGATTATTGTTATTATTTCCGTAAAGTATGCTCGGCTCTTCGGAACGAAACGAGTGAACATCTTCGTAACTGACAGTCGAACCTTGAGACTCTCGAGGATCGTGTCGTACCCATTCCCCTGTTGTTGGGTTGCGCATGGAAGGGTTGGAACTGGGCGCCTCCTCGCGAAATGAATAGTGGGAAGGTAAACTAGACGAGTGGCTTGACGACGACTGACCAGCATAGACCGGTGGGGGGATGGCTTGGGCTGTATGGCCCTGAATAGATCAATTCTTGTTAAAATATGAACAACAGTAACACCTCCGTAGGCTTCTCCAATGTTGACCCTCATGGGGTTCCTGTGGTAAAGAACAGGACGGGAAGAGACTAAGTACGAGGGTTCTCTCTTCTTTTACCACAGGCAACCCATGTGAGAAGTCTAGACGGAGGGCTCGTTTGAACACAAATATTTAAAAGGACTTTCTTGGGAATACAAGAAGTAAAAAAAAAAAAAATAAAAAATTAAAAAAAATAAAAAAATTTAATAAAGAAAATTATTATTTTCAGTTCAACTTAGCTCACATGCAATACGCTGTGAGTTTCACAACATTACGAGTTTGTAACTTACAGTTGGTGATCGTGGCGGATACGACGGTAGTCTACCATTCGCTATCAACGCACCATTCGTATCACTTTCGGCTTCTATTTGACGGTCGGATTCTCCTCGTGTATTTCCAATCGATACTTCTCCGTTGAGTTTCGGCCTAGTCGGAGCGGCAATGTTCCTTCGACCAGGACCACTCGGGTTTGTTGAGAAACTGTGGTCGGAGTGAGTGGAGAGAACTGAACCTGACTCGCTTGAATCACGTGACTGTTCGATGAGAAAAACAAGGGATAAATTATTAACATATTATTAATATATATTATTAGCAAGAGTAGCGGACATGTTGCTTGGTCGACCCCCACACCTCCCCTGTAAGGTAACAACACATATGGATGGACACTCTGACCGCGTATTGCTAGTATTGACCGCGTATTGACCGCGTATTGACCGCGTATTGACCGCGTATTGCTAGTATTGACCGCGTATTGACCGCGTATTGCTAGTATTGACCGCGTATTGCTAGTATTGACCGCGTAGTTGCTGGTATTGACCGCGTAGTTGCTGGTATTGACCGCGTAGTTGCTGGTATTGACCGCGTAGTTACTGGTATTGACCGCGTAGTTGCTGGTATTGACCGCGTATTGACCGCTTACCTGATCTTCATACCATGGTACTTCTCGACCATCGGCTTCTGCTCTCGAATCCTTTGCTCCCCTGCTTCGTTTCTCCACCGCTCTCTGCTCTGGGATCGAAATGTCGCGTGTATGGCACTCTTCTCTCTGTGATTCCTCTATAAAAGGTGGGGCCGGCGGAGGCATAGGCGTCCGTGAGGATTCTGAGACGGGAGTCATGACAGCCCTGGGGGGTGGGGGTAAGGAAGATCCTTGAGCAGTTGAAGGACCAGTCTGATTGTTGCGATGGCTGTCTGCAGTTACTTCCGTTACTGAGTGGGCTTGTGCTTTAGGATGTGGGTGACGCGGTTCCCTGGAATAAATAAGATACAAACATGTCAACATCACCACTAGCACTACCACTACCACCATCATCATCATCACTAGCACTACCACCACCATCACCACTAGCACTACCACCACCACCACCATCATCATCACTAGCACTACCACCACCACCACCATCATCATCACTAGCACTACCACCACCATCATCATCATCACTACCACCACCACCATCATCATCACTAGCACTAGCACTACCACCACCACCATCATCACCACCATCACTAGCACTACCACCACCATCATCACCACTAGCACTAGCACCACCATCATCATCACTAGCACTACCACCACCATCATCACCACTAGCACTACCGTCATCATCATCACCATCACTAGTACTACCACCACCATCATCACCACCATCACTAGCACTACCGTCATCATCATCACCACCATCACTAGCACTACCACCACCACCATCATCATCACTAGCACTACCACCACCATCATCATCACTAGCACTACCACCACCATAATCACTAGCACTACCACCACCATCATCATCATCACTACCACCACCACCATCATCATCACTAGCACTACCACCGTCATCACTAGCACTACCACCATCATCATCACTAGCACTACCACCGTCATCACTAGCACTACCACCATCATCATCATCACTAGCACTACCACCATCATCATCATCATCACTAGCACTACCACCATCATCATCACTAGCACTACCACCATCATCATCATCACTAGCACTACCACCACCACCATCATCACTAGCACTACCACTACCACCACCATCATCACTAGCACTACCACCACCACCATCATCATCATCACTAGCACTACCACCACCATCATCATCACTAGCACTACCACCATCATCATCACTACCACCACCATCATCATTATCACTAGCACTACCACCATCATCATCATCACTAGCACTACCACCATCATCATCACTAGCACTACCACCACCACCACCACCATCATCACTAGCACTACCACCACCACCACCATCATCATCACTAGCACCACCACCACCACCATCATCACCACTAGCACTACCGTCATCATCATCACCACCATCACTAGTACTACCACCGTCATCACTAGCACTACCACCATCATCATCACTAGCACTACCACCATAATCATCACTAGCACTACCACCACCGTCATCATCATCACTAGCACTACCACCACCACCATCATCACTAGCACTACCACTACCACCACCACCATCATCACTAGCACTACCACCACCATCATCACCACTAGCACTACCGTCATCATCATCACCACCATCACTAGTACTACCACCATCATCACTAGCACTAGCACTACCACCATCATCATCACTAGCACTACCACCACCGTCATCATCATCACTAGCACTACCACCACCACCATCATCACTAGCACTACCACCGTCATCACTAGCACTACCACCACCACCATCTTCATCATCACTAGCACTACCACCACCATCATCACTAGCACTATTACCATTGTAATAAGCATCACCTTCATAACCATCATCTTTACCTTGTTTCGTGTTGATGGTGGTGTCTATTCGATACAGCAGGTTCGTTATTGTCGTTCGTTAGATGTTGATGTTGTCTTCTACTTGCAAGATACTGTGCTGCCCTGTCCCTGACATCCTTAGGGTATGGTGAACTAAACCGAGCAAGACGTGCCTATGGACAGTAACACACTAATGAATGTACAACAACAGACACGGCACTCTGTCCCTGACATCCTTAGGGTATGGTGAACTAAACCGAGCAAGACGTGCCTATGGACAGTAACACACTAATGAATGTACAACAACAGACACGGCTCTCTGTCCCTGACATCCTTAGGGTATGGTGAACTAAACCGAGCAAGACGTGCCTATGGACAGTAACACACTAATGAATGTACAACAACAGACACGGCTCTCTGTCCCTGACATCCTTAGGGTACGGTGAACTAAACCGAGCAAGACGTGCCTATGGACAGTAACACACTAATCAATGTACAACAACAGACACGGCTCTCTAAAATTAAATAAGGGGGGAGGGGTTGGGGAAATTAGGTGGGGCTTTGGGTTTGGGTATGAGTATGGGTGTAGATTTTAGGTAGATAGGTGTCCTCAATTAGTTTACACTTGTGTAAGCTAGGTAATTTGACACGTTAATAAAGGTTATTATTATTATTATTATTAAAAAGTGACTGTCTTCCAATGGACCAGTCGAATACTTTTTTATATTATAATTTCCATGAAGTGAGTTCACTTTCTTTCCTTTCCGTTCTTTTCAGTATTCATTTTCGTTTTGCCTGTCTAGATGTCAGAGCAAAGGTCAGTGTCGGTAAGATGCCACTCAGTTCTACAATTGATGCTGCTGCAACATACGTTATGTATGGGAGTGGCTAAAGCATATAGCATGGAAGAGCAAAGGGGAGTGGCTAAAGCATATAGCATGGAAGAACAAAGGGGAGTGGCTAAAGCATATAGCATGGAAGAACAAAGGGGAGTGGCTAAAGCATATAGCATGGAAGAACAAAGGGGAGTGGCCAAAGCATATAGCATGGAAGAACAAAGGGGAGTGGCTAAAGCATATAGCATGGAAGAACAAAGGGGAGTGGCTAAAGCATATAGCATGGAAGAACAAAGCGGAAAGGTTCTTTAACTCCTTTAAAAACACGTTCAATGGTAATGATAGACTTACAAGATAATCATCCTCATCGATATCAAACACAATGGAGGATCGCTGCGGAGGGACCGGGGCAGGCTCAGGTAACGTCTCTAGAGTTATTCCGTCGAGATTGCCGTTCTCTTGATCGTTATGGATCTCAACTGAATCTAGAGAAAGTAAGAAATAAATAGGAATGACACGGGGAAATACAACTAGATGAAACGACAAAAACAACAAGGACAGGATAATAATAATAATACATTTTATAGCGCCCTTTCCTAAAGTATGTCGAAAAGCGCTTTACAAATAATATATGATAAAAGCTTATTTATACATAAAATAGTATCAAAAAGTGTTGAGTGATATGAACAACAAAACCACAACAACAAAAGAGATAACTTAGCGTAAACAACAACTGCAGCAGCAGCAACATCAACAACTGTAGCAGCGACAACATCAACAACTGTAGCAGCAGCAA
>JAUJYZ010000337.1:120000-290957 GCA_033675265.1 Actinostola sp. cb2023
AGACACCTTTGTCTGGTCTCTGCTGCACTGTTTCACTGTCAATGCACTCTAAGACAGACACCTTTGTCTGGTCCCTGCTGCACTGTTTCACTGTCAATGTACTCTCTCTAAGACAGACACTTTAGCCTGACTCACCATTTCTACAAACTCATTGCTACCAATGTCCAGTCTTTCAAGTTGTGCAAGGTGAGACATGGACCTTTGTAAAGAAACAAAAGACTCCTAACCATAATATCACAAGGGAGGGGATGGTGGGGCAGATAAGGGTCATTCTGGCTGTAGGCTGTGAAGTGATGAGATACAGAAAAATGGGAAAAGCAAATCCATCACAGAATGCCAAATAAATGAAATGGTTGGAAAATAAAATTGTAGAAGTAAAAAAATAAAAAGTGAGAATTTGTTTGGCTTATGATCTTTTGCGAAACGAAACGATGCGATACTAACTCTATGATACATGATAATTGTAATTCTTCACTCTCTAGAGGCCTCTTTGGTCAAAAACGAGCTGTGTTATATACATTGTATATGAGTATGTAGTTAGTGAAAAACGAAAAGAAAAAAGTACGTACGTAGCGATCGAGTCACTGATCTTTAATAGCTACATGTAAATGTACATTGTACTTGTAGTTGTAGCCAGTCAGACACGACGTATTGGTACTATATATTACCTGATTATCTTCTGCTACGGCTGTAAACATCGAAGCAAATCATGTTACGATCTCTCAGACTTTACATACCGGTAAGTCCTCGAGAAGCCTTTTATTTTAGTCTTTCCATCCAAAAAGTCTATTGACGAGATCAGATGAGCCCATTGACAACAAAGATGGCGGCCGCCCACTGTTATTGCAAGGCCGCCAAATCGTCTTGGTTTAGTCTTCTATGAAACGTTGTCGTCAAGATTAGCGAATTTCCTGCTAAATGTATACCTCATTCTCTCATCCAAATCCATGACTACTCGAGTAAAGGCTTTTGCGACTTCCGTTAAGCAAATCTTCTCAAAAAAACTATAATCTACAAAACAAAATGAGAGTTTTGTCACTGTCCCCTCCCCCAAGGGGTAATGGAGGGTTTCCCCCGCGGGCAACAGCTAGAGAACCAGAAAATATTACTTTATTACCTTTTATGTATCTTGTTGTCGTCGAGATTAGCGAATTTCCTGCTAAATGTAAGTTACAAAAAGGTAATAAAGTAATATTTTCCCGTGGGGAAAACCCTCCATTACCCATTGGGGGAGGGGACAGTGACAAAACTCTCATTTCGTTTCGTAGATTATAGTTTTTTTGAGAAGATTTGCTTAACAGAAGTCGCAAAAATGGATTTGGATGAGAGAATGAGGTATACATTTAGCAGGAAATTCGCTAATCTTGACGACAACGTTTCATAGAAGACTAAACCAAGACGATTTGGCGGCCTTGCAATAACAGTGGGCGGCCGCCATCTTTGTTGTCAATGGGCTCATCTGATCTCGTCAATAGACTTTTTGGATGGAAAGACTAAAATAAAAGGCTTCTCGAGGACTTACCGGTATGTAAAGTCTGAGAGATCGTAACAGATGATTTGCTTCGATGTTTACAGCCGTAGCAGAAGATAATCAGGTAATATATAGTACCAATACCTCGTGTCGGACTGGCTATAACTATACAACTACAAGCTATTAAAGATCAGTGACTCGATCGCTAGTACCGCTACGTACGTACTTTTTTCTTTTCTTTTTTCACTAACTACATACTCATATATATATAACACAGCTCGTTTTTGACCAAAGAGGCCTCTAGAGAGTGAAGAATTACAATTATCACGTATCGTAGAGTTCGTTTCGCATCGTTTCGTTTTGCATCGTTTCGTTTCGCATCGTTTCGTTTCGCAAAAGATCATAAGCCAATTTTTTTTAATTCGAAAAAGAAAATGGGTTCTTACTTGGGTAGAACTCTCAAATGGTTATCCCGTAACTCTAAAATTCGCAATTTTGCAAGCCTGAAACAAAACAAAAAGAGAAAACAAACTAAGCACTGCTCTAGGCAAGAGTTAGAGTATGCATGTGTGGATGGTAGGGATTATCATACTTTCCAAAACTTGCTGGTAGGAAATCAATAAATGCATCGTTGAGATATAAATGAGTTAGGTTTATTAGTTGGCTAACTCCTTCAGAAATCCTACAAAAATAAGATATTCCAGATTAGAAATGGCATATTGAAAATAACTAGATGCACATCAGCTATTAAGGGACAACTGGAGACAGTGATATACATGTAGAAGGGGTTCCCAACAGTCAACCCCATATCTATTATATACAGAACACTGCTAAGGTACAAGGGTGATAGTGATATAGCAGGGGTTCCCAACAGTCAACCCCATATCTATTATATACAGAACACTGCTAAGGTACAAGGGTGATAGTGATATAGCAGGGGTTCCCAACAGTCAACCCCATATCTATTATATACAGAACACTGCTAAGGTACAAGGGTGATAGTGATATAGCAGGGGTTCCCAACAGTCAACCCCATATCTATTATATACAGAACACTGCTAAGGTACAAGGGTGATAGTGATATAGCAGGGGTTCCCAACAGTCAACCCCATATCTATTATATACAGAACACTGCTAAGGTACAAGGGTGATAGTGATATAGCAGGGGTTCCCAACAGTCAACCCCATATCTATTATATACAGAACACTGCTAAGGTACAAGGGTGATAGTGATATAGCAGGGGTTCCCAACAGTCAACCCCATATCTATTATATACAGAACACTGCTAAGGTACAAGGGTGATAGTGATATAGCAGGGGGTTCCCAACAGTCAACCCCATATCTATTATATACAGAACACTGCTAAGGTACAAGGGTGATAGTGATATAGCAGGGGTTCCCAACAGTCAACCCCATATCTATTATATACAGAACACTGCTAAGGTACAAGGGTGATAGTGATATAGCAGGGGTTCCCAACAGTCAACCCCAAATCTATTATATACAGAACACTGCTAAGGTACAAGGGTGATAGTGATATAGCAGGGGTTCCCAACAGTCAACCCCAAATCTATTATATACAGAACACTGCTAAGGTACAAGGGTGATAGTGATATAGCAGGGGTTCCCAACAGTCAACCCCCCCATATCTATTATATACAGAACACTGCTAAGGTACAAGGGTGATAGTGATATAGCAGGGGTTCCCAACAGTCAACCCCATATCTATTATATACAGAACACTGCTAAGGTACAAGGGTGATAGTTGATATAGCAGGGGTTCCCAACAGTCAACCCCAAATCTATTATATACAGAACACTGCTAAGGTACAAGGGTGATAGTGATATAGCAGGGGTTCCCAACAGTCAACCCCAAATCTATTATATACAGAACACTGCTAAGGTACAAGGGTGATAGTGATATAGCAGGGGTTCCCAACAGTCAACCCCATATCTATTATATACAGAACACTGCTAAGGTACAAGGGTGATAGTGATATAGCAGGGGTTCCCAACAGTCAACCCCATATCTATTATATACAGAACACTGCTAAGGTACAAGGGTGATAGTGATATAGCAGGGGTTCCCAACAGTCAACCCCAAATCTATTATATACAGAACACTGCTAAGGTACAAGGGTGATAGTGATATAGCAGGGGTTCCCAACAGTCAACCCCAAATCTATTATATACAGAACACTGCTAAGGTACAAGGGTGATAGTGATATAGCAGGGGTTCCCAACAGTCAACCCCAAATCTATTATATACAGAACACTGCTAAGGTACAAGGGTGATAGTGATATAGCAGGGGTTCCCAACAGTCAACCCCAAATCCCAGAACACTGCTAAGGTACAAGGGTGATAGTGATATAGCAGGGGTTCCAATATCTATTATATACAGAACACTGCTAAGGTACAAGGGTGATAGTGATATAGCAGGGGTTCCCAACAGTCAACCCCAAATCTATTATATACAGAACACTGCTAAGGTACAAGGGTGATAGTGATATAGCAGGGGTTCCCAACAGTCACAGTCCCCAAATCTATTATATACAGAACACTGCTAAGGTACAAGGGTGATAGTGATATAGCAGGGGTTCCCAACAGTCAACCCCATATCTATTATATACAGAACACTGCTAAGGTACAAGGGGGTGATAGATGATATAGCAGGGGTTCCCAACAGTCAACCCCATATCTATTATATACAGAACACTGCTAAGGTACAAGGGTGATAGTGATATAGCAGGGGTTCCCAACAGTCAACCCCAAATCTATTATATACAGAACACTGCTAAGGTACAAGGGTGATAGTAGTGATATAGCAGGGGTTCCCAACAGTCAACCCCATATCTATTATATACAGAACACTGCTAAGGTACAAGGGTGATAGTGATATAGCAGGGGGGGTCAACCCCCAACAGTCAACCCCATATCTATTATATACAAGGGTGATAGTGATATAGCAGGGGTTCCCAACAGTCACCCCATATCTATTATATACAGAACACTGCTAAGGTACAAGGGTGATAGTGATATAGCAGGGGTTCCCAACAGTCAACCCCATATCTATTATATACAGAACACTGCTAAGGTACAAGGGTGATAGTGATATAGCAGGGGTTCCCAACAGTCAACCCCATATCTATTATATACAGAACACTGCTAAGGTACAAGGGTGATAGTGATATAGCAGGGGTTCCCAACAGTCAACCCCATATCTATTATATACAGAACACTGCTAAGGTACAAGGGTGATAGTGATATAGCAGGGGTTCCCAACAGTCAACCCCATATCTATTATATACAGAACACTGCTAAGGTACAAGGGTGATAGTGATATAGCAGGGGTTCCCAACAGTCAACCCCATATCTATTATATACAGAACACTGCTAAGGTACAAGGGTGATAGTGATATAGCAGGGGTTCCCAACAGTCAACCCCATATCTATTATATACAGAACACTGCTAAGGTACAAGGGTGATAGTGATATAGCAGGGGTTCCCAACAGTCAACCCCATATCTATTATATACAGAACACTGCTAAGGTACAAGGGTGATAGTGATATAGCAGGGGTTCCCAACAGTCAACCCCATATCTATTATATACAGAACACTGCTAAGGTACAAGGGTGATAGTGATATAGCAGGGGTTCCCAACAGTCAACCCCATATCTATTATATACAGAACACTGCTAAGGTACAAGGGTGATAGTGATATAGCAGGGGTTCCCAACAGTCAACCCCATATCTATTATATACAGAACACTGCTAAGGTACAAGGGTGATAGTGATATAGCAGGGGTTCCCAACAGTCAACCCCATATCTATTATATACAGAACACTGCTAAGGTACAAGGGTGATAGTGATATAGCAGGGGTTCCCAACAGTCAACCCCATATCTATTATATACAGAACACTGCTAAGGTACAAGGGTGATAGTGATATAGCAGGGGTTCCCAACAGTCAACCCCATATCTATTATATACAGAACACTGCTAAGGTACAAGGGTGATAGTGATATAGCAGGGGTTCCCAACAGTCAACCCCATATCTATTATATACAGAACACTGCTAAGGTACAAGGTGATAGTGATATAGCAGGGGTTCCCAACAGTCAAACCCCATATCTATAGTGAACACTGCTAGGTAGCAGGGTGGTGATATAGCAGGGGTTCCCAACAGTCAACCCCATATCTATTATATACAGAACACTGCTAAGGTACAAGGGTGATAGTGATATAGCAGGGGTTCCCAACAGTCAACCCCATATCTATTATATACAGAACACTGCTAAGGTACAAGGGTGATAGTGATATATAGCAGGCGTTCCCAACAGTCAACCCCAAATCTATTATATACAGAACACTGCTAAGGTACAAGGGTGATAGTGATATAGCATCCCAACAGTCAACCCCATATCTATTATATACAGAACACTGCTAAGGTACAAGGGTGATAGTGATATAGCAGGGGTTCCCAACAGTCAACCCCATCTATTATATACAGAACACTGCTAAGGTACAAGGGTGATAGTGATATAGCAGGGGTTCCCAACAGTCAAACCCCATATCTATTATATACAGAACACTGCTAAGGTACAAGGGTGATAGTGATATAGCAGGGGTTCCCAACAGTCAACCCCATATCTATTATATACAGAACACTGCTAAGGTACAAGGGTGATAGTGATATAGCAGGGGTTCCCAACAGTCAACCCCATATCTATTATATACAGAACACTGCTAAGGTACAAGGGTGATAGTGATATAGCAGGGGTTCCCAACAGTCAACCCCATATCTATTATATACAGAACACTGCTAAGGTACAAGGGTGATAGTGATATAGCAGGGGTTCCCAACAGTCAACCCCATATCTATTATATACAGAACACTGCTAAGGTACAAGGGTGATAGTGATATAGCAGGGGTTCCCAACAGTCAACCCCAATATCTATTATATACAGAACACTGCTAAGGTACAAGGGTGATAGTGATATAGCAGGGTTCCCAACAGTCAACCCCATATCTATTATATACAGAACACTGCTAAGGTACAAGGGTGATAGTGATATAGCAGGGGTTCCCAACAGTCAACCCCATATCTATTATATACAGAACACTGCTAAGGTACAAGGGTGATAGTGATATAGCAGGGGTTCCCAACAGTCAACCCCATATCTATTATATACAGAACACTGCTAAGGTACAAGGGTGATAGTGATATAGCAGGGGTTCCCAACAGTCAACCCCAAATCTATTATATACAGAACACTGCTAAGGTACAAGGGTGATAGTGATATAGCAGGGGTTCCCAACAGTCAACCCCATATCTATTATATACAGAACACCCAAGGGTGATAGTGATATAGCAGGGGTTCCCAACAGTCAACCCCATATCTATTATATACAGAACACTGCTAAGGTACAAGGGTGATAGTGATATAGCAGGGGTTCCCAACAGTCAACCCCATATCTATTATATACAGAACACTGCTAAGGTACAAGGGTGATAGTGATATAGCAGGGGTTCCCAACAGTCAACCCCATATCTATTATATACAGAACACTGCTAAGGTACAAGGGTGATAGTGATATAGCAGGGGTTCCCCAACAGTCAACCCCAAATCTATTATATACAGAACACTGCTAAGGTACAAGGGTGATAGTGATATAGCAGGGGTTCCCAACAGTCAACCCCATATCTATTATATACAGAACACTGCTAAGGTACAAGGGTGATAGTGATATAGCAGGGGTTCCCAACAGTCAACCCCATATCTATTATATACAGAACACTGCTAAGGTACAAGGGTGATAGTGATATAGCAGGGGTTCCCAACAGTCAACCCCATATCTATTATATACAGAACACTGCTAAGGTACAAGGGTGATAGTGATATAGCAGGGGTTCCCAACAGTCAACCCCATATCTATTATATACAGAACACTGCTAAGGTACAAGGGTGATAGTGATATAGCAGGGGTTCCCAACAGTCAACCCCATATCTATTATATACAGAACACTGCTAAGGTACAAGGGTGATAGTGATATAGCAGGGGTTCCCAACAGTCAACCCCATATCTATTATATACAGAACACTGCTAAGGTACAAGGGTGATAGTGATATAGCAGGGGTTCCCAACAGTCAACCCCATATCTATGCTATATATATACAGAACACTGCTAAGGTACAAGGGTGATAGTGATATAGCAGGGGTTCCCAACAGTCAACCCCATATCTATTATATACAGAACACTGCTAAGGTACAAGGGTGATAGTGATATAGCAGGGGTTCCCAACAGTCAACCCCATATCTATTATATACAGAACACTGCTAAGGTACAAGGGTGATAGTGATATAGCAGGGGTTCCCAACAGTCAACCCCATATCTATTATATACAGAACACTGCTAAGGTACAAGGGTGATAGTGATATAGCAGGGGTTCCCAACAGTCAACCCCATATCTATTATATACAGAACACTGCTAAGGTACAAGGGTGTACAAGGGTGATAGTGATATAGCAGGGGTTCCCAACAGTCAACCCCATATCTATTATATACAGAACACTGCTAAGGTACAAGGGTGATAGTGATATAGCAGGGTTCCCAACAGTCAACCCCATATCTATTATATACAGAACACTGCTAAGGTACAAGGGTGATAGTGATATAGCAGGGGTTCCCAACAGTCAACCCCATATCTATTATATACAGAACACTGCTAAGGTACAAGGGTGATAGTGATATAGCAGGGGTTCCCAACAGTCAACCCCATATCTATTATATACAGAACACTGCTAAGGTACAAGGGTGATAGTGATATAGCAGGGGTTCCCAACAGTCAACCCCATATCTATTATATACAGAACACTGCTAAGGTACAAGGGTGATAGTGATATAGCAGGGGTTCCCAACAGTCAACCCCATATCTATTATATACAGAACACTGCTAAGGTACAAGGGTGATAGTGATATAGCAGGGGTTCCCAACAGTCAACCCCATATCTATTATATACAGAACACTGCTAAGGTACAAGGGTGATAGTGATATAGCAGGGGTTCCCAACAGTCAACCCCATATCTATTATATACAGAACACTGCTAAGGTACAAGGGTGATAGTGTCAACCCCATATCTATTATATACAGAACACTGCTAAGGGGTTGATATAGCAGGGGTTCCCAACAGTCAACCCCATATCTATTATATACAGAACACTGCTAAGGTACAAGGGTGATAGTGATATAGCAGGGGTTCCCAACAGTCAACCCCATATCTATTATATACAGAACACTGCTAAGGTACAAGGGTGATAGTGATATAGCAGGGGTTCCCAACAGTCAACCCCATATCTATTATATACAGAACACTGCTAAGGTACAAGGGTGATAGTGATATAGCAGGGGTTCCCAACAGTCAACCCCATATCTATTATATACAGAACACTGCTAAGGTACAAGGGTGATAGTGATATAGCAGGGGGGGTTCCCAACAGTCAACCCCATATCTATTATATACAGAACACTGCTAAGGTACAAGGGTGATAGTGATATAGCAGGGGTTCCCAACAGTCAACCCCATATCTATTATATACAGAACACTGCTAAGGTACAAGGGTGATAGTGATATAGCAGGGGTTCCCAACAGTCAACCCCATATCTATTATATACAGAACACTGCTAAGGTACAAGGGTGATAGTGATATAGCAGGGGTTCCCAACAGTCAACCCCATATCTATTATATACAGAACACTGCTAAGGTACAAGGGTGATAGTGATATAGCAGGGGTTCCCAACAGTCAACCCCATATCTATTATATACAGAACACTGCTAAGGTACAAGGGTGATAGTGATATAGCAGGGGTTCCCAACAGTCAACCCCATATCTATTATATACAGAACACTGCTAAGGTACAAGGGTGATAGTGATATAGCAGGGGTTCCCAACAGTCAACCCCATATCTATTATATACAGAACACTGCTAAGGTACAAGGGTGATAGTGATATAGCAGGGGTTCCCAACAGTCAACCCCATATCTATTATATACAGAACACTGCTAAGGTACAAGGGTGATAGTGATATAGCAGGGGTTCCCAACAGTCAACCCCATATCTATTATATACAGAACACTGCTAAGGTACAAGGGTGATAGTGATATAGCAGGGGTTCCCAACAGTCAACCCCATATCTATTATATACAGAACACTGCTAAGGTACAAGGGTGATAGTGATATAGCAGGGGTTCCCAACAGTCAACCCCATATCTATTATATACAGAACACTGCTAAGGTACAAGGGTGATAGTGATATAGCAGGGGTTCCCAACAGTCAACCCCATATCTATTATATACAGAACACTGCTAAGGTACAAGGGTGATAGTGATATAGCAGGGGTTCCCAACAGTCAACCCCATATCTATTATATACAGAACACTGCTAAGGTACAAGGGTGATAGTGATATAGCAGGGGTTCCCAACAGTCAACCCCATATCTATTATATACAGAACACTGCTAAGGTACAAGGTACAAGGGTGATAGTGATATAGCAGGGGTTCCCAACAGTCAACCCCAACCCCATCTATTATATACAGAACACTGCTAAGGTACAAGGGTGATAGTGATATAGCAGGGGTTCCCAACAGTCAACCCCATATCTATTATCTATTATATACAGAACACTGCTAAGGTACAAGGGTGATAGTGATATAGCAGGGGTTCCCAACAGTCAACCCCATATCTATTATATACAGAACACTGCTAAGGTACAAGGGTGATAGTGATATAGCAGGGGTTCCCAACAGTCAACCCCATATCTATTATATACAGAACACTGCTAAGGTACAAGGGTGATAGTGATATAGCAGGGGTCCCAACAGTCAACCCCATATCTATTATATACAGAACACTGCTAAGGTACAAGGGTGATAGTGATATAGCAGGGGTTCCCAACAGTCAACCCCATAATCTATTATATACAGAACACTGCTAAGGTACAAGGGTGATAGTGATATAGCAGGGGTTCCCAACAGTCAACCCAATATCTATTATATACAGAACACTGCTAAGGTACAAGGGTGATAGTGATATAGCAGGGGTTCCCAACAGTCAACCCCATATCTATTATATACAGAACACTGCTAAGGTACAAGGGTGATAGTGATATAGCAGGGGTTCCCAACAGTCAACCCCATATCTATTATATACAGAACACTGCTAAGGTACAAGGGTGATAGTGATATAGCAGGGGTCCCCCAACAGTCAACCCCATATCTATTATATACTATTATATACAGAACACTGCTAAGGTACAAGGGTGATAGTGATATAGCAGGGGTTCCCAACAGTCAACCCCATATCTATTATATACAGAACACTGCTAAGGTACAAGGGTGATAGTGATATAGCAGGGGTTCCCAACAGTCAACCCCAAATCTATTATATACAGAACACTGCTAAGGTACAAGGGTGATAGTGATATAGCAGGGGTTCCCAACAGTCAACCCCATATCTATTATATACAGAACACTGCTAAGGTACAAGGGTGATAGTGATATAGCAGGGGTTCCCAACAGTCAACCCCATATCTATTATATACAGAACACTGCTAAGGTACAAGGGTGATAGTGATATAGCAGGGGTTCCCAACAGTCAACCCCATATCTATTATATACAGAACACTGCTAAGGTACAAGGGTGATAGTGATATAGCAGGGGTTCCCAACAGTCAACCCCATATCTATTATATACAGAACACTGCTAAGGTACAAGGGTGATAGTGATATAGCAGGGGTTCCCAACAGTCAACCCCATATCTATTATATACAGAACACTGCTAAGGTACAAGGGTGATAGTGATATAGCAGGGGTTCCCAACAGTCAACCCCATATCTATTATATACAGAACACTGCTAAGGTACAAGGGTGATAGTGATATAGCAGGGGTTCCCAACAGTCAACCCCATACATATCTATTATATACAGAACACTGCTAAGGTACAAGGGTGATAGTGATATAGCAGGGGTTCCCAACAGTCAACCCCATATCTATTATATACAGAACACTGCTAAGGTACAAGGGTGATAGTGATATAGCAGGGGTTCCCAACAGTCAACCCCATATCTATTATATACAGAACACTGCTAAGGTACAAGGGTGATAGTGATATAGCAGGGGTTCCCAACAGTCAACCCCATATCTATTATATACAGAACACTGCTAAGGTACAAGGGTGATAGTGATATAGCAGGGGTTCCCAACAGTCAACCCCATATCTATTATATACAGAACACTGCTAAGGTACAAGGGTGATAGTGATATAGCAGGGGTTCCCAACAGTCAACCCATATATCTATATACAGAACACTGCTAAGGTACAAGGGTGATAGTGATATAGCAGGGGTTCCCAACAGTCAACCCCATATCTATTATATACAGAACACTGCTAAGGTACAAGGGTGATAGTGATATAGCAGGGGTTCCCAACAGTCAACCCCATATCTATTATATACAGAACACTGCTAAGGTACAAGGGTGATAGTGATATATAGCAGGGGTTCCCAACAGTCAACCCCATATCTATTATATACAGAACACTGCTAAGGTACAAGGGTGATAGTGATATAGCAGGGGTTCCCAACAGTCAACCCCAAATCTATTATATACAGAACACTGCTAAGGTACAAGGGTGATAGTGATATAGCAGGGGTTCCCAACAGTCAACCCCATATCTATTATATACAGAACACTGCTAAGGTACAAGGGTGATAGTGATATAGCAGGGGTTCCCAACAGTCAACCCCATATCTATTATATACAGAACACTGCTAAGGTACAAGGGTGATAGTGATATAGCAGGGGTTCCCAACAGTCAACCCCAAATCTATTATATACAGAACACTGCTAAGGTACAAGGGTGATAGTGATATAGCAGGGGTTCCCAACAGTCAACCCCATATCTATTATATACAGAACACTGCTAAGGTACAAGGGTGATAGTGATATAGCAGGGGTTCCCAACAGTCAACCCCATATCTATTATATACAGAACACTGCTAAGGTACAAGGGTGATAGTGATATAGCAGGGGTTCCCAACAGTCAACCCCATATCTATTATATACAGAACACTGCTAAGGTACAAGGGTGATAGTGATATAGCAGGGGTTCCCAACAGTCAACCCCATATCTATTATATACAGAACACTGCTAAGGTACAAGGGTGATAGTGATATAGCAGGGGTTCCCAACAGTCAACCCCATATCTATTATATACAGAACACTGCTAAGGTACAAGGGTGATAGTGATATAGCAGGGGTTCCCAACAGTCAACCCCAAATCTATTATATACAGAACACTGCTAAGGTACAAGGGTGATAGTGATATAGCAGGGGTTCCCAACAGTCAACCCCATATCTATTATATACAGAACACTGCTAAGGTACAAGGGTGATAGTGATATAGCAGGGGTTCCCAACAGTCAACCCCATATCTATTATATACAGAACACTGCTAAGGTACAAGGGTGATAGTGATATAGCAGGGGTTCCCAACAGTCAACCCCATATCTATTATATACAGAACACTGCTAAGGTACAAGGGTGATAGTGATATAGCAGGGGTTCCCAACAGTCAACCCCATATCTATTATATACAGAACACTGCTAAGGTACAAGGGTGATAGTGATATAGCAGGGGTTCCCAACAGTCAACCCCATATCTATTATATACAGAACACTGCTAAGGTACAAGGGTGATAGTGATATAGCAGGGGTTCCCAACAGTCAACCCCATATCTATTATATACAGAACACTGCTAAGGTACAAGGGTGATAGTGATATAGCAGGGGTTCCCAACAGTCAACCCCATATCTATTATATACAGAACACTGCTAAGGTACAAGGGTGATAGTGATATAGCAGGGGTTCCCAACAGTCAACCCCATATCTATTATACACAGACAGCAGGGAATCTGAGATATTGAGTAACTAGCATGTAAATCTGCTCATGCATGCATTTTGATATTTATTTTGAAAAGTGTATCACTAATGTTAAATAGATAATGACAGAATCAAAGACAAAAGATCCAGTTGTACAATAACAGACAATGGAGTTTAACACATTACAACAGATGATATACATGTATGCGATATGCCAAGGTGAAAGAAATAATGCAAGCATACATGTACAATTATTTTTTGCCAACCTGAGATATAACCTACAAAATGTACCTAGTCTTCAACATGTAGCAAGGTTACTATCGATACTATGGCATGATAGATACTTTGACAGACCGAAACCATGGACACTAACTATTATAAAACCCAGATAACAGTTGCATGCATGCACTCTAGGCTAGCTTTGAGTCAATGTACATGTAAATTATTCACAAATAACGACCATGAGAAAATGAAAAAAAACAACTGCCATTGAATAAGAGAAAAACCTTCTAATTGGAAATCCACAGGCAATTCACGGTATTGTGGTTATACGGTGACCATGTGTAAATGTATCTTTTGTCAATTATCTCCGATACTACAACACTCATCCATCACCCAGAATTAGAAGATGTACATAATAAATAGCATTGAGAAGCATCAAAACTCTGTGGATATACAGCTAATGAATAGAACATAAAGAAACAGGGGAATATAAAGTTGCTTAAAAGTACAAATGTAGTTGATACTGTACATACATATTACATACATAAACTTTATTTAAACAAGGAAATCTCTTCATTACAAGAAAAAATGCTCTTCCAGAGAGCCGTGACATCTAATAATAATAATAATTTGTATAATAAATAGTATAAATAGAAATAGAAAATATCAGAATAGTTAGTAAAAATATTAATTCAAGTATTTAAAGTGTTTAGTTTAATAACTAGGGCAGATTTGAAAGCTTTCAAACTTGATTTATCTTTCACCTCTGTAGGGATCTTGTTCCAGGTAACAGATCCTCTATAGTTTAAAGTATACTTCCCAGCTTCAGTAATAGGTCTGGGAATGTGAAGACTGTTTTTTGAGTTTCTTAAATTATGTGAATGTATATTTGAGGTATTATTAAATATATTTTTCAGATAACCTGGAGTAAGATCACTGTAGTGTCAACACCAATATATCTATACTTGCCTTGTACAACTATTATAATAACTTATTTCATTATGACAGTACAAGTAAGTGCCTGTGATGTACTACATTGCTTTGTGAAGTAGAAGAAAGAAGCAGTTGCAAGATGAATAACTTGTATGTACAGGATCTTAATTGATTTGTCTCTTCGATAATTAACTCTAATTTTTATACTATATGTTTCTATACAGGAGAAAGTACATGCAGCCAGACAATAATTACATTGAACTATCTCAACATAATGAACACAGAATTCTCAAAATGGGAAGAAAAAATAGAAGATGGTTAAAAAATAGGAGAGAGTGACACTTGAGGATGCCACCAAGCACATACTTAAATGTATATGTATCTTTGTTAGGGTTGTGTTGTTTCGATTCCACAATAATGATTTAGAACAAATATAGAACCACATGCACAACGTTCATAGTATCATACAAACGTCTACTAAATAATTGAATAAAACCCGAGACAAATTTGAATAAAATCTAGTCCTGAGGAAATTGTCATTTTAATGGATTTAAGCTTACATTTACAGTGCCCTTGAGTGTAATCAGCGAAAGTGTTAAATCAATTGGAGAATCAATTTGAATGCAATACTGAAACACGGAAAATAATAAAATAATTTCAAACCATAACAATACGTTGGAATGCACGAATGAGATTGACAAGTATTTCGTGTCCACTAAATGTAGTTATAATTTCACATGTTATCCTTAAATACTACAAGGCCAAGGCTAAAGTTTCGGTATGTTGTCGATAATTGAACACGATTGTGGAAAAACCTGCTTAATTTCCAATGCAAATGCAAATATATAAACACAACAACACAATTAAGCTAATATCAGTGGAGCATCAAAAACGAAATTCGAAGTCATTCGAAGACAGATACCAATTCTGTGCAATCGCAGACCTACTTTACGGCTACAAACATCCTAGAACATCTATAGTTACAATTTTTTTACACGTAGAGAAGCAATGAGTAATTACGATTGAGGGAAATGTAGTAATTGGTTTTATGAAACAACGAACAACTGTCCTTTACCAACAGCACAAAAGCAATAATTTGTTGATTTCACATCAATTACATACTTGCCAATGGGGTTGACACTTGCGTCGATCTCTTCTAAGTTTTTACAGTTTTTGATATTTTCTGGTAAATCAATTATTCCTGTGGTAAAATAAACCGGTGTGAGCAGAGAGAGCATTTGACGAGGTGTTAGCGTGATGAGACGGTTCAAACCTACCATTCTTACTGATGTTTACTTCCCTCAGATTTACGAGATTCGATATGGCGGATGGAATAATTGTAAGTTCATTGTCGCTCAGGCTGAGGATTTGTAGGTTATGTAAGCTGAATAAAGCCTGTAAAGAGATTCAATACAAAACATTAAACCAGTTAGACCGTATGACAATACAGCAACACAACAACACGACAGTCACAACCCCAGAGCACAGTTGTTGTCGTAATTCCACAGTTAACAAAGTGTCTTTACCCTCGGTAGATCCCTCAATTGATTAGCATCCAAGTACACTTCTTCAAGCAGCTTTCCTTCTTTGGATTTGAAGATATCCGAAGGTACAGTCGTCAAACTGCAATGACTGAGTTCCAGCACCGCCATTTCTGTCTGTTCTAAATCAGCGGTAAAACAACTCGAGTTGAACCATCGCGGCATTGTATTACAAACGATCTGTCAGTCACAACGACTACACGGATAAGTCATCCATGAATGACGTCTGTTGATTGCAATCTCGGTGTCAACGCTCAAAAATCTCCCTAAAATCAGCTCTTCTGGACAATGCCTCAAATACACTATGTTTATAGTACATGTACTCTTGAAGGTTATACGCAATCTCTCTAAATAAAACTGCAATATTCACATTCCTATCAGCTTGCTTTCGTCCATTTTAGCATTATTTTTGCCATCGAAAAAAATTAACCGGTTTTTGCTGGCGGCCAAAAACCTTTAAAATTTCCTAATCGAGAATTTACAGATTTACTTACAATTGGTATCCTTCATTGTACTATTAACCAATGAGAAACAAGGCCAATTAGATAAGTGACGTAATATGCTTCTCCGTCACTAGCTTTTGGTAAAAAATTCATTTCAGACGGGGAATTTTCTGAAAGACAATATTTTGGCAAACCACATTTTCAAAACAAGTCACTAATTTCAGTCTTTTCTAGAACTTGCTAGTATGATCGCTCAGGTCTTGTGTGGGCACAAAACACTGCCAGGAGCCCTGTCCCCAGACAACCCCCCAGGTACAATACAGGACGAATTTTTTCGCGGTTTTTCGCCGCGAGGATCTCCATAGCAACACCGCTGACTAATTTCTTACAGCAAGAGATTATCTTTTTTCAAGAAACCTTTTCTCGCTTTACTTGGAGTTGAGGGGATTTCTACGAAAGTCTTCCAGACATACCACAGGAAGCCCAATACCAGGGCTCATCAACCATCAAATTATTGTACATTTGAATTTCTAATATTTCCATCAAGTTTACCAATATTTTGCGTTCGGTAATAAGATAGACCATGAAGAGATCCATAATACTTAATAATGAATTCCATAACAATTAGAATGTTAGTAATTGTAGTTCGCAAGGTTTAGAATGTTGTTAGCTCGCGCTACCATGACGTATGTCGGCACGCCCTGTATCACAACTATTCAGATTACCGGTATTTCATGTTGTATATGCAGTGAAAATGGATTAAAAAATAAATTAAAATTAAAAATCCACCTCATTCTATGAGTGTAGTTATTTTCGGCGGAGTCTACGTTCATTTTGTACAGCGGAGATGAACGTATCAATTATAAAAATAATTAATAATTATAATGATGACGTCACAAATATCTCGCGCTAATCGACGCTAATTACTTGAATTATCTTTTAATTGTCACTGTCTTGATTTCACACAACTGTGTTTAACTGACAATTAAGAATCGTTTTCAACATGGCTTCGTTTTTCGGTCTAAGTCGTGGCCGTCTATCGGCAGCAGCTGTCGGTGTGGGTGCAGCCGCTGTTGCAGCGATACTAGCCACCAAGTACCACGTTGCTGCACGCGATGGAGTAAGGCACGCGTACGAAAAGTTCTCTGCCATGGCTGACTACCCAGACCTAAGGCACCATAACAATCTTATGGCCAAGCACCTCACCCCTCGAGTGTACTCCAAGCTGCGGGATAGGACCACGCCCTCTGGGTATTCACTCGATCAAGCGATCCAGACCGGGGTTGATAATCCCGGTCATCCTTTTATCACTACCGTTGGTCTTGTAGCAGGAGACGAAGAGTCGTACGAGGTCTTTGCTGAACTCTTTGATCCTGTAATTGAGGAAAGACATGGTGGATTCAAGAAGACTGACAAACACAAAACTGATTTGGACTCTTCCAAAATCCGAGGCGGGAAGTTCGACGAGAAGTACGTGCTATCGTCTCGCGTGAGAACAGGTCGTTCAATCCGAGGATTTGGTCTTCCACCGCACTGCACGCGAGCAGAACGCAGAGAGGTTGAGAGCATTGTTACTGATGCACTGGATGGACTCAGAGGTACGGAATACTTTAGTTGGTACACACCCCACCCCTGATTCCAGCGAAGAGTTTATAGATAAAAAAATCTTTTTCGAGACTTGTGTTGAATTACACACGCCGGGCTTGCTGTAAAAATTACAAAATCGCATTTCAACAAACTTACGCTACTTAAGGCCCGGACACACGATGAAACTTTTCTTGCAACGTTGTGCGCAACGAGTTTTTTGGGGTGACACACGATGCAACGTTGTGCGCAACTAGGTTTTTGGAAGATGCAACGTGCGCAATGAGTTTTTTGGGGTGTCACACGATGCAATGTTGTACGCAACGAGTTTTTTGGGGTGTCACACGGATGCATCGTGTGTCCGAGCTTTTATAATAATGATTCTAGGAGCGATGTTAAAATACCAATAAAGTAACGAGAATGTTGTTGTCACAGGTGATTTGTCTGGTCACTACTACCCACTGAATAGCATGTCAGACCAAGAACAACAACAACTGATCGACGATCACTTCCTCTTCGACAAACCAGTCTCTCCGCTCCTCACATGCGCTGGTATGGCACGTGACTGGCCCGATGCCCGAGGAATCTTCCATAATGGCAACAAAAACTTCCTAATTTGGGTGAATGAAGAAGATCACACGCGAGTCATCTCCATGGAGAAAGGCGGGAACATGCGTGCTGTGTTCGATAGGTTTTGCAAAGGGCTCAATGATGTAGAACGTTTGATCAAACAGAAGAACCATGAGTACATGTGGAATCAGCATTTGGGTTACGTCTTGACCTGCCCCAGTAACTTGGGTACAGGACTCAGGGCCGGCGTACACGTGAAACTGCCGAATCTCGCAAAGGTAAGAATAGAATTACAACAATCTGTTTTAGCGGTGCGGGTGTTCCAACAAAAGTTGGAGAACAGTGTTGCACATTTTGAACTCAAACCCTGCAACAAGATGCCGCAACAACGACCAGCGCTGCTCAAAACTCTGTCTTGTACCTTATTGCTGGTTTGCAATCAATCCCTGGAGAGAAAGAAAAAAAAAGTACAAAAAAGTGAAAAAAAAAAAGTACAAAGTACAAAGACGCAGCGGCCATGTTGGTTGAACAAACAAGAGAAGCTAACGAGGAATGCTTTGTTATCGGGAACCAACATGGCCGCCATGACGTCACGTGAAAACCAGCAACAGATAGTGTAATATCTTAACACCGTTTTTGTTCATGTTTGAAGGAAAAACGACTCGACACCATTCTGAACAAACTGAGTCTTCAAAAGCGTGGCACAGGGGGGGTGGACACTGCAGCAGTGGGCGGCATCTTCGACATCTCTAACGGTGATCGCCTCGGCTTCTCAGAGGTGGAGTTGGTGCAGAGGGTCATCGATGGTGTCAACTTGTTGATCGAGATGGAGAAGAGAATGGAGAGAGGAAAGCCTATTGAGGATCTGATTCCGAAATAAATGGAAACAAAGGAAGGAAAGATAATCTACTTTATTTATATTAACACATGTACAAAATACACTGATAAATTGTAACTATGGTATTGTATAGTGTTGACCGGTAACCATTGCACAACTGTACAAAGTGAACTTCAAATAAAACTGTAAAGAATTCCATTCTATTGCTATTGTAAGACGACTGGAGTATTTGCCACAGGCAACCCAAAATGATGCGCGAGTGTTGGGCTGTGATGGGCTTCCTGTGGTAGAGCGCGCGGAATAATACATTTGGGTTCCCTGTGGTACTGTTGTTGTTTTTGTTGTACCGATCAGTTAGTTTGTCCTGCGTTCTGTGGTCGTTGACTGGAGGGAAGCGGGATTTCCCTCGTAGAAGTTTCTCAATCATGTACTTTTGTATTCAACAAAAAGCGTGTCAACATTTTTGAATGCTTTTGAATACAGTCGAACCTCTACTAACGGCCACCTTCCCACAACGGCCACCTCTAAACAACGGCCACCTCTAAACAACGGCCACCTCTCTATAACGGCCAGGGTTTTCTGTCCCGGCCATCAGCCAGCTCATACATTTATTCGTTTTCAAACCTCCCCCCAAAACGGCCACCTCTACACAACGGCCACCTCTACACAACGGCCACCTCTAAACAGCGGCCACAAAATTTCGTCCTGAAGTGGTCGTTGTGGAGAAGTTCGACTGTATTAAACAGTGAACAGAGAATGGGAGAGGAGAGAGATGGGAGAGGAGAGGAAGATAACTCCATTAGCTAAACTGAATATCTTAACTGTTCCACGCAGTTCGATCCACACTCTTCGTTCGGTTTGACTTCATTATCTCTACGTTCTCTGACTAGCAGAAGCAGTCCTAAGGCTCTCTATTCTCAATGAATCCCTTGAGTCTTGCTCTATGTTCATATGATAATGGTATCCCACTACAGAAATGAAATTACATTAGAAATAGTACAACACAAACTATCCTGAATAATCTTAGTACACTTACTCTAAATGACGACCAAACGTATTCGTGATGTGATAGATGGACGACACTAAGCCTGAAACAAGTACAAATCACATGAAACAGTATTACCGGCCATTCTGTGTTTTTGATAATCGACTGGTTAATCCAGAGCGATTGAGTTAGCAAGGTATTCGGACCAGCGTTGGCAAGGAGTAGAGGGAAGTGGATGGAAGGGAGAATGTAAGAATGAGAAGTGGATGGGTAAAAGGAATGAAGGGATAGATGAAAATTTGAAAACATAGATAACAAAAAACATCAAAGGAAGAATGTAAATAGTGTTAAAAGTGGCGGGAGATTTAAAAAGAAGACAAGTAGTATAAGATAAATGAATAAAGTACACGATGTGGTAAGGTAGAGGAAAACAGGGGTAAGAGTAACAAAATTAGGTTTGTGGGGTAGTGAGAGAAGACCATGTCCTTCCATTTCCAGCAGCAAGTGATTTTTTTCTTTCTCATACTTAGTTTTAGATTTTTTGAATTGTATATATGTAAAGCGCACTTGGGCATTTCTGGAGAGTGCGCTATATAAATAAAATATTATTATTATTATTATTATATGTGATTGCTATGGTAACATCATTCCTTACCAGCTCTCAAGCTGTACCGCATGCCCTCTTTGCCTTGTGGCCGAGGAGGTCTGGGTTGAATACCACACCGGCCAGCAGTTGGAAACTTTGCAAAACGATCAAGGGCCTGGAAATAGATTGATATACAGCTAAACTTACTATGGGCTCCCTGTGGTAAATACAACACAGGAAGTCCAATTAACTTACTTGTAATAACGTTAGTAATGTTGTGAGGATGTGCGGAAGAGTCTGGAGACAAGAGAAGAGGATACAATATTATATCATAAACCATCCAGTGGTCTATTGCAAATCCTGCAATCTGATTGGTTCGCTACTAGTGGTCTATCAGCTCATAGACCCCGAGTAGATGTAAACAAACAAAATGGCGGCTTCGTCATCACATTTTGCTAATGTTTCGGAGAAGTTTCTCGACGAATTATTGTCTGTTGCTTGTTTCTGTCATTTTCTACTGACCTACTGGTTTATGCTAATAATAATAATAATAATAAATTAGACTACTTTTCCTCGTTTTCTATGATGGATAGTCAACTCGACGCTATGCGCCTCGTTGACTATTGCATCATAGAAACCTCGAACTAGTAGTCTAATTGTTAAATAGTACTGTTACTACATTGTATAAATCAATTACAGCAAATAATAATAATAATAATAATAATAATGTACCATTTGTACTACACCAAATGTATCCTCTGTGAACGAGGCTACTACAAGTCTGCACAGACCTACAAAACAATGTAAACATAATGTTATCATGGTCAGTACTTGAATCACTTGTAGCTAAAGACAGACACTTTCTTTCTTCTCCATGCTTTGCCTTAGTATGTAGTTTATGATGCATATAATCACTTGTCTAGAGCTCATCGAAATCTTGAGATATTTTAGAAAAACTGATTTCAACGATCTTTGTTTATCGTTGCCAAGGAAACCTCGATCAAGCTGAAATTGACATAATTCTAAATTTCCATCTTTACCCGATAACTGGTGCAAAAGTCGTTTTGATCGGTCTAAGATAAGTCTATCAATTCGCCGATTGAAAAGTAGAAGTGTGATCATTAAAAAACTGCTTTGAGCCACCTTAAATTATTTGAATATGGTGATATATTCAATCATTACCTTGTACAACCCATATCTGAAGCTGACAGTCACTAAACATAGCCTCTACATGATATATTCAATCATTACCTTGTATAACCCATATCTAAAGCTGGCAGTCACTAAACATAGTCTCTACATGATATATTCCATCATTACCTTGTACAACCCATATCTGAAGCTGACAGTCACTAAACATAGTCTCTACATGATATATTCAATCATTACCTTGTACAACCCATATCTAAAGCTGACAGTCACTAAACATAGTCTCTACATGATATATTCAATCATTACCTTGTACAACCCATATCTAAAGCTGACAGTCACTAAACATAGCCTGTACATGATATATTCCATCATTACCTTGTACAACCCATATCTGAAGCTGACAGTCACTAAACATAGCCTGTACATGATATATTCAATCATTACCTTGTACAACCCATATCTGAAGCTGACAGTCACTAAACATAGCCTGTACATGATATATTCAATCATTACCTTATACAACCCATATCTAAAGCTGACAGTCACTAAACATAGTCTCTACATGATATATTCCATCATTACCTTGTACAACCCATATCTGAAGCTGACAGTCACTAAACATAGCCTGTACATGATATATTCAATCATTACCTTGTACAACCCATATCTAAAGCTGACAGTCACTAAACATAGTCTCTACATGATATATTCCATCATTACCTTGTACAACCCATATCTAAAGCTGACAGTCACTAAACATAGTCTCTACATGATATATTCAATCATTACCTTGTACAACCCATATCTAAAGCTGACAGTCACTAAACATAGTCTCTACATGATATATTCCATCATTACCTTGTACAACCCATATCTAAAGCTAACAGTCACTAAACATAGCCTCTACATGATATATTCCATCATTACCTTGTACAACCCATATCTAAAGCTGACAGTCACTAAACATAGCCTCTACATGATATATTCCATCATTACCTTGTACAACCCATATCTAAAGCTGACAGTCACTAAACATAGTCTCTACATGATATATTCAATCATTACCTTGTACAACCCATATCTAAAGCTGACAGTCACTAAACATAGTCTCTACATGATATATTCAATCATTACCTTGTACAACCCATATCTAAAGCTAACAGTCACTAAACATAGCCTCTACATGATATATTCAATCATTACCTTGTACAACCCATATCTAAAGCTGACAGTCACTAAACATAGCCTGTACATGATATATTCAATCATTACCTTATACAACCCATATCTAAAGCTAACAGTCACTAAACATAGTCTCTACATGATATATTCCATCATTACCTTGTACAACCCATATCTAAAGCTGACAGTCACTAAACATAGTCTGTACATGATATATTCCATCATTACCTTGTACAACCCATATCTAAAGCTAACAGTCACTAAACATAGTCTCTACATGATATATTCCATCATTACCTTGTACAACCCATATCTAAAGCTGACAGTCACTAAACATAGCCTGTACATGATATATTCCATCATTACCTTGTACAACCCATATCTAAAGCTGACAGTCACTAAACATAGCCTGTACATGATATATTCCATCATTACCTTGTACAACCCATATCTAAAGCTGGACAGTCACTAAACATAGCCTGTACATGATATATTCCATCATTACCTTGTACAACCCATATCTAAAGCTGACAGTCACTAAACATAGTCTGTACATGATATATTCCATCATTACCTTGTACAACCCATATCTGAAGCTGACAGTCACTAAACATAGCCTCTACATGATATATTCCATCATTACCTTGTACAACCCATATCTAAAGCTGACAGTCACTAAACATAGCCTGTACATGATATATTCCATCATTACCTTGTACAACCCATATCTAAAGCTGACAGTCACTAAACATAGCCTGTACATGATATATTCCATCATTACCTTGTACAACCCATATCTAAAGCTGACAGTCACTAAACATAGCCTGTACATGATATATTCAATCATTACCTTGTACAACCCATATCTAAAGCTGACAGTCACTAAACATAGTCTGTACATGATATATTCCATCATTACCTTGTACAACCCATATCTAAAGCTGACAGTCACTAAACATAGCCTTCTACATGATATATTCCATCATTACCTTGTACAACCCATATCTGAAGCTGACAGTCACTAAACATAGTCTCTACATGATATATTCAATCATTACCTTGTACAACCCATATCTAAAGCTGACAGTCACTAAACATAGCCTGTACATGATATATTCCATCATTACCTTGTACAACCCATATCTAAAGCTAACAGTCACTAAACATAGCCTGTACATGATATATTCCATCATTACCTTGTACAACCCATATCTAAAGCTAACAGTCACTAAACATAGTCTCTACATGATATATTCCATCATTACCTTGTACAACCCATATCTAAAGCTGACAGTCACTAAACATAGTCTCTACATGATATATTCCATCATTACCTTGTACAACCCATATCTAAAGCTGACAGTCACTAAACATAGCCTGTACATGATATATTCAATCATTACCTTATACAACCCATATCTAAAGCTGACAGTCACTAAACATAGTCTCTACATGATATATTCATCATTACCTTGTACAACCCATATCTAAAGCTGACAGTCACTAAACATAGCCTCTACATGATATATTCCATCATTACCATCATTACCTTGTACAACCCATATCTAAAGCTGACAGTCACTAAACATAGCCTGTACATGATATATTCCATCATTACCTTGTACAACCCATATCTAAAGCTGACAGTCACTAAACATAGTCTCTACATGATATATTCAATCATTACCTTGTACAACCCATATCTGAAGCTGACAGTCACTAAACATAGCCTCTACATGATATATTCAATCATTACCTTGTACAACCCATATCTAAAGCTGGCAGTCACTAAACATAGCCTCTACATGATATATTCCATCATTACCTTGTACAACCCATATCTAAAGCTGACAGTCACTAAACATAGCCTCTACATGATATATTCCATCATTACCTTGTACAACCCATATCTAAAGCTAACAGTCACTAAACATAGCCTCTACATGATATATTCAATCATTACCTTGTACAACCCATATCTAAAGCTAACAGTCACTAAACATAGCCTCTACATGATATATTCAATCATTACCTTGTACAACCCATATCTAAAGCTGACAGTCACTAAACATAGCCTGTACATGATATATTCCATCATTACCTTGTACAACCCATATCTAAAGCTGACAGTCACTAAACATAGCCTGTACATGATATATTCAATCATTACCTTGTACAACCCATATCTAAAGCTGACAGTCACTAAACATAGTCTGTACATGATATATTCCATCATTACCTTGTACAACCCATATCTAAAGCTGACAGTCACTAAACATAGCCTCTACATGATATATTCCATCATTACCTTGTACAACCCATATCTGAAGCTGACAGTCACTAAACATAGTCTCTACATGATATATTCAATCATTACCTTGTACAACCCATATCTAAAGCTGACAGTCACTAAACATAGCCTGTACATGATATA
Organism: Actinostola sp. cb2023; assembly: GCA_033675265.1. Lineage (NCBI taxonomy): Eukaryota > Metazoa > Cnidaria > Anthozoa > Actiniaria > Actinostolidae > Actinostola > Actinostola sp. cb2023. Next base: position 145,895 of record JAUJYZ010000337.1, read on the forward strand.
TTCCATCATTACCTTGTACAACCCATATCTAAAGCTAACAGTCACTAAACATAGCCTGTACATGATATATTCCATCATTACCTTGTACAACCCATATCTAAAGCTAACAGTCACTAAACATAGTCTCTACATGATATATTCCATCATTACCTTGTACAACCCATATCTAAAGCTGACAGTCACTAAACATAGTCTCTACATGATATATTCCATCATTACCTTGTACAACCCATATCTAAAGCTGACAGTCACTAAACATAGCCTGTACATGATATATTCAATCATTACCTTATACAACCCATATCTAAAGCTGACAGTCACTAAACATAGTCTCTACATGATATATTCCATCATTACCTTGTACAACCCATATCTAAAGCTGACAGTCACTAAACATAGCCTCTACATGATATATTCCATCATTACCTTGTACAACCCATATCTAAAGCTGACAGTCACTAAACATAGCCTGTACATGATATATTCCATCATTACCTTGTACAACCCATATCTAAAGCTGACAGTCACTAAACATAGTCTCTACATGATATATATATTCAATCATTACCTTGTACAACCCATATCTGAAGCTGACAGTCACTAAACATAGCCTCTACATGATATATTCAATCATTACCTTGTACAACCCATATCTAAAGCTGGCAGTCACTAAACATAGCCTCTACATGATATATTCCATCATTACCTTGTACAACCCATATCTAAAGCTGACAGTCACTAAACATAGCCTCTACATGATATATTCCATCATTACCTTGTACAACCCATATCTAAAGCTAACAGTCACTAAACATAGCCTCTACATGATATATTCAATCATTACCTTGTACAACCCATATCTAAAGCTAACAGTCACTAAACATAGCCTCTACATGATATATTCAATCATTACCTTGTACAACCCATATCTAAAGCTGACAGTCACTAAACATAGCCTGTACATGATATATTCAATCATTACCTTATACAACCCATATCTAAAGCTGACAGTCACTAAACATAGTCTCTACATGATATATTCATCAATCATTACCTTGTACAACCCATATCTAAAGCTGACAGTCACTAAACATAGCCTCTACATGATATATTCAATCATTACCTTGTACAACCCATATCTAAAGCTAACAGTCACTAAACATAGCCTCTACATGATATATTCAATCATTACCTTGTACAACCCATATCTAAAGCTGACAGTCACTAAACATAGCCTGTACATGATATATTCAATCATTACCTTGTACAACCCATATCTAAAGCTGACAGTCACTAAACATAGTCTCTACATGATATATTCAATCATTACCTTGTACAACCCATATCTAAAGCTGACAGTCACTAAACATAGTCTCTACATGATATATTCCATCATTACCTTGTACAACCCATATCTAAAGCTAACAGTCACTAAACATAGCCTGTACATGATATATTCAATCATTACCTTGTACAACCCATATCTAAAGCTGACAGTCACTAAACATAGTCTCTACATGATATATTCAATCATTACCTTGTACAACCCATATCTAAAGCTGACAGTCACTAAACATAGCCTGTACATGATATATTCATCATTACCTTATACAACCCATATCTAAAGCTGACAGTCACTAAACATAGCCTGTACATGATATATTCCATCATTACCTTGTACAACCCATATCTAAAGCTGACAGTCACTAAACATAGTCTCTACATGATATATTCAATCATTACCTTGTACAACCCATATCTAAAGCTGACAGTCACTAAACATAGTCTCTACATGATATATTCAATCATTACCTTGTACAACCCATATCTAAAGCTGACAGTCACTAAACATAGTCTCTACATGATATATTCCATCATTACCTTGTACAACCCATATCTAAAGCTGACAGTCACTAAACATAGCCTGTACATGATATATTCCATCATTACCTTGTACAACCCATATCTAAAGCTGACAGTCACTAAACATAGTCTCTACATGATATATTCAATCATTACCTTGTACAACCCATATCTAAAGCTGACAGTCACTAAACATAGCCTCTACATGATATATTCAATCATTACCTTGTACAACCCATATCTAAAGCTGACAGTCACTAAACATAGCCTCTACATGATATATTCAATCATTACCTTGTACAACCCATATCTAAAGCTAACAGTCACTAAACATAGCCTCTACATGATATATTCCATCATTACCTTGTACAACCCATATCTAAAGCTGACAGTCACTAAACATAGCCTCTACATGATATATTCCATCATTACCTTGTACAACCCATATCTAAAGCTAACAGTCACTAAACATAGCCTCTACATGATATATTCAATCATTACCTTGTACAACCCATATCTAAAGCTAACAGTCACTAAACATAGCCTCTACATGATATATTCAATCATTACCTTGTACAACCCATATCTAAAGCTGACAGTCACTAAACATAGCCTCTACATGATATATTCAATCATTACCTTGTACAACCCATATCTAAAGCTGATGATATATTCAATCATTACCTTGTACAACCCATATCTAAAAGCTGACAGTCACTAAACATAGTCTCTACATGATATATTCCATCATTACCTTGTACAACCCATATCTAAAGCTGACAGTCACTAAACATAGCCTCTACATGATATATTCAATCATTACCTTGTACAACCCATATCTAAAGCTGACAGTCACTAAACATAGCCTCTACATGATATATTCAATCATTACCTTGTACAACCCATATCTAAAGCTGACAGTCACTAAACATAGCCTGTACATGATATATTCAATCATTACCTTGTACAACCCATATCTAAAGCTAACAGTCACTAAACATAGCCTCTACATGATATATTCCATCATTACCTTGTACAACCCATATCTAAAGCTAACAGTCACTAAACATAGCCTCTACATGATATATTCTTGTAATCATTAGTCCATTACCTTGTACAACCCATATCTAAAGCTAACAGTCACTAAACATAGTCTCTACATGATATATATTCAATCATTACCTTGTACAACCCATATCTAAAGCTAACAGTCACTAAACATAGCCTCTACATGATATATTCAATCATTACCTTGTACAACCCATATCTAAAGCTGACAGTCACTAAACATAGCCTCTACATGATATATTCAATCATTACCTTGTACAACCCATATCTAAAGCTGACAGTCACTAAACATAGCCTGTACATGATATATTCCATCATTACCTTGTACAACCCATATCTAAAGCTGACAGTCACTAAACATAGCCTGTACATGTCAGTCACTAAACATAGCCTCTACATGATATATTCAATCATTACCTTGTACAACCCATATCTAAAGCTGACAGTCACTAAACATAGTCTCTACATGATATATTCAATCATTACCTTGTACAACCCATATCTAAAGCTAACAGTCACTAAACATAGTCTCTACATGATATATTCAATCATTACCTTGTACAACCCATATCTAAAGCTGACAGTCACTAAACATAGCCTCTACATGATATATTCCATCATTACCTTGTACAACCCATATCTAAAGCTGACAGTCACTAAACATAGCCTGTACATGATATATTCCATCATTACCTTGTACAACCCATATCTAAAGCTAACAGTCACTAAACATAGTCTCTACTACATGATATATTCAATCATTACCTTGTACAACCCATATCTAAAGCTGACAGTCACTAAACATAGTCTCTACATGATATATTCAATCATTACCTTGTACAACCCATATCTAAAGCTGACAGTCACTAAACATAGCCTCTACATGATATATTCAATCATTACCTTGTACAACCCATATCTAAAGCTAACAGTCACTAAACATAGCCTGTACATGATATATTCCATCATTACTTTGTACAACCCATATCTAAAGCTGACAGTCACTAAACATAGCCTCTACATGATATATTCCATCATTACCTTGTACAACCCATATCTAAAGCTAACAGTCACTAAACATAGCCTGTACATGATATATTCAATCATTACCTTGTACAACCCATATCTAAAGCTGGCAGTCACTAAACATAGTCTCTACATGATATATTCCATCATTACCTTGTACAACCCATATCTGAAGCTGACAGTCACTAAACATAGCCTCTACATGATATATTCAATCATTACCTTGTACAACCCATATCTAAAGCTAACAGTCACTAAACATAGCCTGTACATGATATATTCCATCATTACTTTGTACAACCCATATCTAAAGCTGACAGTCACTAAACATAGCCTCTACATGATATATTCCATCATTACCTTGTACAACCCATATCTAAAGCTAACAGTCACTAAACATAGCCTGTACATGATATATTCAATCATTACCTTGTACAACCCATATCTAAAGCTAACAGTCACTAAACATAGCCTGTACATGATATATTCCATCATTACTTTGTACAACCCATATCTAAAGCTAACAGTCACTAAACATAGCCTGTACATGATATATTCAATCATTACCTTGTACAACCCATATCTGAAGCTGACAGTCACTAAACATAGCCTGTACATGATATATTCCATCATTACTTTGTACAACCCATATCTAAAGCTAACAGTCACTAAACATAGCCTGTACATGATATATTCAATCATTACCTTGTACAACCCATATCTAAAGCTAACAGTCACTAAACATAGCCTGTACATGATATATTCAATCATTACCTTATACAACCCATATCTAAAGCTAACAGTCACTAAACATAGCCTGTACATGATATATTCCATCATTACCTTGTACAACCCATATCTAAAGCTGACAGTCACTAAACATAGCCTGTACATGATATATTCCATCATTACCTTGTACAACCCATATCTGAAGCTGACAGTCACTAAACATAGCCTGTACATGATATATTCCATCATTACTTTGTACAACCCATATCTAAAGCTAACAGTCACTAAACATAGCCTGTACATGATATATTCAATCATTACCTTGTACAACCCATATCTAAAGCTAACAGTCACTAAACATAGCCTGTACATGATATATTCAATCATTACTTTGTACAACCCATATCTAAAGCTGACAGTCACTAAACATAGTCTCTACATGATATATTCCATCATTACTTTGTACAACCCATATCTAAAGCTAACAGTCACTAAACATAGCCTGTACATGATATATTCAATCATTACCTTGTACAACCCATATCTAAAGCTAACAGTCACTAAACATAGCCTGTACATGATATATTCAATCATTACCTTGTACAACCCATATCTAAAGCTGACAGTCACTAAACATAGCCTGTACATGATATATTCAATCATTACCTTGTACAACCCATATCTAAAGCTGACAGTCACTAAACATAGCCTGTACATGATATATTCCATCATTACCTTGTACAACCCATATCTAAAGCTGACAGTCACTAAACATAGCCTGTACATGATATATTCAATCATTACCTTGTACAACCCATATCTAAAGCTGACAGTCACTAAACATAGCCTGTACATGATATATTCAATCATTACCTTGTACAACCCATATCTAAAGCTGACAGTCACTAAACATAGCCTCTACATGATATATTCAATCATTACCTTGTACAACCCATATCTAAAGCTGACAGTCACTAAACATAGTCTCTACATGATATATTCCATCATTACCTTGTACAACCCATATCTAAAGCTAACAGTCACTAAACATAGTCTCTACATGATATATTCCATCATTACCTTGTACAACCCATATCTAAAGCTGACAGTCACTAAACATAGCCTGTACATGATATATTCCATCATTACCTTGTACAACCCATATCTAAAGCTGACAGTCACTAAACATAGCCTCTACATGATATATTCAATCATTACCTTGTACAACCCATATCTAAAGCTGACAGTCACTAAACATAGCCTCTACATGATATATTCCATCATTACCTTGTACAACCCATATCTAAAGCTGACAGTCACTAAACATAGCCTGTACATGATATATTCCATCATTACCTTGTACAACCCATATCTAAAGCTGACAGTCATTAAACATAGCCTCTACATGATATATTCAATCATTACCTTGTACAACCCATATCTAAAGCTGACAGTCACTAAACATAGCCTCTACATGATATATTCAATCATTACCTTGTACAACCCATATCTAAAGCTAACAGTCACTAAACATAGCCTGTACATGATATATTCAATCATTACTTTGTACAACCCATATCTAAAGCTGACAGTCACTAAACATAGTCTCTACATGATATATTCAATCATTACCTTGTACAACCCATATCTAAAGCTGACAGTCACTAAACATAGTCTCTACATGATATATTCCATCATTACCTTGTACAACCCATATCTAAAGCTGGCAGTCACTAAACATAGCCTCTACATGATATATTCCATCATTACCTTGTACAACCCATATCTGAAGCTGACAGTCACTAAACATAGCCTCTGCACGATAGCCTGGTAACTAAGGAGAAAAGATATGAATAGAAGAATGGATACATGGATGAATGAATGGATGAACAGGTGTTGATGAATGAGAATGTCGTGCATCACAGCCACTTTTAAAGTCAATTAGATGGGAAATATAGGATAATTGAATTTTAAATACAAGGGAAAAAATATTATTATTATTATTGAATTATGTGTATGTGGGTGGGTGTGTGGTGGGAGGGGTGTGCACGATGACTGACTGCTGCTTTTCCCTACTCTCAACAACTAACACTTGCGGCTGCGTGAATAAAATACATTTCCAGTGTGTTTATTTGTACACCATAAACTAGGATAGTATCCTATGGAAACCATAGATAATCTAGGAGGTCTGTGCTGCCTGGAATGTGCTTCATGTGAGCCAATGGATGGATAATGAGCAATCATTTTACCTCATTGAAGAGATATGCAATCACTGGCCTCTCTCTCATGAAAACTGCAAACTATAAATGGGCATCAGTTAAAGGTTGATAAAAACATCCTCACATGACCCAGCGATGATTTCCTCTGATAATAGCATTGAGAGGTAAATGATGACATAAACAAAGCACAACTTACATTGTGTGGTATTTGTCGTATCCTCCATTGTAGAGTATTGACCTTCAATCAGATAGAAAGCAATAATGGTGATGGTGAAGTGTTAATGATGACAATGATGACAACTATAATGGAACTACTGCTGTGATGATGATGATAATTGACAACCATTGTAAGACTGATGGCTGTAATTATGGTGCTGATGATGATGATGATGGTGGTGATGATGATGGTGAAGTGTTAATGATGACAATGATGACAACTATAATGGAACTACTGCTGTGATGATGATGATAATTGACAACCATTGTAAGACTGATGGCTGTAATTATGGTGATGATGATGGTGATGATGGTGGTGATGATGGTGAAGTGTTAATGATGACAATGATGACAACTATAATGGAACTACTGCTGTGATGATGATGATAATTGACAACCATTGTAAGACTGATGGCTGTAATTATGGTGCTGATGATGATGATGGTGGTGGTGGTGGTGATGATGATTGATGATGGTGATGATGACTGTGATGATGGTGGTGACAATGATGGTAATGGTGATGATGGTGGTGGTGCTGATGATGGTGATGATGATGATGGTGGTGGTGATGATTGATGATGGTGATGACTGTGATGATGGTGGTGACAATGGTGGTAATGGTGATGATGGTGGTGGTGGTGATGATGATGGTGGTGGTGATGAATGATGATGGTGATGATTGATGATGATTATGATGTTGGTGGTGATGATGATGATGGTGACTATGGTGATGAGTATTTCAAATCAAACAAACCTCGGCCACCTTGTAAACAGGATTAGGTGAATAATTATTTAATGTTGTACTTGAAACTGATGTCTCATGTGGGGATGACACCCCCCTTCTTACGGCATTGCTTTCTCCTATAAACACAAGCAAGAAGTCATCTGAATCAAAGCTAGTAGTTCTGGGGAAAGCAACTGTTGTGAGTCCGAAAGATAATACAGATTTAAATGCAGATAGATTACTAAGGTTACGAAGTTCAGACGGCAAGTTATTCCATAGCTTAGGTACAGCAGCTTAGAATGAGCAATCAATCACCAAGTGTGATTTTAGATTTGGAAATTGCAGGCACAAAAAGCAGAGAGCTAGCTGAGCACAGGACTTTGGAAAGCTATTCAAATGCCTTGCAACACCCAACCTACCTACGAGAGATGTCCAAAGTCTGGTTCTGTGGGGTGATGAGTTTATGATGCCTATGGGCGAGTTTGTAGGCGATGTCGCTGTATCTAATAAGAAACATTACATGAGAAAACTTTAGACTTTTGCAAGCCCAGTACTGTTCCCTAAACTATTTATTACCATCTAATAACATCTATTTCTTTACCGATATGTTTGTTAATTGATGTGTTGCCATGTGCCCACTGTCCAGTGATCTGCTGTCGTTGATAGGTCTCGTACTCAATGTGTGCATTCAATTCTGCTGTGAAACCATTCAACACTGATACACACTCTGCATAGAGACTTGTCCAGTTGGCTGGTCGTCCTCCTGTAGCATGACGTAGAATAAACGTGAGGTTGCTTACAATGTAAAGAACAACGATGTGATGAGATATGCACCTGGTTGTGTGAGAGAGAAGATTTGTTTTCGTCTTTGACTGCTGAATTGAGACAGTTGATAGAGGTCCAGGAATGCAAGATACTACAGATAGAAAACATAGTGTTGATGATGAATATCATGATTGATCACTGTCACTCATATCACAATCACTACCACCATCATCATTACCATCACTACCATCATCACTACCATCATCATCATCACTACCATCATCATCATCATCTTGAGTCATTGACATCATCATCATCATGCATCTACTTGATCATCATCGCCAAACATCATCACCAAATTTCATCATCATCATCATAGAGACTGTATATCTATATAATTATGGTTCACTTACTCTTAACAAAGGCACACTTTTGGACTTAATCATGGCAGGCAGACACTGTTCTTGTGCAGACTCAATAGGAAATTCATAAACCTTTCATTATCAGTAATAAACATAGATAGTTAGAATCAGCTCAGTCGGACAGATTACAGGGGTACTTGTCTGTCTTAGAGAGGTGTCTGTCTTAGAGAGGTGTCTGTCTTAGAGAGAGTTTACTGAATAATAAAACAGTGCAGCAGGGACCAGACAAAGATGTCTGTCTTATAGAGGGGTCTGCCTAAAGAGTTGACTGTATAGTAAAACAGTGCAGCAGGGACCAGACAAAGGTGTCTGTCTTATAGAGGTGTCTGTCTAGAGAGTTGACTGTATAGTAAAACAGTGTAGCAGGGATCAGACAAAGGTGTCTGTCCTATATAGAGGTGTCTGTCTTAGAGAGAGTTTACTGAATAATAAAACAGTGCAGCAGGGACCAGACAAAGATGTCTGTCTTATAGAGGGGTCTGCCTAAAGAGTTGACTGTATAGTAAAACAGTGCAGCAGGGACCAGACAAAGGTGTCTGTCTTATAGAGGTGTCTGTCTAGAGAGTTGACTGTATAGTAAAACAGTGCAGCAGGGACCAGACAAAGGTGTCTGTCCTATATAGAGGTGCTGTCTGTCTAGAGAGTTGACTGTATAGTAAAACAGTGCAGCAGGGACCAGACAAAGGTGTCTGTCTTATAGAGGTGTCTGTCTAGAGAGTTGACTGTATAGTAAAACAGTGCAGCAGGGACCAGACAAAGGTGTCTGTCCTATATAGAGGTGTCTGTCTAGAGAGTTGACTGTATAGTAAAACAGTGCAGCAGGGACCAGACAAAGGTGTCTGTCTTAGAGAGGTGTCTGTCTAGAGAGTTGACTTTATAGTAAAACAGTGCAGCAGGGACCAGACAAAGATGTCTGTCTTATAGAGGTGTCTGTCTAGAGAGTTGACTGTTAGTATAGTAAAACAGTGCAGCAGGGACCAGACAAAGGTGTCTGTCTTAGAGAAGTGTCTGTCTAGAGAGATGACTGCATAGTAAACCAGTGCAGCAGGGACCAGACAAAGGTGTCTGTCTAGAGAGAGAATCTATAATCTATATGAAACAATCGTACCTGAGTATTGTAGATCACAAACAGCACGTTGCCAAAAACCCAGATAAAGGACAATAGTGTACCTAAACACATTACCACCCAGAACATATAGAGATTAAACAAGCCAGTTAGGGAATCAAGTGGTAGAGAATTCCTATAACACAATCAAAGACATATGATATCTTTTAGTTTTCTAACTTTAATAGGTTATTAAATAGCAGGTTCAGTAGCATCAAAATAACATGTCTTTATCAATAACGACAGCTGGTGCAGTACGTGGAGTAGTCACTCAAATGTTCCTGTTGTTATGACAACCCTACCAAAATCAGCACACTTTACAATGACTTCCGATTATTTTAAACATGGTGCTCTCTATCCCAAATACAATATCATCTAGCCTGTTCCCTTCCCATGACCTTAGTGACAGCGCTGGACTACTGCATCTAGCCTGTTCCCTTCCCATGACCCTGGTGACAGCGCTGGACTACTGCATCTAGCCTGTTCCCTTCCCATGACCTTAGTGACAGCACTGGACTACTGCATCTAGCCTGTTCCCTTCCCATGACCCTAGTAACAGCACTGGACTACTGCATCTAGCCTGTTCCCTTCCCATGACCTTAGTGACAGCGCTGGACTACTGCATCTAGCCTGTTCCCTTCCCATGACCCTGGTGACAGCGCTGGACTACTGCATCTAGCCTGTTCCCTTCCCATGACCTTAGTGACAGCACTGGACTACTGCATCTAGCCTGTTCCCTTCCCATGACCCTAGTAACAGCACTGGACTACTGCATCTAGCCTGTTCCCTTCCCATGACCCTAGTAACAGCGCTGGACTACTGCATCTAGCCTGTTCCCTTCCCATGACCCTGGTGACAGCACTGGACTACTGCATCTAGCCTGTTCCCTTCCCATGACCCTGGTGACAGCGCTGGACTACTGCATCTAGCCTGTTCCCTTCCCATGACCTTAGTGACAGCACTGGACTACTGCATCTAGCCTGTTCCCTTCCCATGACCCTGGTGACAGCGCTGGACTACTGCATCTAGCCTGTTCCCTTCCCATGACCTTAGTGACAGCACTGGACTACTGCATCTAGCCTGTTCCCTTCCCATGACCCTGGTGACAGCGCTGGACTACTGCATCTAGCCTGTTCCCTTCCCATGACCTTAGTGACAGCACTGGACTACTGCATCTAGCCTGTTCCCTTCCCATGACCCTAGTGACAGCACTGGACTACTGCATCTAGCCTGTTCCCTTCCCATGACCCTGGTGACAGCGCTGGACTACTGCATCTAGCCTGTTCCCTTCCCATGACCTTAGTGGCAGCACTGGAGTACTGCATCTAGCCTGTTCCCTTCCCATGACCCTGGTGACAGCGCTGGACTACTGCATCTAGCCTGTTCCCTTCCCATGACCCTAGTGACAGCGCTGGACTACTGCATCTAGCCTGTTCCCTTCCCATGACCCTAGTGACAGCACTGGACTACTGCATCTAGCCTGTTCCCTTCCCATGACCCTAGTAACAGCACTGGACTACTGCATCTAGCCTGTTCCCTTCCCATGACCCTAGTGACAGCGCTGGACTACTGCATCTAGCCTGTTCCCTTCCCATGACCCTGGTGACAGCGCTGGACTACTGCATCTAGCCTGTTCCCTTCCCATGACCCTAGTGACAGCACTGGACTACTGCATCTAGCCTGTTCCCTTCCCATGACCCTGGTGACAGCGCTGGACTACTGCATCTAGCCTGTTCCCTTCCCATGACCTTAGTGACAGCACTGGACTACTGCATCTAGCCTGTTCCCTTCCCATGACCCTGATGACAGCACTGGACTAACCTGTCTGGTGTGGCAACAAGAAATGTTGCTATCATTCTCTTGGAAATATTGCCTGAAAAATGGGATTAAAAAACATTACAGTGAATGAAAGGAAGAAAAACAAATAAATAAATAAAAGAAAAAGAATAACCAAATGGGAAAGAAAGGGTTCATTCATTAGTTATTATCATTCGACTCATTTCTATCCGCAGTTTTGATTGGCTGAAAGACCTGCAAATAACTGCGTACAAATAAAGGTCTGAGCATGCGCACTTAATCGATCATTCACAGTGTAAACATGGCAGCTCGTTTTACAATATTTTTTCTTGATGTTTATATTCAATAAATTCCTTATTGATAGAAATGAGTCGAATGATAAAACAATTATTGAACTCGGTTATCACAAAATATCGTGATTTTGTCAGTGTCTCGCAGATGAATTATTTGCCTCTGCCTTCGGCATCGGCAAATAATTAATCTGCTCGCCACTGACAAATCACGATATTTTGCTCAACCTCGTCCAATAATTGCTTATTATTATTATTCATTAGTTAGTAATGTTCCGGAGAAAATCTTTCTGCTTCCAGTAAATCATGGTTTGGGATACCTGTGGCAGCCATTACCACAGGAAACCCAATTTATCAACCAGTTGGATTCAGAATTTCATTGAACATTCTAACATATGAATACAACTTACCGAATATATAATACAAGGGATAATACCAACGAACAGCCTAGAGGAAATATGAAATTATTAATGAGTTTGAGAACTATGATTCTGTGATGTTCTCATCAAGGTTTACCTTGAATGTCAATAGTATTGCTTTGTAAATACTCGGCCTGACCGCTGCCTTGACACAGAAAAACTTTCTCTGCTACAAATTAAAGAACATATCTTCATTATTGCAACATTGTGATGCACCACAGTGCTAATGATAATGATGATCACGATCATGATGCCAATGATGATGATGATAGATCAATAGTGCAGTGGTGGTACATGCTCGAGAATCCAGTGGTGCTCTTCGGCGCGGGCTTGGATGAAACATCACCCCGCCAGAGAACCGCTGGAGAACTAGCCTGCTATAACGACTTCTAGGGCGTGATGCGATGCTGGCTTCTGATTGACCCTATTTTTTGCCACAAAAAATAGGGCCAATCAGAGCTCAGCCATATTTTCATTCATTCAAACAGACGCCGTGCGCAAAAGTCAGTGTTGACAGTTGTTGAAAGGACTGTTGAAAGATGAATGCAAGAGATCAACGTTGTTTACAAGATAATATTTATGCACTCCAGTCATTCTCTGAACAGTTCATAGTCTACCCTGCGAGCAGAGGTTCCTTTTCGTCTCTATTTTCACTGAGTCTTTTACTTTTACTTTTGCTGAACGGCTTTTTGTTTTGGCTTTTACCTTGCTGTTCTTGTAGTTTGAAAGAAACCTCTGCCCGGACTCGGCACTATTCTGTTTGAGCATGCGTCGAGTGTCGTCATTACATTGTAGGTACGCCACAAGTTGCCATAGTAATATCCAAATATGGTTGCACACGCACATCGCAGGCTCATTTCTTGTCAATAAAATACTTCCATCTTTTATGCGTGTGCCTTATCGTCCCGGTTTGTGGACGACAAGTTGACGCATGCTCAAACGGAAAAGTGCCGAGTCCGGACAGAGGTTTCTTTCGAACTACAAGAACAGCAAGGTAAAAGCCAAAACAAAAAGCCGATACAGCAAAAGTAAAAGACTCAGTGAACATAGGGGACTTGCACTAAGAGGTCACATGATGATGTGATCCTAACCTTCTTAAATCGAACAGCAGTGTCAAAATGAACTAAAGAAATGAATAGATCAGCTCGAAATTAGTGAAAGTACGAAGTTTCAGCTCATGTCTGACACAGAAGAAATGACATTAAAAATAAAATCGAACGTTTTCTAAGATTTTGTTGGAAAATGCATTGGATGGCAAGAGCTTGCATTCCAGCACATTTTCCTATACGAATCCTAATAAAATTTTATTTTATTTTTAATGTCATTTCTCCTGTGTGAGACGTTATGAAACTTCGTCCTATTATTAATTTCGAGCTGCTCTTTTCATTTCTGGAGTTCATTTTGACACATGTGGCCTCTTAGTGCAAGTCCCCTATTGTAAAACTACCAGTGGTTACTTCTCACCTGGGTAGTAGGAAAGGTGAAGTGAAATTCCTTTGTAATGAAATATTGTAAACTTGTATAGAAACCCTTCAACAAAATAGAGAATACACATTATTATTACGATTTTATTATTATCATTACTATTATTATTAGAGTACAAACACTAAAACTGCGCAATGTTCTGCACTAAATAGTACTACAAGTCATGTAAATAGAAAAATAGCACTACAGTTTGTAATTAAACAATAGAAAACAATAGAAATATCACTATTTAGTACTAAATAGTACTATTTATGTTGCATGGTTTAAGTGTTTGTACTCTATTAGTACTACTACTACTACTATTATTATTATTGCTATTTGACGCTATGAATAAAAAGTAATAATTATTGATACTACTCTTACAGTGCTAATGGACTCTATGGAATTAGCGCTATATAAATGCCACTTTTTATTATTATTATTACAGTAATTCTGTGGATACTCTACTTTACTTACCAGCCAGCCACCAAATACAACAACAAACATCCCATACTCATTGAGAAAACATTCATCTTCAGATCTGCTTAAAAAAAACAAGTGCCGCCATCAGGCTCTTTGAATTCCAATTTATATAGTGTATACATGTATGTACTTACTGGTCAGAGAATACAGTCAATGAATCAAAGGGTTTGCCCAAGATATTCAACATTGACCAGGCAGACAGCATGCCACATACACAAAAGAGAAACATGTGAAGAACATGCGATGGATGAATCAAGTAGAGTACTGACGATATCCTGTTTCTGTGTATCACATCTTGGACTGAAAGAACAATATTGCATGAGTTTTTGAGAAACAGGCACCAGCTAAAAGTAAGCTGTTCAAATAGCATCAAAACAGCAAGACATGTACATGTGCTTTAGCATACAGAGTAGCCATTTTGAATACGTACAAGTTGTTGGCTTATTTTGACAACCTTGACAACGGCAATAGCAATGTCTGTCCACATGGTTGTGATTATAAATGATACATGTACATGAATGCAATCTACTTACTTTAAAAAGTACTACTACTAATAATAGAGTCATTTTCGTATGAGTGGGAAACCTACGGCACGGAGTTACGGTCACGGTATGGAATCGAAGACATTGTATTCAACCAATCACAGCGCGCACAATCATTGCTCAACCAATCAGAATGCTTGGATACTGCACGATCATGGAGCAATACCATCACAGCATGGCACAGACCATAACTACTTCCCACTCATACAAAAACGACTCTAGTATCCATACTTATATGTACTACTACTACTACATGTACTAATACTTGTTTATTACCTGAATTGAACTTATTGCTTGACAATGCAAGTATTGCTGTGATGATACCATAGAATATTACAATCAACCAGAAATGTACAGCAAACAATGTGTTGAAAACATCTGCAAGATACGAGGTGTCAGTCTTATAGAAGACAGTGACCAGACCGTTGTCAGTAGTTATCTTTCTTTGGGGTGTCTATGTTCAAGGGTGTCTGATCTGTGGAATGTCTGTCTTTGAGGGGTGTCTGTCTTAGAGGGGTATCTTGTCTTTTAGGGATATCTGTCTTAGAGGGGTATCTGTCTTAGAGGGGTGTCTGACTTTTAGAGGTGTCTGTCTTAGAGGGTATCTGTCTTAGAGGGGTGTTTGACTTTTAGAGGTGTCTGTCTTAGAGGAGTGTCTGTCTTAGAGGGGTGTCTGTCTTAGAGGGGTGTCTGTCTTAGAGGGGTATCTGTCTTAGAAGGGTGTCTGTCTTAGAGGGGTGTCTGTCTTAGAGGGGTGTCTGTCTTAGAGGGGTGTCTGTCTTAGAGGGGTGTCTGTCTTAGAGGGGTGTCTGTCTTAGAGGGGTATCTGTCTTAGAGGGGTGTCTGTAAATGTATGGGTGTCGGTAAATGTATGGAGAAAAATCCCGATGTAATGATACTCGATATAACGATATTCCCGATATAA
This sequence comes from Actinostola sp. cb2023, assembly GCA_033675265.1. Taxonomy (NCBI): domain Eukaryota; kingdom Metazoa; phylum Cnidaria; class Anthozoa; order Actiniaria; family Actinostolidae; genus Actinostola; species Actinostola sp. cb2023. The sequence continues at coordinate 161,952 of JAUJYZ010000337.1, forward strand.
CGATCACAATCTGGCAGCCCAAGCGTAAAATTTACCCTGATATAACAATAAAATAAATCATCGCGCAATGAAAAAGAGACTTTTGACACTTTTTAACACTTGAAAAGATATGACAATACTTTAAAAGACTGTAACATGTCTATCAACAGTTTGTTATGACAGTTATTACATCGCCGGTACAGCTATAAGGCACAATGGACACTATATGAAAAATCAATTATTAACAATACCCCGATATAACGATATTTTTGGCTTTATCGAGGTTCCACTGTACAAGATACATGTACTTGTATCTGTCTTAGAGGAGTGTCTGTCTTAGAGAGGTGTCTGTCTTAGAGAGGTGTCTGGTTTAGAGGGGTACAAAAATGTATCTGTCTTAGAGAGGTGTCTGTCTTAGAGGGGTGTCTGTTTTAGAGGGGTGTCTGTCTTAGAGGGGTGTCTGTCTTAGAGGTGTCTGTCTTAGAGGGGTTTCTGTCTTAGAGGGGTGTCTGTCTTAGAGGGGTGTCTGTCTTAGAGAGGTGTCTGTCTTAGAGGTGTCTGTCTTAGAGGGGTGTCTGTCTTAGATAGGTGTCTGTCTTAGAGGGGTGTCTGTCTTAGAGGGGTGTCTGTCTTAGAAGGGTATTTGTCTTAGAGGGGTGTCTGTCTTAGATGGGTGTCTGTCTTAGAGGGGTGTCTGTCTTAGAGGTGTCTGTCTTAGAGGGGTGTCTGTCTTAGATAGGTGTCTGTCTTAGAGGGGTGTCTGTCTTAGAGGGGTGTCTGTCTTAGAAGGGTATCTGTCTTAGATGGGTGTCTGTCTTAGAGGGGTGTCTGTCTTAGAGGGGTATCTGTCTTAGAGGGCTGTCTGTCTTAGAGGGGTATCTGTCTTAGAGGGCTGTCTTGCCTTGACTGTAGATCATATATATTATGCTAGTAAACAACATTATTGTACAAGATACTTGTATCTGTCTTAGAGGAGTGTCTGTCTTAGAGAGGTGGCTGGCTTAGAGAGGTGTCTGGTTTAGAGGGGTATCTGTCTTAGAGAGGTGAGAGAGGTGTCTGTCTTAGAGGGCTGTCTGTCTTAGAGGAGTGTCTGTCTTAGAGGAGTGTCTGTCTTAGAGAGGTGGCTGGCTTAGAGAGGTGTCTGGTTTAGAGGGGTATCTGTCTTAGAGAGGTGAGAGAAGTGTCTGTCTTAGAGGGCTGTCTGTCTTTGAGGGGTGTCTGTCTTAGAGGGCTGTCATATACATGCTAGTAAACAACATTACTGTACATGATACTTGTACCTGATAGCCAAATAATGGGATGAAATATGTTGATAGACACAGTACCAATCAAGGCAAGCAAGGCACATGGAAGGCATAATATCAACCATGTTACACTTGCCCCTGTCCTCCAGAGATACTCCTAGAATAACAACCAACATTCGTAGTGTTAAACCTTTCACGTCTTACATTGTTCAAAAAGAAATTGTTTGTATTTGAATTCAAAAACTACTACACTTACCCCTTCTGAAAACCATTTTGTATTAATATTTTGTCCATCTCCATTCACACCGTTTGAAGACATGATGTAATCAACGACGAAGATACACGATTAGAGAAACACTACACGATGGAACGAACTTCAAAACTGTCCGCCATCATCCGCCATCTTGAAGTTAAGATACGCTCCGCAAAGTATCATGGGTATGTCAATTGACCAATCACGCTACTCGGTTTCGGTTTGGCGGGAAGCAAGGCTGGCCAACACAGGGAACCCAAACACAAATCCTGAGGCAACACAGGTATCCCAATCCCAAAATGTTTCTTATCAAAACTCTCACTTGACGGCAGATGATGCGATTCATGAACATAATGAGATCATGAAATGATTGCAAACAATCTTTTACAACTGTTTCTTTGTTTATTTCTTATTTCTATTTTTTTTAACAAAAAATGCATCTACAACTTACATGTACTTTGTACTGTATTACTTTGATCAGCTACTTTGATCATATTTTATAGTACATACTTTTTCCAGAACAATTCAACAGTCCAGGCATAAGGTCAACTTACAGTCACTCTCCAAAAGGTTGTCCAACAAATTCATATGAAGTAATGTTATTATTTCCACATTTTCGGTACGGATAAAGATGTAGGTGTACGGTATATGGAATGGAAATGTACAATGTATATGTAAATCAAATGACTGCTTTCTTTTTAAGAATAAATGTACAAGTGAAATTTGTTACAAATTCGGTCCAACATTTTCAGTTGGGTTATGTTCGGATGCTTGAACTGGTCGTCTTAGTCGTGGCCTCTCATCTGCAACGGCACTGTCTCCAGGGGCAAGCAACTCCCAATCTAGATGCTCTATTGCCTCAGCCTGCCTCGCTTGTTCTGCTACTGGTCTCAAGCAAGGTAGAAATTCTCTGATTTCTCTGAGTTGGTCATCTTGTTGTTGTGTTCTATCATTTATTGCATTTATCCTGTCAAGGATTGCTTGGATGGCGTGTCTATTTTCATCATCTCTCACATTCTCAATTGCTGGTGCTGGTGCAGCATTCTGGATGGCAGCATTTTGTTGTATTATTTGCTGTATCTGGTTTTCCAGTCTTTGAATGCCTGCATTTGCAACAGCAGGATCCACACCAACACCAATTTGGAAGAGAGGGGTGCTGATTCGTATCCCACTTATAAGTATCAAACAGAGGATAACAACCACAAGACAAGCAAGGAACATGACTGGCTGCCATTGGATGGGGAGATGTTGGAACAGTACACGGAAACTCCTGCCTGTTGCGTCGGCAATGTGTTCAAAAGGTTGGACAATAAACCTGGTGATGGTGACTGACACAGCCTGAAAACAGAGTATTTGTACTTTAGAATTGATGGAGTCATGATAGAGTCATTTTCGTATGAGTGGGAAGTAGTTACGGTACGTTTCATGCCATGCCGTGATGGTATTGTGCCATGATCGTGCGGTATCCAAGCATTCTGATTGGTTGAGCGATGATTTTGCATGCTGTGATTGGTTGAATACAATGTTTTTGATTCCGTTCCGTGCCTGTAACTCTGTGCCGTAGGTTTCCCACTCATACGAAAACGACAATAATGTTCACAATCAATAAGCATTATGATGATAATTTAGATTATGATGATGGCAATGATAATAGTGATGATGATGACTGATGAAGATGATGGTATGATTAAAGTAGTATGTGGTAATAATGAAAGTCATAATAATTATTGTGGATGATGACGTAAGTCTTTATTATCATGATGCTTACCACTACCATCATTATTTAATAATAATAATAATAATATAATAATAATATAATAATAATAATAATAATGTTATTTAATAATGATGGTGATAGAGTGGTTTTTGTATGAGTGGCAAGTAGTTATGGTACAGTTCGTGATGTGCCATGACTAATCTAGCATTCTGATTGGTTGAGCATTGATTTTGCACGCTGTGCTTGGTTGAATACAATACCTTTGATTCCATACCGTAACCATAACTCTGTGCCGTAGGTTTCCCACTCATACAAAAACAACTCTAATAAAGACTGTGATGATGATGATGACAGTGGTGACAGGTTGATGTGATAAATCTGTAATTTTTAAATCATTGTAAAGTGCTTATTGTAGATCTGCATGTACAAAAATGTATATATATGTATATATACACCTACATTGTACATTGTATTTCAAAAAACGTTGTCGCATTCAAAGCAACAAGCGTCAAGCCAAGACCGAAGTGAATGCTGGTTTTGTGCTGACAAATTATTCAAATCAGACCTATTTTCAACGAAACAAAGTGTGATATGCAAACAAGCACGTGAAAGTGTTCACATTTTGTAATTAGTCCTTATAGAAACAATATTATTGTGATTTAAATAATTTCCAGCACAAAACCAGCATTCACTTCGGTCTTGGCTTGACGCTTGTTGCTTTGAACACGACAACGTTAGTTGAAATAGGTGTATATGTCAAAACACTATATAACACTATATAAGCTTTAGTTATTATTATTATTATTGATACTGATAATGACAACAAAGATATAATAATGACAGTAGTTATACTAATTTATTGTTTTAATACCATGGATGGCGCAACTTCAAATATCGGATCAACCAACAAAGCTTCTTGATATTTACTGCAAGACGTATCACCAAACGTAAACGAGCTCTTCCACCACAAACTAAGAGACTCAGAAAAGCCAAGTTCATGATCAGTACGACAGTGCTTCTCTATATTCTTCATCATCAAACTTTGCTTGGCAGCAAACTCCTTCTTGTACATCCGAACCCACTCCCATGGTAGGCTGATGACAAATGACACTACCAACAGAGTAAAGAACTGCTGACGAGCTGTCATCCTTGTCCTCATCTCAAATACAACAACGGTGAGAATCATCAGCATTATGGTGACAATCAGTATGATGTTACCACCATTAAAATGCTCTGCAATAGTATTCCAATAACTCTCCTTTAAAGAGTCTGCCAAAGTCTTGTTTGTAATGTTGTCGATCAAGATGGCAGTGACGTCATGTATGTTGGCTTTATCATCTAAGAACACCCTCAGAATCTCTCGATTTTCAGCATTTAGTACGACTTCGGTGTAAGGATTGACATTGCTGGTTGCTCCAAGAAGCACACGTACGATCTGCTTGAGATAAGGAGTATCACAAGATGGCACTTCCTTGATTGGACCTTGAGTAGAGTAAATATAGCTTTGAAGCCTCTGTTTGCAGTCTCGTAGTTCGTCCTGGATATTAGCAAACGCTGATGTTATACTATCACGAGAACTCTAGACAAGAAAGAACAATAACTACGTAAGATTAGATATGCTTTTGGTAAAGGCCAACTTAGGGGCAGTCGACATATTCACCTTTCCTCGCTTAACGTCCACTGGACGTTTAGGGGGGGAGGGGGTAAGGCGGGAAAAAATTTGGACATTAGTGTGGGGCATTTTTTGTGAAAAACATTTTTTTTACTTCATGTTGAAAAACTAAGTGGACGTTAAGCGGGGAAAGGTGAATATGTCAACGGCCCCTTACACGGTACAACATTTAGCTCGCGACACTACAAAATCATGTACAACTTGCTCGGCTTTTCGATTTCTTCATCCAACCATTCTTGTTTCACTTTCTTGGTGGAAACCGGACGTCCATTGCAAACGAGCAAAGCTTTGATTACATTTCCCGCCGTTTTAAAGTCAAATACCTTCCCACGCTACCCCCCTTCGGCAAAATTGTTTCAAGATACGCCATTTTTCGACAAATTTTTTCCTTTTTTTGGCTACGACTTTCGCAGAGTTTTGAAACATGATTCAAAATCCCTACAACTTTTTTCGTGTTGTGTGCAACAGTCGTGAGCAAGTTGTAGGCTGATTTACACGAAACGATTCGTGTCGTAAGTTGTGTCAGCAGGGAATGTGTGCGACAGTTGTAAGCAAAACTTGCACCGTGTAAATCGGCCTTTACTCTTTAGTATTAAAGCACATATTGTGTATAGATTTGCCGGTGTAAACTTGTGAAGATCAGAGATGAGCTCTCTGCACAGTCTATTTAGCAAATTTAGCAACCCTAACAAGAACTCGTCGTCTATAAGAAGCTCTGTATACCTTTGAGTTTGGCTTGGGATACCTCGGGTTGTCGTCCACCATGTTGTGAGGGTCGACCCAGTTACTTGTAGACATGGACTCAGCAGTCGTTTCTTCGTCTTCTTGGCATGATATTGCAGCAAATGAGAGTAAAAGAACCAACAGTAGTAAGCAGCGCTTCATGATTGATGAACGAGGGAACAGACGATCAAAAATCATGTGCAAATATAGAGAGAATATTATTGATTTCAGTCACCAAACTTTCATGCAAGCAATGACGTACACCACAGGAACCCCAATCGTGTAACTCCTGATAAAGTCATATCCGTGTCTCATCACCCGTCTCATACCTTGTCTCATATGATCAGGAAAACCTAGTCGGAAGAAGTGAGCAAATGCCGTTTTTCTTTACAATGTAAAAATATAGAACACGTACAAATATTTAATCACAATCCCCCAAACACTTTTCCTTCTTATGGGCTCCCTTTGGTGATATACCAATTTCATGTTTGCCATATGTATAGCTGATTAGATCTTTTACAGATCCTACGTATACCTACAGCATTTTCGTTCACGGTTCCCTCTTTTCTAGGTGATATACCACAGGAAACCCAGAAATAACCTCCTCTACATTATATGCCATTCAATTCCATTCCATTCTCTTTTCATGACATCTCTTTTTAGTTCTCTTCCATTTCATTCTCTTCTCTTCTCAGTTCAGTCTTCCATTCCATTCCATTCTCTTCTCTTCTCAGTTCTCTTCCATTCCATTCCATTCTCTTCTCTTCTCAGTTCTCCTCCATTCCATTCCATTCTCTTCCATTCCATTCTCTTCTCTTCTCAGTTCTCTTCCATTCCATTCCATTCCATTCCATTCCATTCCATTCCATTCCATTCCATTCCATTCCATTCCATTCCATTCCATTCCATTCCATTCTCTTCCATTCTCTTCTCTTCTCAGTTCTCTTCCATTCCATTCCATTCTCTTCTCTTCTCAGTTCTCTTCCATTCTCTTCTTAGTTCTCTTCCATTCTCTTCTCAGTTCTCTTCCATTTCATTTCATTCCATTCTCTTCTCTTCTTAGTTCTCTTCCATTTCATTCTCTTCTCTTCTTTTCTCTTCTCAGTTCTCTTCCATTCCATTCTCTTCTCTTCACAGTTCTCTTCCATTCCATTCTCTTCTCTTCTCAGTTCTCTTCCATTCCATTCTCTTCCATTCTCTTCTTAGTTCTCTTCCATTCTCTTCTCAGTTCTCTTCCATTTCAGTTCATTCCATTCCATTCTTCTCTTCTTAGTTCTCTTCCATTTCATTCTCTTCTCTTCTTTTCTCTTCTTAGTTCTCTTCCATTCCATTATCTTCTCTTCCTTCTCTTCTCAGTTCTCTTCCATTCCATTCTCTTCTCTTCTCAGTTCTCTTTCATTTCATTTAATTCCATTCTCTTCTCTTCTCAGATCTTCTATTCCATTCCATGTTCTTCTCTTCTTAGTTCTCTTCCATTCCATTCTCTTCTCTTCTCTTCCCTTCTCTTCTCAGTTCTTTTCCATTCCATTCTCTTCTCCTTTCTTTCATTCCATTCCATTCTCTTCTCTTCTCTTCTTAGTTCTCTTCCATTTCATTCTCTTCTCTTCTCAGTTCAGTCTTCCATTCCATTCCATTCTCTTCTCTTCTCTTCTCATTTCTCCTCCATTCCATTCCATTCTCTTCCATTCCATTCCATTCTCTTCTCTTCTCAGTTCTCTTCCATTCCATTCCATTCCATTCCATTCCATTCCATTCCATTCCATTCCATTCCATTCCATTCCATTCCATTCCATTCCATTCCATTCCATTCCATTCCATTCTCTTCCATTCTCTTCTCTTCTCAGTTCTCTTCCATTCCATTCCATTCTCTTCTCTTCTCAGTTCTCTTCCATTCTCTTCCATTCTCTTCTTAGTTCTCTTCCATTCTCTTCTCAGTTCTCTTCCATTTCATTTCATTCTCTTCTCTTCTTAGTTCTCTTCCATTTCATTCTCTTCTCTTCTTTTCTCTTCTCATTCTCTTCTCAGTTCTCTTCCATTCCATTCTCTTCTCTTCACAGTTCTCTTCCATTCCATTCTCTTCTCTTCTCAGTTCTCTTCCATTCCATTCTCTTCCATTCTCTTCTTAGTTCTCTTCCATTCTCTTCTCAGTTCTCTTCCATTTCATTTCATTCCATTCTCTTCTCTTCTTAGTTCTCTTCCATTTCATTCTCTTCTCTTCTTTTCTCTTCTTAGTTCTCTTCCATTCCATTATCTTCTCTTCCTTCTATTCTCAGTTCTCTTCCATTCCATTCTCTTCTCAGTTCTCTTTCATTTCATTTAATTCCATTCTCTTCTCTTCTCAGATCTTCTATTCCATTCCATGTTCTTCTCTTCTTAGTTCTCTTCCATTCCATTCTCTTCTCTTCTCTTCCCTTCTCTTCTCAGTTCTTTTCCATTCCATTCTCTTCTCCTTTCTTTCATTCCATTCCATTCCATTCTCTTCTATTCTCTTCTTAGTTCTCTTCCATTCCATTCTCTTATCTTCCCTTCTATTCTCAGTTCTCTTCCATTCCATTCTCAGTTCTCTTCCATTCCATTCTCTTCTCTTCTCAGTTCTCTTCCATTCCATTCCATTCTCTTCTCAGTTCTCTTCCATTTAATTCTCTTCTCTTCCCTTCTCTTCTCAGTTCTTTTCCATTCCATTCCATTCTCTTCTCTTCCATTCTCTTCTATTCTCATCTTAGTTCTCTTCCATTCCATTCTCTTATCTTCCCTTCTCTTCTCAGTTCTCTTCTCTTCTCAGTTCTTTTCCATTCCATTCTCTTCTCCTTTCTTTCATTCCATTCCATTCTCTTCTATTCTCTTCTTAGTTCTCTTCCATTCCATTCCATTCTCTTCTCAGTTCTCTTCCATTTAATTCTCTTCTCTTCCATTCTCTTCTCAGTTCTTTTCCATTCCATTCCATTCTCTTCTCTTCCATTCCATTCTCTTCTATTCTCATCTTAGTTCTCTTTCATTCCATTCTCTTATCTTCCCTTCTATTCTCAGTTCTCTTCTATTCTCTTCTCCGTTCTCTTCCATTTCAATTCATTTCTTTCTCTTCTCTTCTCAGTTCTCTTCCATTTCATTCCATTCCATTCTCTTCTCAGTTCTCTTCCATTTCAATTCATTTCTTTCTCTTCTCTTCTCAGTTCTCTTCCATTCCATTCCATTCTCTTCTATTCTCTTCTCGGTTCTCTTCCATTTCAATTCATTTCTTTCTCTTCTCTTCTCAGTTCTCTTCCATTTCATTCCACTCCATTCTCAGTTCTCTTCCATTTCAATTCATTTCTTTCTCTTCTCTTCTCAGTTCTCTTCCATTCCATTCCATTCTCTTCTCAGTTCTCTTCCATTTCAATTCATTTCTTTCTCTTCTCTTCTCAGTTCTCTTCCATTCCATTCCATTCCATTCTCTTCTCAGTTCTCTTCCATTTCATTCCATTCTCTTCTCAGTTCTCTTCCATTTCAATTCATGATCATTTCTTTCTCTTCTCTTCTCAGTTCTCTTCCATTTCATTTCATTTCATTTCATTCCATTCTCTTCTCTTCTCTTCTCAGTTCTCTTCCATTCCATTCCATTCCATTCCATTCTCTTCTCAGTTCTCTTCCATTTCATTTCATTCCATTCCATTCCATTCTCTTCTCAGTACTCTTCCTTTTCATTCCATTCCATTCCATTCTCTTCTCAGTTCTCTTCCATTCAACTATTTCAACTATTTCAGTTATTTCAAGTTTATTACAAAAGATAGCAATTAAATTTACAAGTTTAACACCATCCCGCAATAGCAAAAAAACTAATCTAGGCGGGAGATAATCAATCGGCATTATACATTCCGGCCATTCTATTCTATTCCATTCCATTTCATTATATTCTGCTCTATCACTGATTATATTCGTATTCCATTCGATTCCATTTCGTAAAGGGCTAGAGTGGTTGGAGGTGGGATACAGAGGCTGGGAAGGAGAAGCAGAGTAGCAAAAAAGAAATGACTTTCTTGTTGTCGTTGTTTTAAAACCCTGCAGGAGACTGTGTCGTTAGCCTCCTCCGCATGCAAACCCATCGGGATCTCATCTGGTTAGATTTTAGAGTTGCCTGCGGAGGACTGCTACTGTGTCGTCTAGCTGCGTCAGTGCGCAGGGAATTGTTGTTTTAGTGTCTGTTATCAGGTTACACGTACTGTCTTACATTACACCAACCACTTTAATAGTCCAGTCTAGAGACGATTTGCAGATTCTGTTGCACAACAGATCGCTACACGGACAGATTGAGTTATCAGGACGGTAGACCAACGAGTAAGTATGAAATAGCTGCATGTTATGGCAGATATATAATCACTTTAGTCATAGAGCAAGGCATTACGGAACTAACTGCTATACAATGTAAGAGTACCGAATGGTCAAGGCGAGACTTTGCGAGACACCGAGAAAAGGCATGCATTTTTTTGCGATCCCGAGAGGCTTTTTCACCGATTTCCTTTGTTTTCAAAATTCGAGACTCTGAGACGGCTTTTTGCGAAAAAACGAGACTTTGAGACCCGCGAAATTTGACCGAAATTTTGCGAGACTGACTTTTTGTGGGGACCATTCAACACCCCCAATGTATTTGGGCCCCTTTGGGCATACTGATAACCCATATAATCATTGCCTGCGTCGCCTGCGTGTCATTTACCATCGTTGGAACTTTTTGTACCGGTCTGTGTTACATCTAACTAGTACAATACTAGAAGCAGAGAAGGCAGTATTGTACCGGTCTGTGTTACATCTAACTAGTACAATAATAGAAGCAGAGAAGGCAGTATTGTACCGGTCTGTGTTACATCTAACTAGTACAATACTAGAAGCAGAGAAGGCAGTATTGTGAAGAAAGCCTATTTATCTTTTATTTAGTAGAGACTTCCATCAGCCTGACATACCGAATAGAAAGTCGTGGTTGCGCCAAGACGCCAGGGTTCATACGTTCTCTGCCATGTACCCCACCACGTTCATACGGCATCCTATACCCGTTTTATCAATTACTGATATACATCTACACCTATAATTGATTATAAATATTATACATTTGTAAATCTCTCCATAACCTGAAGAAGGCTAGTCTGGCTAGCCGAAATATAGTTACCAAGAAAATATACGTTGTATTGGTCTTTGCTGAGTCATTGGACTACTTGCTTCATGTAGCCTCCCCCGCAGCCTCCCAGTTGTAAGGGGCGGTCAAGGTCGCTGTAAAACGAGGATGGACCCTGCGGATGGACCCGGCGGAGCAACTAGCTCGCAAAATACCGAGACCCATTTATAACTAGTTTGGATTTATTACGTTTACATTTTCTATATTAATTAATATATATTTTCACCGGGTCCATCCGCAGGGTCCATCCGCCGGGTCCATCCGGTCCATATCCTCGTTTTACAGCGACCCGCTCCGTCGCGAGCGTTGCGTGACGGAATCGAACTAAGCAGCGAGGGAGTGAATACATCCCACTCCTGAAAACCATGATATTATGCAGGTCACCCTGTTACTGCTTATTGTATCACGACAAAACCAAGGTCAACCAACGGCTCTTTTGATTTTAATATTTCATTCTTATTTCTAGGCACCGTTGTCATGGTAACCAAGGCCTCACTACTGTCGTGTGCCGTCCTAACCTTGTTTCTCCAATCAACGTACGCCACGCCATCGCGGGGTACAAAACAATGCCAACTGCCTCCAGTATGGAAGGTCGATGGAGTGGATCCTGTGGCTGATGCGCGCGCAAGAGGTGATGTGACGGTTGTTGCGTTGCTTTCTTCCTGATCTCTGTGACAGCGTCGAGCTCGCACACTCGATGCTTTTAGGAGCATTCTGGTGAGCTTTCCGCACATATACCGATTGGAGGGCGTGTCTTTTATGGTGCTGAATAGCCGTAAAGGATCAAGCACTTTTTCCTGGTACAAGAAGAATATCTATTTCCCAGCCTACCAGGAACCATCCAATCAAACGTACTGGGAGACCTTGGATGGTGATAGAGGTGACATACTTGTCTATGATCGATGTGGAAGATTGTCTTCTCATCTCAAAAGAAACCTCGCTTACTCTTTTGTATGGTGAGTTAACTAGTTGGAAATTATTTAGGGACACAAACAACATTTTGTTGACATGCAGCCCCATGCGGGAGCTCCAACGAAAGTGTGGAGAGAAAGCAGGAAGGAAAATGAGAGAAGATATCACCTTCGTTCTTTCTCGACCCACCACTTTTTTTGTCCACAGGTAATAACATTTTAATTAAAGGAAATTTAAAAAAAAGTATCGTCATTGCGACCCTTGTACGGAAGGACATTTTTAGCACTGTCTATAATAGTTTATTTTCATTTCTTTAGGAAAGCTATATTTAGAGCCAGTAAAAATGGAGTTTGCGGAAAATGTGGGAGCCCACCGACAAGCCAGGTATCGACCAGCGGTAGCAATTCAACACGTCCTGTTTCTATAGCAACAACTGTTCCAGCGCCGTCAAAGCCAGTGGCGAAGAAGTCTCAAGGTTAATTCAAACCATGAGATGACAAGGTTCTTGGAAAACAGTTTATTATCAGACTTTTTATTAAAAATCCCTTTTTAATTTGTTTTAACAAAAAGCTATTACCAAAAACGTTGTTCAGCCCGGTTGCCACTAACAACGCAAGCATAGGAAAACGGGCCCAACGCAAGCATATAAGCGCAACTAACTCCTATGAGATTGTTTTAAAAATCTATTCAATATATGCTGAATAGTTGGTGGGTTCAGTATTTTGTGGTTTGAACCTTGCGTTTATGAGTTATAGAGGTTTGAAATCTCAATATGCAAATTTGATGACGTCTACTAAGGAATTTGCCATAACTCATTTGGACTTTTTGAAATGGGCAAAAAAGTTATAAAATCATTTATAAAGACTGTGAAAATATTCTGTAAGTTTTCAAATGTCAATAATGAGCACAAGGGCGTTTTTGTATAATAAATGATTCCTTAGTAGACGTCATCAAATTTGCATATTGAGATTTCAAACCTCTATAATTCATAAACGCAAGGTTCAAATCACAAAATACTGAACCCACCAACCATTCAGCTTATATTGAATAGATTTTTAAAACAATCTCATAGGGGTTAGATGCGCTTGTACATATATGCTTGCGTCAGGCCCCGCCGTTTCCGCCGCCTTATATATCTAGTTTTGAAACTAGTTTTGAGGCCAAGCACAAAATATTCCCTCCAGTTTTGGTATAGTAATTCTAGCGTTTAACGTTCATATTAAGTTTTATTGTGATATTGTAGGTATTTTCGCAGGACCTAACTCAGTTAGCTCTAGAGATCTTTTATTTCACGAGATGATTTCAAGATGGTAGACGATGCCGAGTATGTGCGAGTATGACGAAAGAGGAGTAAAAATTTGGCTTCTTTTTCTGAGGTTTTACACAAACACAAGGCATCAAATTACAATTGAAATCTTTAGATGTGTAATCAATAGGCCATTTCCGAGTTCCTTTTATCTCTGTTTCAAAACGAGTCTACGTGCGAAACCTTTCATATGAAAAGTGAGTTTTATTTACATGAAAAAGGAAAATCATTTGCATAAGAAAGGTTTAGCACGTAGACTCGTTTCGAAACAGAGATAAAAGGAACTCGGAATAGGGATGAGGTGGGCTCCCTGTGGTGATACTGGTAAATATTGTAATAGTCAAACGTGTTCCTATAAAATATAAGTGCATGTATCACACTTTGCTCGTGTGACGAGTTTGTCTGAAATTGTAGGCAAAGTCTGAATTAAACTGCAAAGTTTGAAATGTATTTGGTAACAATTTAATGACTCTTGGGCTTCCTGTGGTAAGCAGAATTAAAACAAGACTCAAAGAAGAAAGTCAACAAAAACGAATCGGAAACGGTTCCTGCAAGCGTGTACAACATGCAAGATCATGGTTGTGTCTTTATGACGGAAAATATCCGCACACATGTACAATTCGTGCAAGCAAAATGTATTCTCCATCATCGGTTCATTATCGATCAGGGCTTTGAATTTAGATGAAACTCTGTGAAAAGCTTTTTGAATGAAAGAGAAAGAAGACTAAAACACGTGCAGTTAGCACAAGCACCGAGTAAGCAAGAAGGAAACAACTGATAAAGATCTACATTTTGTAAGCGTTCAACCACTTTTCTGTATTTATTAGCATATCAATGAAGCTTCGCAGAATAGACTACAAAAATCATACATAATATGAGTGACTAGATGGAGCAATGGTCTAAAAGGGTTTATCTGAAGTTATGGCTTAGGGGCCGGATATACCCTCCCTCACTGGCCTTTTGGTTAGGACCTAGTTTTATGTAGCACCGGGATAGCGCGGGCGGGGCCGAAATCTTCACCCTTTACGTAAGTCGATTCAATGTCTCAGCTTCTTAGAATGTCTCGGGAGAATCGTCCCATTATTTCTTTTTTCGAGTTTTGTTTTTCCTTTGATACGGGAGGGATGGGACCGTGACCAAAACCAAGGAGCCAAAGGTCTGGAGTTCGAGTCTCACAGGATCGTTCGATCTTTTATTATGTTTTTTTCCTTCTTTTTTCTTCTCTTCTCTTCTCTTCTCTCCTCTCCTCTTCTCAGTTCTCTTCCATTTCATCACCAATCTCTTCTCTTCTCAGATCTTCTATTCCATTCAATTCCATTCCATTCTCAGTTCTCTTCCATTCCATTTCATTCTCTTCTCTTCTTAGTTCTCTTCCATTCCATTCTCTTCTCTTCCCTTTTATTCTCAGTTCTCTTCCATTCCATTCCATTCTCTTCTCTTCTATTCTTAGTTCTCTTCCATTTTCTTCTCTTCTCAGTTCTCTTCCATTCAACTATTTCAACTATTTCAAGTTTATTACAAGAGATAACAAATATAAATTTACAAGTTTAACACCATCCCGCAAATAGTAAAATAACTAATCTAGGCGGGAGGCAATACATTATAGAATCCCATAGCTCATATGAAACTCGCGCGCTGATTGGCTGAGAAGCAAACCGGATGAGAGGGTATTCAGCGTGGAATTGGGTGCTTTGCAAACCGGATGCAATGGGTATTTAGCGTGGAATTGCGAGATGAAAGCGAGGCTGTGGCTAAGATACGATATACGCGTACAAAGGATGGATTGAGAGTTGAGGTCAAATCAATATTTTAGCTTTGTTTGCTCTCATTTTTCATTTGTAAAATTCATTTTCATCGAAGTGAAATTAATGTCACAAACACTGAGTACTGAAAAATCTTTACGCTTTTTCAGTTGTACTTCAAGTGTCTTCTCAACTTAAGCTTAAATATAAACTGAACACGAAAGCAAAGCAAATCGTTTTGAATCTGGCTTTAGCATCTCTAGCACTAAGCTTAAATATAATCGATGTAAAGAAATCTATTAAAGCGAGATGAGAATCGATGTTTGAAAGAGAGACCACGAAGTACAACGACAGCAAATCATGGCGAACGACATTTTCAGACCGGCATAAAGAAACCACAATCTAATAGATTAAGCCAACAGATAAACAACAAAATCAGTCCAATTTAATTCAGCATTTACACCTAGCAAAATCTGTACCTGTAATCATACAAAACTGCAAATTTATCCCGTGTTCCAGTTGTGTTCTCTTTGCTTGTCAGTCGATCGGCTGCCTTTTACTTTGAGCCTTGTGTACTTGTTTTGTACAAGTCATGTAGCTTCACTCACTGAATCAGAGCTATCGCCTCTGCATCTTTATCAATAAATATGGCTTTGAAAGAACTATTTTGCCTGAAAATCTTCAGCATTCAGTAAGGTAGTTTAATAACAAATCCATCAATGTCCTGTGAAATGTTGAAGTTCACTAGATTCAACTTCTCATGCAAGCGGCACTCAGTTCTCTGATCGGATTGAAAGCAACAAGAAACGGTCAGTTGAGAAAATTTGAACGATTTATTTAAGTCTTATGAGGATAGAATAAGTCCGTATTTTCGTGTATTTCCAATTAACTTCTTGGTTAACTGAATAACATCAGAAAAGCATACTTACAGGTTTGACAAGACTGATTCATTGATTGTGAAAACTTGAACTGAACTTCGAGCCTGTCACTGATCACTTTTAGTCTTTTTGGTTGTAAGTTTTCGTTAACTATGAACTGGTTATCCATATCTAAATCTATGGCTGTGTTTCTGATGTAGATTGACCCTAAATCTAGACGTTAAAACGACTGAAGAAAACAACTTTTGTCTTCAAGTTCATGCAGATAAATTAAACTGATTTTAGTATTCAATTTTGCTTGATTCCTATTGGCTGGCGTAGCGAAAGACTGAACACTGCACTGGCTTTCTTAGCGACGCGCGATATAGCGACTCAAGATTGTCTAAAAACTATATATTTTTCAAAACAAAGAGAACGCTATGGGATTCAAGGAAAATTCATTGGCTCGACTCGTGAATTCAACGTCGAATTCCCTCGTCAGCCAATGAATTTACCTATACAATCCAGTCTATTCCATTCCATTTCATTATATTCTGCTCTATCACTGATTATATTCGTATTCCATTCGATTCCATTTCGTAAAGGGCTAGAGTGGTTGGAGGTGGGATAAAGAGGCTGGGAAGGAAAAGCAGAGTAGCAAAAAAAGAAATGACTTTTTTGTTGTCGTTGTTTTAAAACCCTGCAGTAGACTGTGTCGTTAGCCTCCTCCGCAAACCCGTCGGGATCTGCATCGGGATCTCATCTTAGCCTGCGGAGGACTGCTACTGTGTCGTCTATAGCTGCGTCAGCGCGCAGGGAATTGTTGTTTTAGTGTCTGTTATCAGGTCACACGTACTGTCTCACATTACACCAAGCCACTTAGTCCAGTCTAGAGACGATTTGCCGCAGATCGCTACACGGACAGATCGAGTTATCAGGACCGGGTAGACCAACGAGTAAGTATGAAATAGCTGCATGTTATGGCAGATATATAATCACTTTAGTCATAAAGCAAGGCATTACGGAACTGACTGCTGCCATACAATGTGTGACTCGCTTTTTCACCGATATCCTTTGTTTTCAAAATTCGAGACTCTGAGACGGCTTTTTGCGAAAAACGAGACTTCGAGACCCGTGAAATTTGACCGAAATTTTGCGAGACTGACTTCTATATAACCCATATAAATATTGCCTGCGTGTCATTTCCATCGTTGGAACTTTTTGTACTGTTCTGTGTTACATCTAACTAGTACAATACTAGAAGCAGAGAAGGCAGTATTGTGAAGAAAGCCTATTTATCTATTATTTATTAGAGACTTCCATCAGCCTGACTTACGAATAGAAAGTCGTGGTTGCGCCAGGACGCCAGGGTTCATACGTTCTCTGCCATGTACCCCACCACGTTCATACGGCATCCTATACCCGTTTTATCAATTACTTATATACATCTACAACTAATTGAATATACATATTATAGTTTTACAATGTGTAGGCGCAAATATAAGCTGAAATCCGCCCTGGGGGCCCTGGATGCCAGAGAACCCCTTCTCGGGATCATAGCCTCCCCCGCAGATGTTTTTAGGGGCGGTCAAGGTCGCTGTAAAACGAGGATGGACCCTGCGGATGGA
Source organism: Actinostola sp. cb2023 (assembly GCA_033675265.1). NCBI lineage: Eukaryota > Metazoa > Cnidaria > Anthozoa > Actiniaria > Actinostolidae > Actinostola > Actinostola sp. cb2023. The sequence goes on from JAUJYZ010000337.1 coordinate 179,125, forward strand.
CCAGATTCTTTTCGAAAAAAGATTATAAATTAACTTAGAAGTGCATTTTTCATTTTTCAATTTATCCGATAAAAAGGCACTTTGATGAATTTTATTGAAGACAAAACCGAAGAGTAAATCAATCGCTCTCTACTTGAGGTCCTGCATTCAAGACGTGTGGGACATGTTAAGCTTAATTACGCACGCGTTTATCAAAACAGTAGGAAATCTACAAAAGACCAATGCAAAGGATAGTCTATTTCACTGATGAAGTATTATATTATTTGGCAATTTTCTCCGTTTTTCAGTATGCTCTACTTCGGCGGCGTAAACCGACCTTCCTCCATTTCTGATCTGCATGTGTAGCTTCTGGTAGTCCTTACTAACTAATTTACACTCTTTCGTTGTGTAAATGAAACAAAGATGTACAACTAGAAGCATTCCCCAGAGTACAGTCTAATCAAGACTCCGTTTCACAAAACACTATAATATATTATCCTGTGCGGTTAACACTAGCCTCCTAAAGCAGACCCGTGTCCAAGCTTCAGTTTTAAGTAAAACTGAAGCCTGGAGACGGGTCTGCTTTAGGAGGCTAGGTTAACACAAGCCTGTATTTTTGTCCATTTCCTCGGTGATTATGGTATTACAAAGTAATACCATGGCACTAGCTGAGTGATTAAATGTCCCCGAAGCCGAGGGAGGGTTAGTGGAAGTCCCGAGGCCATAAAACACTATAGACACTAGATCAGTCTAGATCAGTCTCACAGAGGTCACCACAGGACCAGCACAGCTCTTACTAACCTTCAAGAAGTGACACTGCTGGCACCAAAGCCACCCGAGGGCATTGGGATTTGCGGCCGGGGTTTGCGGTGTTGCGGTGCTGGGCAATGTTTATTGCGGTGTTGCGGTGAAAATAAATAAACATTGCGGTGTTGCGGTGATATATCGTAAAATGTATGATGTTGGGATCCCTGTGTACTTCCTGCGGGACGCACCCGCAGCAATGTGTTTCACTATGAACATTGCTGCGGGACGAGGACGCACACAGGGATCCCAACATTATACATTTCTATGCACAGGGAACCCAATATAATACGTATCGCGCGCGCGCTCTACCACAGGAAACCCATCAAAAAAAGACGCGCGCATAGAAATATATATTTTTAATAATGATAAATAGACTCAGAAACAATGGTTGGGCTGCCTGTGGATCGATGTCTAGCCGTGGTAGTCTCCCTTTACTTCCGTCGCGAGCGTTGCGTGACGGAATCGAACTAAAAACGGATGCGAGGGAGTGAATACATCCCACTCCTGAAAACCATGATATAATGCAGGTCACCCTGTTGCTTATTGTATCACGACAAAACCAACGGCTCTTTTGATGAAGGTGTCTCACTTTGAATATTTCTTTATTTTCATTCTTATTTCTAGGCACCGTTGTCATGGTAACCAAGGCCTCACTACTGTCGTGTGCCGTCCTAACCTTGTTTCTCCAATCAACGTACGCCACGCCATCGCGGGGTACAAAACAATGTCAACTGCCTCCAGTATGGAAGGTCGATGGAGTGGATCCTGTGGCTGATGCGCGTGCAAGAGGTGATGTGACGGTTGTTACGTTGCTTATATCTCACTGATCTTTCTGCCTGCGCCAAGCTCGCACACTCGATGCTTTTAGGAGCATTCTGGTGAGCTTTCCGCACATATACCAATTGGAGGGCGTGTCTTTTATGGTGCTGAATGGTCGTAACGGATCAAGCTCTTTTTCCTGGTACAAGAAGAATATCTATTTCCCAGCCTACCAGGAACCATCCAATCAAACGTACTGGGAGACCTTGGATGGTGCTATAGATGACATACTTGTCTATGATCGATGTGGAAGACTGTCTTCTCATCTCAAGTTGCCAAAAAGCGACCTCACTTTACTCTTTTGTATGGTGAGTTAACTAAAGGGACACAAACAGCATTTTGTTCAGTTGCATTTAGCTGCCCCATGCGGGAGCTCCAACGAAAGTGTGGAGAGGAAACAGGAAGGAAAATGAGAGAGGATATCACCTTCGTTCTTTCTCGACCCACCACTTTTTTTGTCCACAGGTAATAACATTTTAATTAAAGGAAATTTAAAAAAAAAGTATCGTCATTGCGACCCTTGTACGGAAGGACATTTTTAGCACTGTCTATAATAGTTTATTTTCATTTCTTTAGGAAAGCTATATTTAGAGCCAGTAAAAATGGAGTTTGCGGAAAAAATGTGGGAGCCCACCGACAAGCCAGGTATCGACCAGCGGTAGCAATTCAACACGTCCTGTTTCTATAGCAACAACTGTTCCAGCGCCGTCAAAGCCAGTGGCGAAGAAGTCTCAAGGTTAATTCAAACCATGAGATGACAAGGTTCTTGGAAAACAGTTTATTATCAGACTTTTTATTAAAAATCCCTTTTTAATTTGTTTTAACAAAAAGCTATTACCAAAAACGTTGTTCAGCCCGGTTGCCACTAACAACGCAAGCATAGGAAAACGGGCCCAACGCAAGCATATAAGCGCAAGCTACACAAGTGCAACTAACTCCTATGAGATTGTTTTAAAAATCTATTCAATATATGCTGAATAGTTGGTGGGTTCAGTATTTTGTGGTTTGAACCTTGCATTTATGAGTTATAGAGGTTTGAAATCTCAATATGCAAATTTGATGACGTCTACTAAGGAATCATTTATTATACAAAAACGCCCTTGTGCTGATTATTGACATTTGAAAACTTACAGAATATTTTCACAGTCTTTATAAATGATTTTATAACTTTTTTGCCCATTTCAAAAAGTCCAAATAAGTTATGGCAAATTCCTTAGTAGACGTCATCAAATTTGCATATTGAGATTTCAAACCTCTATAATTCATAAACGCAAGGTTCAAATCACAAAATACTGAACCCACCAACTATTCAGCTTATATTGAATAGATTTTTAAAACAATCTCATAGGGGTTAGTTGCACTTTAATGCGCTTGTACATATATGCTTGCGTCAGGCCCCGCCGTTTCCGCCGCCTTATATATCTAGTTTTGAAACTAGTTTTGAGGCCAAGCACAAAATATTCCCTCCAGTTTTGGTATAGTAATTCTAGCGTTTAACGTTCATATTAAGTTTTATTGTGATATTGTAGGTATTTTCGCAGGACCTAACTTAGCTCTAGAGATCTTTTATTTCACGAGATGATTTCAAGAAGGTAGACGATGCCGAGTATGTGCGAGTATGACGAAAGAGGAGTAAAAATTTGGCTTCTTTTTCTGAGGTTTTACACAAACACAAGGCATCAAATTACAATTGAAATCTTTAGATGTGTAATCAATAGGCCATTTCCGAGTTCCTTTTATCTCTGTTTCAAAACGAGTCTACGTGCGAAACCTTTCATATGAAAAGTGAGTTTTATTTACATGAAAAAGGAAAATCATTTGCATAAGAAAGGTTTAGCACGTAGACTCGTTTCGAAACAGAGATAAAAGGAACTCGGAATAGGGATGAGGTGGGCTCCCTGTGGTGATACTGGTAAATATTGTAATAGTCAAACGTGTTCCTATAAAATATAAGTGCATGTATCACACTTTGCTCGTGTGACGAGTTTGTCTGAAATTGTAGGCAAAGTCTGAATTAAACTGCAAAGTTTGAAATGTATTTAGTAGCAATTTAATGACTCTTGGGCTTCCTGTGGTAAGCAGTATTAAAACAAGACTCAAAGAAGAAAGTCAACAAAAACGAATCGGAAACGGTTCCTGCAAGCGTGTACAACATGCAAGATCATGGTTGTGTCTTTATGACGGAAAATATCCGCACACATGTACAATTCGTGCAAGCAAAATGTATTCTCCATCATCGGTTCATTATCGATCAGGGCTTTGAATTTAGATGAAACTCTGTGAAAAGCTTTTTGAATGAAAGAGAAAGAAGACTAAAACACGTGCAGTTAGCACAAGCACCGAGTAAGCAAGAAGGAAACAACTGATAAAGATCTTACATTTTGTAAGCGTTCAACCACTTTTCTGTATTTATTAGCATATCAATGAAGCTTCGCAGAATAGACTACACAAATCATACATAATATGAGTGACTAGATGGAGCAATGGTCTAAAAGGGTTTATCTGAAGTTATGGCTTAGGGGCCGGATATACCCTCCCTCACTGGCCTTTTGGTTAGGACCTAGTTTTATGTAGCACCGGGATAGCGCGGGCGGGGCCGAAATCTTCACCCTTTACGTAAGTCGATTCAATGTCTCAGCTTCTTAGAATGTCTCGGGAGAATCGTCCCATTATTTCTTTTTTCGAGTTTTGTTTTTCCTTTGATACGGGAGGGATGGGACCGTGACCAAAACAAGGAGCCAAAGGTCTGGAGTTCGAGTCTCACAGGATCGTTCGATCTTTTATTATTATTTTTTTTTTTCCTTCTTTTTTCTTCTCTCTCTCTTCTCTTCTCTCCTCTCCTCTTCTCAGTTCTCTTCCATTTCATCACCAATCTCTTCTCTTCTCAGATCTTCTATTCCATTCAATTCCATTCCATTCTCAGTTCTCTTCCATTCCATTTCATTCTCTTCTCTTCTTAGTTCTCTTCCATTCCATTCTCTTCTCTTCCCTTTTATTCTCAGTTCTCTTCTATTCCATTCCATTCTCTTCTCTTCTATTCTTAGTTCTCTTCCATTTTCTTCTCTTCTCAGTTCTCTTCCATTCAACTATTTCAACTATTTCAAGTTTATTACAAGAGATAACAAATATAAATTTACAAGTTTAACACCAACACCAAACGGAAGACGCGAGGACTTGATCCAAAATATTGATATTCTTAATCCATGGAAGTCCAAGTCTATTTTTCCCTTGCACAAGATCGAGACGAACTGTGTACAATGAATTAATCACATGTATCAATAAACTGACATACTGCCAGAGCGCTTAGTGGAGACTTTTAGTTTGGCGACTCACGTTGTCGCGAAATTCTTCTACGTTCTTATACCTATCGCTTCATATGTTTATTCTTGTTTTATCAACTTTCTTTTGTTGGTTTTTAATTCATGATTTAGTCTTCGTAAGAATGAAGCGTTCTCCAATGATTTCGACTCTGATGAAGCAAAAGTTGGATAGCGGCGCCAACATAACAATTAAACCACATAAATGTGCACTTTGCTAAAGAACTTCTTCGCCGAAAGATAGTCGAAAAACAACTGAAACTTTCAACCGACGAACCGTGCCTTAAAGAGCGGCAAAGAACACTAAAACAAGAGGGTTAACACTGAATGTATGCGAAGTTCATTCGCCAAAGGCGTCTTCAGTTCAAAGAAGGCAAGAAAGCAGGCACTCCAAGATCAGCCGATGAATAAAAATGCGATAAAATCTTCATCCAGGCCAGAAAAAGAAGCTCCTCTGTACCTCACTTCGCTGTTTTAGAAGGAACTTTGTGTCAATGTCGAGAATTTTCGACAAAATCCTACTTCAGTTAGCTTCAAAGTTCGTGATTCCTTTTGCTGCGTTTAAGATAACAATTGCTAATTAGCAAAACACACCGGCGGTTTGGAATATTCATTACCTTGGTTCTCACTGCTAGTCCTGCACAAGTTTAATTAGGTTCTTCGTAATAAAGAGATTATCCATGATACCAGATCGTTGAATTCCTTCTCAGAAAGAGCAGAAGATGTTCGTTTTTTGGCCGGGTTTTGAACTGGCCTTTTTAACTAGTAGCTTTGTTTTTAGAAGTTCAGTCGCACTTGAAGTTTTGATATAAATAATAATACCTGGAGTTGCTTTTTTGTTTCAGTGTTTTTAATGTTTTCAATCATTGTTCTTCCTCGCTTGATGAAGTACTGAAGTCGGCAAACGACGAAACTGATCTGAAATTTCACTAGATTCTGATTCTTTTATTAGAATCACTGGAACTACACGGTACGCTTTCGGCCGACATTGAAAGCAAAGCTAGCAGTGTTGAATATGACGTCAAATTCCTATTGTGTAAGAAGCGACATGATTGGTTAATCGCGCGGAATTTTTAATGAGTGTTCTATTTTTAGCCCAATTTGTGCATTTGATGTCACACAAACCTATTATAGGAGAGGAAGGCTCCTAGTAATGGGCTCCTGCTATAATATATTATCCTGTGCGGTTAACACAAGCCTGTATTTTTGTCCATTTCCTCGGTGATTATGGTATTACAAAGTAATACCATGGCACTAGCTGAGTGATTAAATGTCCCCGAAGCCGAGGGAGGGTTAGTGGAAGTTCCGAGGCCATAAAACACTATAGACACTAGATCAGTCTAGATCAGTCTCACAGAGGTCACCACAGGACCAGCACAGCTCTTACTAACCTTCAAGAAGTGACACTGCTGGCACCAAAGCCACCCGAGGGCATTGGGGTTTGCGGCCGGGGTTTGCGGTGTTGCGGTGCTGGGCAATGTTTATTGCGGTGTTGCGGTGAAAATAAATAAACATTGCGGTGTTGCGGTGATATATCGTAAAATGTATGATGTTGGGATCCCTGTGTACGTCCTGCGGGACGCACCCGCAGCAATGTGTTTCACTATGAACATTGCTGCGGGACGAGGACGCACACAGGGATCCCAACATTATACATTTCTATGCACAGGGAACCCAATATAATACGTATCGCGCGCGCGCTCTACCACAGGAAACCCATCAAAAAAAAAGACGCGCGCATAGAAATATATTTTTTTAATAATGATAAATAGACTCAGAAACAATGGTTGGGCTGCCTGTGGATCGATGTCTAGCCGTGGTAGTCTCCCTTTACTTCCGTCGCGAGCGTTGCGTGACGGAATCGAACTAAAAACGGATGCGAGGGAGTGAATACATCCCACTCCTGAAAACCATGATATAATGCAGGTCACCCTGTTGCTTATTGTATCACGACAAAACCAACGGCTCTTTTGATGAAGGTGTCTCACTTTGAATATTTCTTTATTTTCATTCTTATTTCTAGGCACCGTTGTCATGGTAACCAAGGCCTCACTACTGTCGTGTGCCGTCCTAACCTTGTTTCTCCAATCAACGTACGCGCCATCGCGGGGTACAAAACAATGTCAACTGCCTCCAGTATGGAAGGTCGATGGAGTGGATCCTGTGGCTGATGCGCGTGCAAGAGGTGATGTGACGGTTGTTACGTTGCTTATATCTCACTGATCTTTCTGTCTGCGCCAAGCTCGCACACTCGATGCTTTTAGGAGCATTCTGGTGAGCTTTCCGCACATATACCAATTGGAGGGCGTGTCTTTTATGGTGCTGAATGGTCGTAACGGATCAAGCACTTTTTCCTGGTACAAGAAGAATATCTATTTCCCAGCCTACCAGGAACCATCCAATCAAACGTACTGGGAGGCCTTGGATGGTGATAGAGGTGACATACTTGTCTATGATCGATGTGGAAGACTGTCTTCTCATCTCAAGTTGCCAAAAAGCGACCTCACTTACTCTTTTGTATGGTGAGTTAACTAAAGGGACACAAACAGCATTTTGTTCAGTTGCATTTAGCTGCCCCATGCGGGAGCTCCAACGAAAGTGTGGAGAGGAAACAGGAAGGAAAATGAGAGAGGGTATCACCTTCGTTCTTTCTCGACCCACCACTTTTTTGTCCACAGGTAATAACATTTTAAAGGAAATTAAAAAAAAGTATCGTCATTGCGACCCTTGTACGGAAGGACATTTTTAGCACTGTCTAATAGTTTATTTTCATTTCTTTAGGAAAGCTATATTTAGAGCCAGTAAAAATGGAGTTTGCGGAAAATGTGGGAGCCCACCGACAAGCCAGGTATCGACCAGCGGTAGCAATTCAACACGTCCTGTTTCTATAGCAACAACTGTTCCAGCGCCGACGTCAAAGCCAGTGGTGAAGAAATCTCAAGGTTAATTCTAACCATGAGATGACAAGGTTCTTGACATAGAAAACAGCTTATTATCAGACTTTTTATTAATAAAATCCCTTTTTAATTTGTTTTTAAAAAGCTATTACCAAAAACGTTGTTCAGCCCGGTTGACACTAACAACGCGAAGCATAGGAAAACGGCCCAACGCAAGCATATAAGCGCAAGCTACACAGGCAATGGAAACGATTGATCCTCTCGTGTACTTGTACTTATGCTTGCGTCAGGCCTTATATATCTAGTTTTGAAACTAGTTTTGAGGCCAAGCACAAATTTCTCCCCCTAGACCCCCCCCCCCCCCCCCCCCCCCCCCTCCCCAGTTTTGGTAGTTCTACCGTTTAGCGTTCATATTAAGTTTTTTATTGTGATATTGTAGGTATTTTCGCAGGACCTAACTTAGCTCTAGAGATCTTTTGTTTCACATGAGATGATTTCAAGAAGGTAGACGATGCCGAGTATGTGCGAGTATGACGAAAGAGGAGTAAAAAATGGCTTCTTTTTCTGAGGTTTTCACGTAAACACAAGGCATCAAATTACAATTGAAATCTTTAAATGTGTAATCAATATTGAACTAGGGATGAGTTATCCCTGTGGTGATACTGGTAAATATTGTAATAGTCAAACGTGTTCGGCTATAAAATATAAGTGCATGTATCACACTTTGCTCGTGTGACGAGTTTGTCTGAAATTGTAGGCAAAGTCTGAATTAAACTGCAAAGTTTGAAATGTATTTGGTAACAATCTAATTACTCTTGGGCTTCCTGTGGTAAGCAGTATTAAAACAAGGAGGGGAGGGGGACGTGGGGGGGGGGGGGGGGGGGGGGGGGGGGGGGGGGGGGGGGGGAATAGCTGATATCAAAATACACCGTCATACTACATCTTAAATTGAAATTTGAAACAACAGTAGTAATGTTTTGGAAACAACCGGAATACCGGAATACGCTAAAGAAATTTGAATTTCACCGAATACCGTAGCCCTAGACTGATTCCATAAGGTCCGCAGTTCGCTCTCTGTCGATCCTGATGTCGCTCTCTAAAAGGAGCGAAAACAGCGAATTATGAAATCAGTCTAACCGTAGCCCCAAATCGCCAAATACCGCAGACCAGGACGATACAGCAATACCGCATCTCGAAATAAAAAATACCGTAATATCGCACAAAAAATCGACGGATACCGCAATACCGCGATCCCCCATGTCCCTCTCAACAAGACTCAAAGAAGAAAGTCAACAAAAACAAATCGGAAACGGCTCCCCTGCAAAGGTGTACAATAAGCCCTTTCACGGTTTTTCGCCGCCATTTTGAATTGGGGCAAACTTGGCAAAATTTATAGAAATCTGGATCACTTTGACTTGCCGTAACTCCGCTCGATTTTGTTGAATTTTCAAAATTTAAACTTCGATAATCATGCAGCAAGCATGCATATCAGTTGTCGGACTGAAAATAAGACCAATGTAGGTGTTTTAACTACCTTTTTCGAGTCAATCTTCTTTTCACGAATGGATCTTAAAATTTCGGGGTGTTCGGAAAACTAAGACCCCCAAAACTAAGACCCTAAGACCCTAAGAAATTATAAAATGTCCAAATCAGGCAAATCCAATGTTCTGTACTTTAATAAAAAAAAGAAGAGAACAGAGGAAAGGCTGTGTTCGCACCACGTTTAGCTTCAAAATTCCATGAGTTTCTCTGCCGTCTGAGCCGGTGATAGTTGGTTCGATGATATCGAATAGAACTTAAAATATCCTGTCTTTTCGGCTTTCCATGAATAAAACTACCCCCAGAATAACAGCTTCTTACTTTGAGGAGTAAAATTCACGTGTCCAGTGGTTTTCCAGTGGTAGTTTTTCAAATCAGTTGGCAAGATAAGTTTTTACGGATAGTCAGTAGCCGCCATATTTAACACAGGTAACCCAAACACAATTATGCCCTACCACAGGAAACCCATAGAGCCGGTCCTAATGGAAGGAAACAGCGTTCCTCCTTTAGACTTATCAACCAAAAGAACCATACGCGGTTTAAAACATCAAGAAGATGGATTTAATATGTAAATATGTCATTCAAGAATGAAATTAACTAATTGGAAGAATAGTTCTTGTCATTCTCGTCCCCAGACCCTTCTCAGCTTTCTAACGAAAAATCGTAGGCTCTGGTCATTCTCGTACCCAGAGCCCACTCCTCATTTGGTTCGTCGCGGGCTCTGGGAAACCCTGAAATTTTAGCGAATTTCATTGGCTGTTGAAATCAACAATGAATGATCGTATTTGATTGGTCCATGAGATAAACAAAGATTCAAACTTGCAAAGCGAACGAAGCGAATGACAGCGACGGTTGTAGTAATTTCATACAATATTATTTTCAAAAACTATATACCTTTTTTGAATAATAAATCAATGGAAACTGTGTAGACATAAATTCGTGAAGGGAGATCTAACAATACATAAATTATAAAAGTAACGGCTACAGACACAATCTGGACACAATCGATCGTACTCGCTTTGAGCATTCAAAGGAATATTTTTATAATTCGAGAGAAACAATAACAAAGCGGAAGACAGGAAGGCTCACATGCAAGATTATATTAGAACATGTATTTATCGTCCAGCCTTTATCGCAACAGAGCAAGAGAAGAACCGGTGATGAACGTCGAAGGGCTTTTAAACGGCTACACGAAGATAAATGTACAAACTTGTGTACTTGTTACATTGTTTGAATATTCAAACCAACGTGAACACTACGTAGCCAGTAGACTCTTCCACAGTACCCGCTCTCAGCGGTCTTTAGTATGAAAGCAACAGGGTTTCCCAGAGCCCGCGACAAACCAAATGAGGAGTGGGCTCTGGGTACGAGAATGAGGCTCTGGTAAGAGACAAACCGGAAGACCCAGATTCTAGGTCGTCAGATACGCGCATGCTCAATATTTTCTAACTTCCGGTGACAGAATTGATCAGAATTGTCGGACTTCAGCGAAGTACGATGCTCTAGAAACCGACTTTAATAATATATATTTCAGTTTAAAAGAAAAACAGATATCAGCGGCATATAGTATGAAGAATTTCGAGTTCATTCTACAGCCCGCTACTCCATGCGTGTATTACATTGTAACTGAATTACAGTGAAATCAGTTCAAAATATAATTTTAATCACGGTAAATATAAAAGCAAAAATATATTTAGCTAGATCTTCCGACGCTTGCGCTGGATATCTCCTCTACAACCATTCCAATTGCAAATAAAGCATTTATTCACTCAACGAACAAGAACAGACTGATCAGTGATCAGACACCGACGGCAAAAAGTGCTTCAGTTTTGAATAATAATTAGGTTCATGTTTTACCTTTCACATCACTGAAACTCTACAACGAGTTTGACGAACATAAACAAAGATTGATTTAAGCGAGTTAGTATTCTTCCCACAGGATACGGCAAATCTTTGATCCATCAAAGAATAACGGTTCGTTTTTGAGTGGTCTTGGAAATGATCATAGTAATTTCGCCACTTAAAGTGCTTATGAAGCTTATTTTTTTATTTTGAAAATCGATTACATATGAAGTGAATAGTGGGATGTTTCAGTATTTTGTGATTTGAGCTTCGCATTTGCGAGTTATAAAGGTTTGAAATCGTGATATGCTAATTCGGTGACGTCAAAGAAGGCTTTTGCTGTAACTTATTTATATTTTTTCAAGTATTGCTCTTTTCTGAAATAGAAAAAAAAGTTTAACATCTTTTATATAAATTGTAGAATAACTTTTTGCCAGTTTAATAATGTCAGTCGTTTGCAAAGGGGCGCTTTTGTATAATAAATGATGCCTCCTTTGACGTCACTGAATTACCATATCACGATTTCAAACCTTTATAACTCGCAAATGCGAAGCTCAAATCACAAAACACTGAAATATCCCACTATTCACTTCATATGTTATCGATTTTCAAAATAAAAAAATAAGCTTCATAAGCACTTTAACACTTCGACAATGGAGGAGCAGATATCCGACTTGGCAAAAACAAGAATCTCACGTGCTGTGTTAAGGACTTAAAAGTGCCAAAATTCGTATTCTCTTTGCATATTATTGTAGTTGTGCATATTTGTCGCTAATTATGCATGAATTATTTCGACCAATCAAATTGAGGCTTGAGACGTCTCTTACCAGAGCCTACGATTTTTCGTTAGAAAGCTGAGAAGGGTCTGGGGACGAGAATGAGTTCTTGTATATCCCTGTGTGTATGGGAATTGTGTATGGGTTACCTGTGTCAAAGATGGCGGCTGCTTTGTCGCTGCCGTAAGACATGACTTATCTTGACTGATTGATTTGAAAAACTGCCACTGGAAAACCACTGGATACGTGAATTTTACTCCTCAAAGTAAGAAGCTGTTTTTCTGGGGGTGGTTTTATTCATGAAAAGCCGAAAAAGTCGAAAAGACAGGATATTTTAAGTCCTATTCGGCATATCATCGAGTTCGGCAATTTATCACTCAAACTTTTTTGAACTAGCTGAACTGAACGTCACCCAATTAATATTAAAGTACAGAACATTGGATTTGCCTGATTTGGACATTTTATAATTTCTTAGGGTCTTAGGTCTTAGGGTCTTAGGGTCTTAGGGTCTTAGTTTCGGGGGTCTTAGTTTTCCGAACACCCTAAAATTTCGAGCTAATTTGCATATTCACGTGCCAAACGTTTTATTTTGAAAACAAAAATCTTTTTTTCTCGATTTGTAGCCTTCCAATACCCATCATATTATAGGACATAAATAACAGGAAAACATATTTTCTAAAATTGTAAGTTTTTGAAAATCCAACGAAATCGAGCGGAGTTATGGCAAGTCAAAGTGATCCAGATTTCTATTAATTTTGCAGAGTTTGCCCCAATTCAAAATGATTGATGATTGAAAGTGATATATTATGCGGATTCATTAATATATCTGGGCTTTGAATTTAGATGAAACTCTGTGATAAGCTTTTTGAATGAAAGAGAAAGAAGACTAAAACACATGCAGTTAGCACAAGCACCGAGTAAGCAAGAAGGAAACAACTGATAAAGATCTACATTTTGTAAGCGTTCAACCACTTCTCTGTAATATACAGCTAATTCAGAAAGCGTTGTCGGCGATCGACTTCAATCCTACGCGACTAGACCGAAAAGGAGTATGGGTAAATATCAATGCTTCTATAAATACACTATCAAAAAAGAACGTCTATCACGGAATATGAATCATTTCACAAATAGAAGATGGATTTCTATATATGTTCTATACAAAAATGATGCACACCTGAGCTCTTGAAATGCTAGCAAGTGGATGCAAGAGCTCAGAAGTGCATACATAGAAAGCCATCTTCTATTTATTTTATATTATAAAAAGTCGAAAATTATGGAGTATTTCACTAGAACGATTTCACGTAACCAATGTTTAACATGCAAATGAGTTGGTGAGTAAAATAACATGCTAATGAGGTGTACGCTTGGCTTACACGCTTCCGTGAATCAGCTAAATTTCTCAAATTGAAATATAATTCTAAAGACAAACATTCGTGGGCACATAGAAAAATGTATTAATCGGCTCACATATCTCAACAATCGAAAGATAACTAATTAAACACTTTTCATTTTAAAGGAATTTAAATTCATGACTCCAAATTCAAACTTCAAATGTAAATTGCCTTCTTCTGACTATTTTTGATTTAAAAGTTAATAAACTAGATTGCTGTCGTTGCTCAAGAACTGAACGAAAATAAAGAAGAGCGTGTTTCAGCAAATACTTAGATATGTTGGAATAGTCACTGAACACGTCTCTCTGCCAAAAAAGCCACAAGCTCGACGCAAATTGGCATCAACCACCTTGGATGTGTCCAAATAGACCAAATACTTCCTATAGCCTTATACGCTGTTTTGCTTTCTAATAAAATGTGGCGCGTCCCTGGGAAATAGAAAGTGCGTCTTCGAACGACAACCAAACATCGAGTGCCGCAGGTAAGTTCAATACAGCAAATAATTCACTAATTAAATATTTCAACTTAATTTTCATTGGCATTTATTCTTCAAAACATAAAACAGGCACCGAAAAGAAAACAAGAGCAAACGTAGGCGATATGGAAAGGAAGTTTATCCTTGAATGTTACAACCTTTCCATGGGAAAGGAATGGAAACAGGTCCTTCTTTTCACAAAAGAACGAATAATAGATGCAGGGCTGCCTCAGCGTGGTTGCCCCACAAGACCGTGTCATAAGTCGCATGAAAAATATCGTCAAGAAGGCCCTGGCGTCCCCACTTCCTTCCACTTCGGCAACATCCTCTAAGCCAATATATGCAGAGGAGCAAACAGAAATGCAGCAGAAGCAGATAAGGTACGCTTCGAAAGGGACTCCAGCCCAGAGAAAGTTGCAAAGTAAATTGAGTAAAGAATTTGCAGCGTCCTCCTCGGATAGCGACAGCGAAAGAGCCGAGATAAAGCCAAGCAAAAAGAAGAGAAAAAGTGACAAGGAAGTTGCACGAGAAACGCAAGAAGCACATAAAGAGATGTGCAACAAGGCTATGGGACACACTCGAAAGAGTAAACAGTCTGCTGGTCAACGTGGACAGTCAAATTAAGAACAGCCAGAAAAAGGTTGCGTAAAGTCTGCAGCTTGAATCTTAGAGTCATTAATTTAAATTCCTTCAGCTGAATTGTTTAATTATTATCTTTCGATTGTTGAGATATGTGAGCCGATTAATACGATTTTCTATGTGCCCACGAATGTTTGTATTTAAAATTATATTTCAATTTGAGAAATTTAGCTGATTCACGGAAGCGTGTAGCCAAGCGTACACCTCATTAGCGTGTTATTTTACTCACCAACTCATTTGCATGTTAAACATTGGTTACGTGAAATCGTTCTATTGGCAGACCAATATTCTGAAGTTATTGTAAACGTTCGAGTTAATTAATATTCAACATGAGTTTATGTAAATTAGATAATGACATTCCAGCGTGCAGCGCGCGAACTTCAACTAAAATTTTATTCAAAAAACACAACAGAATCCTCAACTCCCTTGCCATTTTGTTCACCATCTGCTTCTGTTTCCTTGTTTTAAAACGCGTAGGCATACATTTGCAGATTCACCTGCCATTGTCACCAAATACGAAAAGCATGCAAGCCGATTATCATATCTACACATACTCCCTTTCGGTCTAGTCTCGTAGGCTTGAAGTCAATCGCCGACAACGTTTTCTGAATTAGCTGTATAGCCGATTATCATATCTACCCATACTCCCTTTCGGTCTAGTCTCGTAGGCTTGAAGTCAATCGCCGACAACGTTTTCTGAATTAGCTGTATACTCGACTGAATACGCGGGACTTTCCTCGCGTATATATTTTGGCCCGGTTTCTTAATGTATGCATCTATGTATTGATTTTAACACTGTCCCCGCGGAGGTATTTTGAAATGAAAAAGTTTTGATTTTGACAAGGCAATGCACAGGAACCCCAATAATATATCTATGCAGAATGGCGTCATGTTCGTTGATTTGACTAGCAGTCTTAACCTTGCAGTTTCATTCAGAGCTGGTATCGTCGAATGTGGAAATTTAAATTTTGCAGTAATAGGCTAAACATTCTTATTCCCACTGATGAAGGGCTATGCCCGAAACGTCTGTAATAATACAATTGACACTTAAGTAATGGTCCACGTAAGAACTAGGCAACTGAACGGCAATGCACGATGGAATGCTTAAATTTTCTATTGTTAAAACTAGTGATCCCATTGGCTTAAACATGAAAATTGGCAAAAAGGTTAGGTATAAGATATACATACTTCGATTTGTTTAGATGTTAAGTTTGTCTGTTATCCATTGGCATCACATGCCAATTTTAAAACAAATTGTATGTGGGAAACCTTGTAAAATAAGCAATATTCTTTGCTATTGTCTTGGGCTGTTCTGATTGGTTAGATATCAAACATTTCCAATAAATTACCCGAAATAATTGATTACCTTTATTTTTACATTGAAATATTATTATGTGTCATCCTCTCTTTCTGTATTCTTAAAATTAGAAATATTCTATGTGGGACAGAGCTATTGCCGTAGAACAATGAAAGCTTGCCTAGTTCTTGCATGGATGATTACTTAAAATAATTTTGTTTACCATTGTTTTATCTAAAAAGTAAGTGTCACGCATCTCAAACAAGAACTTCTAGTTCATTTTCTATATTAAACATTCTTATGTAGACGATAGAAATACGTTTTTAGCATTTGCAAAGTTTTTTTTAACTTATCAAAATAGCTTTATTAAGAAGCCCGAGTTCACGCTAAAAAGAGCGTCTTGTTATAATGGAAAAGAACTAGGACTAAAAGGTAGATAAATTACTATGAATCACGGTCTCATCACGGCCTGTTTTGAAAGGGTGTACACAGGTAGCCCAAGATTAGTTGTAGTATAACGACGCGCGCGCACGCATGCCAATCACTATTACGTCATAAATGCTGATATGACGCCATACTTTTCTGACTCTTTCTACAAAGTACAATGTCGAAAAAAGCTTTTATGATAAAACAAAGTTTAAGCCTTCCCGGTGCAAAGTGTAAAAATAAAGGCAAATCACAGCATCCCTCTCTGTCTCCCTCTCATACACCAAAAGTGACTGTGACACAGTACGAGGAAGACGACGACTACGACGAAGAGGTACGTGTACCAACCAATGAAAATGACAAGATGAGAAACGAGATTCTGTGATTTATTGGATAACAGCATCAATAGACTATGCGTTGAGTGCGGTATTGCACTGTAATGTACTTTTTTTAACAAACGTTAATCAGTAACAAACAACTATTAGAAAATCTAACTAACAACAACATCTTATAGAGTCGTTTTCGTATGAGTGGGAAACCTACGAACGGAGTTGCGGTCACGGTACGGAATCAAAGACATCTATTCAACCAATCACACAGCGCGCAAATTGCTCAACCAATCAAAATGCTTAATTGGACACGGCACGGTCACGATACCGTCACTCATACGAAAACGACTCTATTTAATACTGCGATTCTCAATAGAGACTAAAGTGTGACGTCACGAAACAATTAATTTTGATTTTATAAATTTTTGATTTCCAGTTCAGATAGAATATCATGAAAGAAGTTCACACACCAATTTTTATGACAATCGGTTAAATAACGGTCAAGATATGGCCAGTTGAATATATAATTTGCCTTAACAAATCACTGTATTTTCGGCTCCGTTCTTAACTTTAGGAACGGAGCCGAAAATACAGTGATTTGTTAAGGCAAATTATATATTCAACTGGCCATATCTTGACCGCTATTTAACCGATTGTCATAAAAATTGGTGTGTGAACTTCTTTCATGATATTCTATCTGAACTGGAAATCAAAAATTTATAAAAGCAAAAATTATTTTTTATGACGTCATCACTTTAGTACTCTATATAATGCGAACTTAGTTGGCTTATAATTTGGTTTTTCGCTTCTGTCAACCAAATGGAAACCAATCTCGTCCCCAGAGCCTGCGTTACTTTCGGCCAGCGACGAGAACGTAGGCTCTGGCATAATCCATTTTTTGGGAACAGGATTTCTTGTTCTTCCGGTTTTAGAGCGCATGCGCAAGTTAGCTGGGCAGTTGGTTGTTGTCGATATTCAGTTTCAGTGGAATCCTTCGAAAGGTTTCATTAGGGAATAGAGTACGCTTTAAAAGCACTTGGTAAAGAAGATATAACAGTGAAAGAAGCGCAGTATCTGAAGTCTTTATTAAAAGCAGTGGTTTTACAGCAGAAGGATACGCGAACAGTTCTTCCTACGGGTTTATATAATTATTTGAATCTATCATCTTCATCTTCTCTGGTTATTGTTGTCTCTCCTTCAAATGTATTTCTTTTGCCGAATCTTTCGCCTTCGTAAGCACCTCGATTGGCACCGCCTTTCAGTTGCTAGCCTAAAGAATATTAGATTTACGATCTTTTATAATAACCATCACTCTTCGTGTAAATTTTGAGCTTCGTTTGAAAACTTTTCAAGATACTTCGAGATACATATAAGCTTAGATAAACTGGATTTTTCTCTGTGCTTAGATATTTTAATATTGCAGATCGAGGCGACATGTTGAAAATAACATGTCAATGAAACCGTTGAAAAATGTTAATTTTTGTTTTGAACGGAAGTTGGGACACCGGGTTGTTTTGACAACTCGATTTTCATTGGATATATTTCATTTCCGGAATCTTGCGCGTGCGTAGTTTCTAAAATAGAATAGCCAATCAAATTGTCTCAAAAATGGATTATGCCAGAGCCTACGTTCTCGTCGCTGGCCGAAAGTAACGCAGGCTCTGGGGACGAGATTGAATGGAAACCAAATATGATTTTGAGCTAAATTATGGATCATTTGGTCAAAAAATGTATTTAGTTTTGAATTTATTTGAGTTTTGAATTTGATTGACAGAAGCGAAAAACTAAATTCCAGCCGACTGTTTGAATGTCTGAGTTCGCATAATACTGAGAACCGCGGTACTAAAACTATTGTACTTTTCACAAGGTAATAGATCGTTACGAGTCCAAGGTCCCCGAGAGTGATGAAGACGACAGTACAATCCAGGCTCTGAGGAAAGTCATACACAGACAGGCTGAAATGATCCAAAAACTCGACCGCGAAATATTACAAATACGAGCGAGTGCTGCAAGGATATGCACTTGCGACAAGAACAGCGAGCTAGAAACAGATGACATGTTGGCGTACATAAACTGTAAGCTGGATTCGCTAACAGAGCAAGTGTTGTTTATCGCTAAGAAGGTTTCTCATGACCGAAGATGTCGTGGTTACTGCGTCAAACATGTCAGGACTAAGAAATGTCTTTGTCGTGGATTCGAGGCATCTCATCGATGCTGTGGACGAGTTGGTAGTATATGTGATTGTTAGTACATTAACTGTACAGTACTGTAATTATTAGTACATGAACACTAATTTACAGTACTAAGTACAGTATTCTAACTTGAGTCTTCGTAGCATTATTTTTCACAATCTTCCCGCGATTAAACATTTTCGCGCCTTTTTTACCGTTGTACTTGTACTTGCCGCGCGCGCGCGCTTTTCGTTTGCGCCTTTTTTTTATCTCGATGACTTTTCTTTGTTTCTTTGCGTCTTCTTCTTTCATTATTTAAATAAAATTTCATGTTTTAATCTGAATTCTTTCTCTTCTTTTTCATCCCGTACGCAGCAAGTCTCTCTGCTGACATTCCAGCAAGTTTGCCTCTATTAGCCCCTTTGAATTGCCTTGCAAGTCGTTTCTTGTCCGCCATTGCCTTTGCATCTCGAGGTGCTGGTCGCTTTCTCCATCCTTTTTGAGCTAGTAATTCAGCTTTCTTTTGCTTTCTGTGGAATTGGTTCTCCCTGATATTCTGTCTTTGTGCTTCTTGATTACTGCTTATCTTTCTATCTTCTTGTACGACTGGCTCTTTGTGCTTTGGTTGTTCGCCATTTTCCTGTGTTTTCTGAATCGTTTTACTAGTAAATAAAGAGGAAAGTTGTGTTAAAAAAATACTCCTTTGCGTGAAGCCTGCGACAATCTATAAAACTTAGAATTGAAAAAGATAGTTTTGATAGTTTGCCGTTGAAGTTTCACTTACTTTTCAGTTTCGTTTTCGGTAGATTTGTTTTGCGAAACAAAGATTCTTCTCTTGCGTTGTTCATCTCGAGCAAACTTTTGATATTTTTTAAAATCTTTTCTCTCTTCGTCATCAGCTCTAATAAAACCAAAACTACATCAGTCTATTTGTATCCTAGCAATTTGATTGGATAACTACATCAGTATCCTAGCAATTTGATTGGATAACTGCATCAGTATCCTAGCAATTTGATTGGATAACTACATCAGTATCCTAGCAATTTGATTGGATGACTACATCAGTCTATTTGTATCCTAGCAATTTGATTGGATGACTACATCAGTCTATTTGTATCCTAGCAATTTGATTGGATGACTACACCAGTATCCTAGCAATTTGATTGGATAACTACATCAGTCTATTTGTATCCTAGCAATTTGATTGGATAACTACACCAGTATCCTAGCAATTTGATTGGATGACTACACCAGTATCCTAGCAATTTGATTGGATAACTACACCAGTATCCTAGCAATTTGATTGGATGACTACACCAGTATCCTAGCAATTTGATTGGATAACTACATCAGTCTATTTGTATCCTAGCAATTTGATTGGATAACTACACCAGTATCCTAGCAATTTGATTGGATAACTACACCAGTATCCTAGCAATTTGATTGGATGACTACACCAGTATCCTAGCAATTTGATTGGATGACTACATCAGTCTATTTTTATCCTAGCAATTTGATTGGATAACTACACCAGTATCCTAGCAATTTGATTGGATGACTACATCAGTCTATTTGTATCCTAGCAATTTGATTGGATAAATCCCTGTAAAATGCGCGTTTCAGTGCACATTCTTTACCGATATTGAGACATCTTCTTGACAGACACCCATTGATTGAGTTCTTTTTCTGGATAATTAATCACCTGGGGAATCAAATGTTACAAACATCAGCCAAAGTAAGGAACGTATGTTGTTTTGGGAAGCGTTGTAGGGGGTGGTTATGAAATTGACGTCAAGCTTATAGGGGAGGGTGTAATACTAGAATGATATTAGCCTGCAAAACAGCACCTACTTTTTCTCGAAACTCCGCAGAGAATAGTTGAAGTTCGATCGAGTCGTTGACCGGGATGCGAGAGAATGAGGCGAGACGAAAAGAAGCGATGGGGAGTAAGGCGAGAAGGGGAGACGCACTCCATCAAACTAAGCGTCAACTCTTCTCTGCAGAATTTCGCGAAAAAGTAGGAGCGGTTTTGCAGTCTACATGTAGAATGATATGGATTGTAACATGTTTTACAGAGAACCAATCACAATTCAGATGAAAACAAAGCCAATTTCAACATTTTCCAATTTCAAAATTTGTGTACTTCAGCCAACCAGGAGAGAGCATTCTCGTTATCTAAGTGACCCCGGTTGAAGTCGTGGCACTGTAAGTGTTATAAAGGGTGGTCAGAAAATTACCTTTGTCACCCCCTAGCGTAATAAATGACATGCCCCTTACCTCATCGGCACTAAGACCATAGTCGTTCGGTAAAACCTTCCTGTATTTAAAGCGACAAGGCAGGTCAGCAATGATGTCTTCATAGTCGAGTTTGTAGTACTCGTCAAAATATTCCTCAAATGTTTTTTCATCTGAAAGACAGAGGACAGAATGATTATGAATGAATGAGTAAACGAAAGAATGAATGAGTGACAAAAATGTTGAAAGAAATGAATGAAATGGAAAAAAGAAGGAAAAATCAAGAATGAATCATTAAAATGATTGAATAAATAGATTTGTGAATTAATGGAAAGATGGGATGAATAGATGGAATGAGTGAATGGATGGAATGAATAGATGGAATGAGTGAATGGATGGAATGAATAGATGGAATGAGTGAATGGATGGAATGAATAGATGGATGAGTGAATGGATGGAATGAATAGATGGGATGAGTGAATGGATGGAATGAATGGATGAATGAATGGATGAATGAATGGATGAATGATGAATGGATGAGTGAATGGATGGAATGAATAGATGGAATGAATAGATGGAATGAGTGAATGGATGGAATGAATAGATGAATGAATGGATGAATGAATGGATGAATGAATGGATGAATGATGAATGGATGAGTGAATGGATGGATGAATAGATGGATGAGTGAATGGATGGAATGAATAGATGGATGAGTGAATGGATGGAATGAATGGATGAATGAATGATGAATGGATGAGTGAATGGATGGAATGAATAGATGAATGACTGGATGAATGAATGAATGAATGAATGGATGAATGATGAATGGATGAGTGAATGGATGGATGAATAGATGGATGAGTGAATGGATGGAATGAATAGATGAATGAGTGAATGGATGGAATGAATAGATGGATGAGTGAATGGATGGAATGAATGGATGAATGAATGATGAATGGATGAATGGATGAATGGATGGATGAATGAGTGAATGGATGATTGAATGGATGGATGAGTGAATGGATGAATGGATGATGGAGAAACAAAACGGACTGTAGTAATGCCTTACTTGGGTCAAATAAAGGTTTTTTTCTATTCAGAGCTCGTGAAAGAACAGAAGATCGTTTATTTCTCTGTCTCTTTGGCTGATGTACTTCCATACTGGGATCATAGTCTGCATCCATCTACAAGACCAAAACCATTAGTGGTACAAAAAACTTGGCAAGATTACAGTAAAAGTATTTTGCCTGTAAACTGACTTACATTGAAAGTTCCATTGTCAGAGTAAGAATCTGAGAATAAGAAAACAAATAAATAATCGGAAACTAGCGAGTACACTAGTATGGGCTGCGTCTGTGTATATTGATAAATACAATGGAAACTAGCGAGTACACTAGTATGGGCTGCGTCTGTGTATATTGATAAATACAATGGAACTAGCGAGTACACTAGTATGGGCTGCGTCTGTGTATATTGATAAATACAATGCAAACTAGCGAGTACACTAGTGTGGGCTGCGTCGGTGTATATTGATAAATACAATGGAAACTAGCGAGTACACTAGTGTGGGCTGCGTCTGTGTATAATGATAAATACAATGGAAACTAGCGAGTACACTAGTATGGGCTGCGTCTGTGTATAATGATAAATACAATGCAAACTAGCGAGTACACTAGTATGGGCTGCGTCGGTGTATAATGATAAATACAATGCAAACTAGCGAGTACACCAGTGTGGGCTGCGTCTGTGTATATTGATAAATTCAAAGGTCAAAGGAAATCTATAACACCGTAATACTGACGTTTTACTTTACTGACGTTTCAAGCCTTAGCTAGCCTGCTGAACGGGAGACCGGGAAAGCTGAGAGCAGAGGATCCTTTCTCCAATCCCCTTATGCCTGCATTGCCGGGGCACAATAGGGAGTTCCTACGACGGCGACGTCAATCGGAAGTGTCAATAATTTTTGTTCGGGGTTTCGTACATTATAGATTTAGTCCAAGCCTAAGTCTGTGAGGTTACTTCATCTACAAGGAATACCAACTATGAAGGTATGAAACTCCGAACAGAAGTTATTGACACTTCCGGTTGACGTCGCCGTCGTAGGTTTTGCAAATCTTAAACTCCCTAATGTGACGTGCGGCGAAGGCACGAGCTCGTAGGGAGTGCGAGGGCTTGCTCCCCAAAACATTTTTTAGCTTAGTCTCCTCTCCTCTCCCCAATCCCCCAGTCACCAACTAGGAATGCCTGCAATACAGGCTATGCCTTAGCCCTTCAGCCCTTCCTTCGCTCATACGACGAAGGGCTAAGGCTCAAAACATCAGTAAAGTTAAGTTCTTACGACGAAGGGCTAAGGCTCAAAACATCAGTAAAGTTAAGTTCTTACGACGAAGGGCTAAGGCTCAAAACATCAGTAAAGTTAAGTTCTTACGACGAAGGGCTAAGGCTCAAAACATCAGTAAAGTTAAGTTCTTACGACGAAGGGCTAAGGCTCAAAACATCAGTAAAGTTAAGTTCTTACGACGAAGGGCTAAGGCTCAAAACATCAGTAAAGTTAAGTTCTTACGACGAAGGGCTAAGGCTCAAAACATCAGTAAAGTTAAGTTCTTACGACGAAGGGCTAAGGCTCAAAACATCAGTAAAGTTAAGTTCTTACGACGAAGGGCTAAGGCTCAAAACATCAGTAAAGTTAAGTTCTTACGACGAAGGGCTAAGGCTCAAAACGTCAGTAAAGTTAAGTACTCTTTGTTACGGTGTTATAGATTAATAGTATAATCAGCATTAATTACCACCATAGTCAGCATTACGATCTTCCTCAGCATTGTCATGGTAACCTGCATCTTCTGGCCCTTCCCATTCGTCCCAGTTTTCCTCTGAAAAAAAAAAAAGTTTGGGTGTTGTCTACAGCCAGCGAAGTATCTGAGACAACTTTCTTTGATGACACTGGTATTTGAAAATGGTAATGATAACTATCAATGATGATATCAATAACTATCAATGATGATATCAATAAGGATCATTGATGATGCTGATGATAACAATGAGCGATGAGGATCTTCTTCGTCGATGGGCCAATTTCTCACCTTCTTCTCCCAAGTCCAGCCCATCATCGTGAAAAGTCGGCTTTTTGTCATCTATATCCTGGTAATAACCATCATCAAACACTTTCTGATAAAGACAAATATCGTAATGATTAACTACGTACAACTTTAGCCAGCAGCTAGGTGTCTTTATGTATGGACGCTGATTATCACAGGTGGCAATGAGGTGACAAAAAAAAATATGTCAGATTCGTTCTCATGCTCTTCTCCTCTGCAGTTTTGATGAATCTTTGACACGTTTTAAGATTATTTTCTCCTGTTATTACTTACTTGCATTATGGTGTCGTATTTTTGGGGATCAAAATCTCCTTCCATGTCTTCCTCGGTAAACCCAACGTTTGGGTTCCCTGTGATTTCTGAGAGATAAGAGCAACAAAGACATCGTTATTAACTTATAGACTGACGAGAGTAGATCTTACTATAGCGTTACCATCATCACCACCATCATCACCACCATCATCACCACCATCATCATCACCACCATCACCACCATCATCATCATCACCACCATCACCATAATCATCATCATCACCACCACCACCACCACCATCATCAATCATCATCACCACCATCACCATCATCATTATCAATCATCATCACCACCACCATCACTATCGCCATCATCACCATTTTCAATAACGCATCATGACAATCCACACTACTATCATTCAAACTTGTTATTTTTACAAAAGTCAAGAACGTGTTTTTGCTTGGTATTTTTTACACTAATCCTGTGAGTAGTCTTCTATTCTAGGCTAAAGGAAGACATTGCTCTCAGAGTATTTTACCTTTAAGTTTTTCTAGTTTCTCCTGGATTTCTTTTTTCTTGAGATTTTTTAGTCGTTTAAGCTCCTCTCGCTTTTGTTCTTTGTCCTAAAATAGCAGGGAATACATGTAAGTTGAATGCACTTTCTTGTGACTTGTCTACTTTTCCTTAGTGTTATACTGGATCGATGATGTATGATGGAAAAGAGCATTTTTACCTTCTTTTTGCGTTCTTCACGCTTTTTACGTGCTTCAGTTCTTCGTTCATCTTTCTGTCTTACTGAACTTCTTACTGTCCTTGGATACGTTTTGACCTAAACAAAGTCCGTCAATACCCTCATCATCATCACCATTATTGTCATCACCCTCCTCATCATCATCATTGTTGTCAACATCATCATCATCATTGTCGTCAAAACCCTCATCATTATCATTGTTGTCAACATCATCATCATCATTGTCGTCAATACCCTCATCATTATCATTGTTGTCAACATCATCATCATCATTGTTGTCAATACCCTCATCATTATCATCATTGTCGTCAATACCCTCATCATCATTATCATTGTTGTCATCACCCCCCTCATCATTGTTGTCAACATCATCATCATCATTGTCGTCAATACCCTCATTATCATTGTTGTCAACAACATCATCATCATTGTCGTCAATACCCTCATCATTATCATTGTTGTCAACATCATCATCATCATTGTTGTCAATACCCTCATCATTATCATCATTGTCGTCAATACCCTCATCATCATTATCATTGTTGTCATCACCCCCCTCATCATTGTTGTCAACATCATCATCATCATTGTCGTCAATACCCTCATCATTATCATTGTCAACATCATCATCATCATTGTCGTCAATACCCTCATCACTATCATTGTTGTCAACATCATCATTGTTGTCAATACCCTCATCATCATCATCATTGTCGTCAATACCCTCATCATCATCATCATTGTTGTCAATACCCTCATCATTATCATTGTTGTCAACATCATCATCATCATTGTCGTCAATACCCTCATCATTATCATTGTTGTCAACATCATCATCATCATTGTCGTCAATACCCTCATCATTATCATTGTTGTCAACATCATCATCATCATTGTCGTCAATACCCTCATCATTATCATTGTCAACATCATCATCATCATTGTCGTCAATACCCTCATCACTATCATTGTTGTCAACATCATCATCATCATTGTTGTCAATACCCTCATCATCATCATCATTGTCGTCAATACCCTCATCATCATTATCATTGTTGTCATCACCCCCCTCATCATTGTTGTCAACATCATCATCATCATTGTCGTCAATACCCTCATCATCATTGTTGTCAACATCATCATCATCATTGTCGTCAATACCATCATCATCATCATTGTCGTCAATACCATCATCATTATCATTGTTGTCAACATCATCATCATCATTGTCGTCAATACCCTCATCATTATCATTGTTGTCAACATCATCAGCAGCAGCAGTATCATCACTACCTAATAACATCATTTACCATCAATCACTATCATCATCACCATCTGGTACAACCACCCCATAACAATCATCATCGTTTTCTTTTTTCATCATCATAAAAACTTATAGTAACTAGGAGTTAAACTAGAGACTGTGTGTTGAATGAAAATACACAATGTACAAAAGCTACTAAATTTACTGACGTTAGTCCGTCGGAATAAAATAAATAATTGAACTATAAACTTCTTATAACTTACAAACTCGGAATCGGGTTCTTCAAATCTGAAATTGTATTTCCTCTCAAACTCTTCCTGCTTTTCAAGTTCATCTTCGTCCTGTGTGGGTTAAATTAAGAAGCATGCATTGCTGAGAAAGAGGGAAACTAGAGCAAATATGACTGTGAAAAACTTACGGCACAGACCTCGGACCGTGTTTATTTTAGGATTTCGAATGAGTCTGTGGCGTGACTGTGGCGTGACTGGCGTGACTGTGGCGTGACTGTGGCGTGACTGGCGTGACTGTGGCGTGACTGTGGCGTGACTGTGGCGTGACTGTGGCGTGACTGTGGCGTGACTGTGGCGTGACTGTGGCGTGACTGTGGCGTGACTGTGGCGTGACTGTGCCATCATATTAAATCTGCTGTAAGACAGGTTTACTTACTTCTTTCTCATCATTCACAATTTCATCATAAGTTGGGATCCTGTTGAGAGAACATGATAAACGTTGAGGCCCGGTTCTCCAGGGCATTCATTTACTGTAGGTGTCGTCCTTGCCAGAGGACAGTGGCAGTGGGGGCCGGGATCGTGTGAAAAGTCAATTTCTGTGTCAACACACTAAGAGATCTCTGGAAAGCGGCAGTTGGACCAGGCCTCAAGCCAAGAGCGTTCATTTGGGTGGAGTTTTGCCCTTGCCAGAGAGATGCTTTTAAAAAGGGTGTTATTTTGTGGTATGGGACAGCTGGGTGTGGGCAAACAATTTGAGTCCTGAGCGCTGAGAGATCTTAGAAAATGAACTGAGGTTTCATACAGTTACAACGTTTACAGAACAGCTGACAGACAGAACTTTTAAATAACAGTCAATTTAAAAAATAACTGTTGAAACACCCGTATGATCACGTAAATGGCTGTCCGTCTCTCCACACTACACTACACCTGAATTGGAGGGACGTAAAAGAACTACTGAGGACAAAACAAGCATCTGGAAGTGACCACCCTCAGTGTCTGTCTCAGTGGGGATCCGAAAACAGGGTTAACCTCAGGATCTCCATTTCAAGAGTCTCCTCTAAACCCACCTCATGTCATCTTTATCCATGTATCCTTTATCAAGAATAAAATTTCTCAAAAATTGTTCATCTACATCCAGATTAGGATCATTCCAAAATCTCTGGAGAGCATCCTATATGATAAAAGTAATAGTATCGTTAACCTGGAAAATTTGCGAAAATTTCGAGCTATGTGCTCATCTTAGAGGCTATAGACAAAAAATAAAATAAATTCTTATTTTTATTATTTAGTAGAAGTTTCTTCAACCTTTAATTTTTTTAATTCCAAGCTTTCGGACACATCGTGCATATATCTGCCTATGCGTGTAAATTTGTCTTTCGTAGCCGTTGATTTGACGTTTTTATGTAACATTATTTCTCCCTGATGATGGACGATGTGTCCGAAAGCTTGGAATTAAGCTGAATTAAAAAAATTAAAGGTTGAAGAAACTTCTACTAAGTAATGACTACACCAACCTACAAACCATTACTAGAAATACTTATTTACTTATAAACCAAGACCAAAGAAACCTGTGAGTTTGATTTTGATTTTTTTTTAGTCATAAGGCACTTTAAAAAATAAATTGACAAACAATATAATATCCTAAAAAACCTACTCAAACAATAATAATAATGAGAACTGTTCTGCATTGTAAGCATCATGTGATGACTAACTCACCAAGTCCTTGCCTTTGTTTTGCGTTAACCACTGCTTATAATCAGCATCTTCTTTATTCTGTAGAGTATAATATACAAGTCTACTTATCTGTCCATTTCATCCCAGTTTTCTATTTTTCTTCTTCTCATCTATCCATCAAACATTCCATTTATTGCTTCTCCCATTCACCCACTCTCCCCTGTCCACCCATCTATCCATCCATCCATCCATTCACTAATTCATTCATCCATCCATTCACTAATTCATTCATCCATCCATTCAATTGGTTAGTCATTCACTCACTCCTTCTCCCATTCATTCATTCATTCATCCATCCATTCAATTGGGCATTCATTCATCCACTCCCTCTCTGCTCTCTCCCATTCATTAATCCATTCATTCAATTGGTCAGTCATTCACTCACTCCCTCTCCCATTCATTCATTCATCCATTCAATTGGTCAGTCATTCACTCACTCACTCTCCCATTCATTAATCCATCCATTCATTCATTCAATTGGTCAGTCATTCACTCACTCCCTCTCCCATTCATTCATTCATTCATTTAAATACACCATATTACAATGTTTCACCTTTTGTTGTTCTGTTTTCTGCCTCACACTTAGAAAGTCAATCTCATCTTCGCTGCTTTCAATGAATACTGTCTTGAAACTGAATTAATTTAGAAATACATTAAAATAATCTTCTTTTTGTTAAGAAAAACCAAACTCTGGATCATACCTGTCTTTTAGAGCCTTTTGTTCTTCATTGTAAGTCAAATCTTTTTGGTGCTAAAATTTAAAGGATGGAGCTACATGTAGTTATTCTTAAAGATGCTATCAACAAAATACACCTATTTCAACTAACGTTGTCGCGTTCAAAGCAACAATCTTCAAGCCAAGACCGAAGTGAATGCTGGTTTTGTGTTGTCAAATTATTCAAATCAGACCTATTTTCTATGGAACGAAGTGCGCTATGCAAACAAGCACATGAAAATGTTCACATTTTGTAATTAGTCCTTATAGAAACAATTGTGATTTAAACAATTGTCAGCACATAACCAGCATTCACTTCAGTCTTGGCTTGACGCTTTTTGCTTTGAACGTGACAACGTTTTCTTAAATAGGTGTATATGCAAGTATGATAGGTTTTACTGTTAGTGCTGATTACCGTGGACAATATAACTCTTAAACTCACCTCTTCATCATCATCATCACTTTCATCATCACTGACAAATGCTTTGCTGCAACATTAGATCATGTAAGAATTCTCAATGTTACATCCATCCATTCATTTATCTATCCTTGATTTAATCATTCCATCCCACTATCCTCTCTTCCATTCATTTATCCCTCCATTCTTTATTTAATCATTCTATCCCACTATCCTCTCTTCCATTCATTTATCCCTCCATTCTTTATTTAATCATTCCATCCCACTATCCTCTCTTCCATTTATTTATCCCTCCATTCTTTATTTAATCATTCTATCCCACTATCCTCTCTTGCATTCATTTACCCCTCCATTCTTTATTTAATCATTCCATCCCACTATCCTCTCTTCCATTCATTTATCCCTCCATTCATCCATCACACAATCAAATAAACCAAAGTGATTCTGTTTTCATTCATGTCCATATAACATGAAACACCTATTTCAAAAAACGTTGACAACAGGCGATCTGAAATGGATGATCTGAGATCAAGAGGAATTATGGGAAACAGAGAGTCTTTCGTTAGTAACATGCGAAATTCGTTAATGTGAATTAAGATCCAGATCATCCAATTCAGATTGACCATTATCAACATTTTTTTAAATAGGTGCATACAAATATAGTCTAACCTTCCTTTCTCAAGAAGCTGCTGTCGTTCATAGTCTTTCAAATAAATTGGTTTTTCAGGCTTCTTACTTGTTTCTCCTTCATCTTCAGAGGAGCTTTCTTTAAAAGTAAAATTTTGCATCATGAATGTCGTACACTATAAACATTGGCAGATATGCCACACCCGGGGAAGGAGAGGGGAGTACTCCCATTTATTCTTTCCCGGTCCGGTATCCTGATTGGGTGTTGAATGGCTAGAAATGACGAAAAACCAGTTTTCCCATATTAGCTCTATATGGAAAATATCTACGTTATGTAATTTTGAGAGGACTTTTTCAGAATCGGTTTATTTTCGAGATTTCTTTGCGTCCGACTCTTGGTTTTCCTTAAAAAATAGGTTTGCAAAAGATTCTTAGCAGCAACAACAAATAGAATGGCTAGAAATTACGAAAAACCAGTTTTCCTATATTAGCTCTGTATGGAAAATATCTACGTTATGTAATTTTGAGAGGACTTTTTCAGTATCGGTTTATTTTCGAGATTTCTTTGCGTCCGACTCTTGGTTTTCCTTAAAAAATAGGTTTGCAAAAGATTCTTAGCAGCAACAACAAATAGAATGGCTAGAAATTACGAAAAACCAGTTTTCCTATATTAGCTCTGTATGGAAAATATCTACGTTATGTAATTTTGAGAGGACTTTTTCAGTATCGGTTTATTTTCGAGATTTCTTTGCGTCCGACTCTTGGTTTTCCTTAAAAAATAGGTTTGCAAAAGATTCTTAGCAGCAACAACAAATAGAATGGCTAGAAATTACGAAAAACCAGTTTTCCTATATTAGCTCTGTATGGAAAATATCTACGTTATGTAATTTTGAGAGGACTTTTTCAGTATCGGTTTATTTTCGAGATTTCTTTGCGTCAGACTCTTAGCTTTCCTTAAAAAATAGGTTTGCAAAAGATTCTGAGCAGCAACAACAAATAGAATGGCTAGAAATTTCGAAAAACCAGGGCTCCTGACGTTATGTAATTTTGAGACGGCTTTTTCAGTATCGGTTTATTTTCGAGATTTCTTTGCGTCAGAGTCTTGGCTTTCCTTCAAAAATAGGATTGCAAAACATTCTGAGCAGCAACAACAAATAGAATGGCTAGAAATTACGAAAAACCAGTTTTCCCATATTAGCTCTATATGGAAAATATTTACGTTATGTAATTTTGAGAGGACTTTTTCAGTATCAGTTTATTTTCGAGATTTCTTTGCTTCAGAGTCTTGGTTTTCCTTAAAAAATAGGTTTGCAAAAGATTCTGAGCAGCAACAACAAATAGAATGGCTAGAAATTACGAAAAACCAGTTTTCCCATATTAGCTCTATATGGAAAATATTTACGTTATGTAATTTTGAGAGGACTTTTTCAGTATCGGTTTATTTTTGAGATTTCTTTGCGTCAGACTCTTAGCTTTCCTTAAAAAATAGGTTTGCAAAAGATTCTGAGCAGCAACAACAAATAGAATGGCTAGAAATTACGAAAAACCAGTTTTCCCATATTAGCTCTATATGGAAAATATTTACGTTATGTAATTTTGAGAGGACTTTTTCAGTGGTTTATTTTCGAGATTTCTTTGCGTCAGAGTCTTGGCTTTCCTTAAAAAATAGGTTTGCAAAACATTCTGAACCGCAACAACGAATAGAATGGTTAGAAATTACGAAAAACCAGTTTTCCCATATTAGCTCTATATATGGAAAATATCTACGTTATGTAATTTTGAGAGGACTTTTTCAGTATCGGTTTATTTTCGAGATTTCTTTGCGTCAGAGTCTTGGCTTTCCTTAAAAAATAGGTTTGCAAAACATTCTGAACCGCAACAACGAATAGAATGGTTAGAAATTACGAAAAACCAGTTTTCCCATATTAGCTCTATATGGAAAATATCTACGTTATGTAATTTTGAGAGGACTTTTTCAGAATCGGTTTATTTTCGAGATTTCTTTGCGTCCGAGTCATGGTTTTCCTTAAAAAATAGGTTTGCAAAACATTCTGAGCAGCAACAACAAATAGAATGGCTAGAAATTACGAAAAACCAGTTTTCCCATATTAGCTCTATATGGAAAATATTTACGTTATGTAATTTTGAGAGGACTTTTTCAGTATCGGTTTATTTTCGAGATTTCTTTGCTTCAGAGTCTTGGTTTTCCTTAAAAAATAGGTTTGCAAAAGATTCTGAGCAGCAACAACAAATAGAATGGCTAGAAATTAGGAAAACCAGTTTTCCCATATTAGCTCTATATGGAAAATATTTACGTTATGTAATTTTGAGAGGACTTTTTCAGTATCGGTTTATTTTCGAGATTTCTTTGCGTCAGACTCTTAGCTTTCCTTAAAAAATAGGTTTGCAAAAGATTCTGAGCAGCAACAACAAATAGAATGGCTAGAAATTACGAAAAACCAGTTTTCCCATATTAGCTCTATATGGAAAATATCTACGTTATGTATGGTTTTTTGAGTTTCTGGTCTTAGGGTATCCATTCCATTATGACAGATCATAAACAGATCTAGATCTAGCAAGCTCTATCACACATACATTACATACAGTACTGTTTTACTCACCATTTTCATAGAAGTGTACATTCTGGTCATAAATCTTTGGGTCTTTCTTCTTCAACAATGATAAAACGGTGAGGAACTCTTTTTCATTCTGAGCTGTAACTTCCTGCATAATGAAACAAAATGATATAACGTCATATGATTGTGCTTATTTGTCAAAATGTAATCTATGTAATGTAATATAATAGAGTCGATTTCGTATGAGTGGGAAGTAGCTACGGTACGGTTCGTGCCGTACCGTGATCGTATCGCGCCATCATCGTGCCGTATCCAAGCATTCTGATTGGTTGAGAAATGATTTCGCGCGCTGTGATTGGTTGAATACAATGTCTTCGATTCCGTACCGTGACCGTAACTCCGTACCGTAGGTTTCCCACTCATACGAAAACGACTCTATAATATAATGTAAGGTAATATAATATGATGTATATGTAATAACAAAACAAGTGTTTTTAGATAATCGTCAATCAAGTAATCATTCAATCAACTAATTAATGTTGATCATACCATTGATCAAAGAAACCAATCAATCAATCAATGATATATATTAATCAATCAATAATATATCAATCAATCAATATTATTATTATAATCAAGCTAGAAGCTAATGTTCTCATTACAAATGTAGATCATGATGATGATTGATCATGATGATGATTGATCATGACACTGATTAATAATAATAATGAGTTATAAATATATATAGCCATTGGTTGAATTTGAAGAAATTTTCAGAAAAATTTATTTGGAATCAAAATATTGCGTAGTTTATTAACAATACTACAACAACAACAACAATAATTTTAATACCTAAAAATTGTTTCTTTTTTACAATTACTTTACAAGTACAATACTTGTACAGTTAGTCCACGTGATAAACTTACATTATGTTATCATGATTATTTTTTACATATTTACTCACGTTAATCAAAGCAACTAATGTAATGGTGCAATGGAATCAAGTAAGCTGTATCATTGCTAAGTATCTTCAAATAAAACGTACCTTAGCATCTTCGTCTTCGGTGTCTGATGAACTGCTTTCAGACTTTCCATCGCCATATTTTGCTTGTACTTTGGTAAAAACAACCACCACAACCATCAAAAACAGTCACACGGTAGACAATATCATGAGTCGTTATACTTACAGTGTTCAAGCTCTGATCGTCGCTTATTCTTCTCGAACTTTTGTGCAAAACTTTTGTTTATCGACAACTTGAATTTGTCCGCCATGTTGAATAACTGATTTGAGATAAACTGGGTACTAATGGGGAAAACCGCTGAGATATTTAAAATTCAAGATGGCGGCAGAACTAGAACTTTTTATAGAAATTGTTTATTTTTATTTTATTTTTATACGCGACCGATATTAGGTCTAGTGTAATAATTCAGCTATTTATTTATTGTATTTATTATATACGTTCAATGAGAGGAAATATCAACGATGCGGCGAGGCATAATTTTATTCTGTCTCTTGGTTTCACAATTTGTTGGACTTTGTCTCTTTCTCAAGGGATTCGTCCCGCTTAAGAAAGCCATTTCTGGGTCAGCATCTTTCCTGGACTTGCCTCCTGAACCTGGAAGTACAGAGCCAGGATATCGTGTCCCAGCTGTTTTTGATAGATTGGTTGTTGTGTTGATAGACGCCCTCAGAGCGGATTTTGTTTTTGATGACACAAGAATGAAGTACACACGAAGCCTTATTGACAATAATAACACATTCAGGTAAGACTTAAACCCCAGGACTGCACGTCCAACTTAATATTTAGTGTCTCAATTTGATCGAGCAGCAAGTACCCCACCCTCCCCTTCCACAAGTTATTTTCCAATGGGTAGAGTTCAGTGTATCGATGTAAACAATGGGCCACAAACTCCCTCCCCCTCACATCCGCACTCCTAGGTCCCTTCCCCCCTCACATCCTCACTCCTAGGTCCCTCCCCCCCCCCCCCCCCCCCTCACATCCTCACTCCTAGGTCCCTCACCCTTCACACCCTAACTCCTAGGTACCAGTCCCCCCCCTTACATCCTCACTCCTAGGTCCCTCCCCCCCTTACATCCTCACTCCTAGGTGGTAGCGCCTATGGCATGGGCATGAAGTAGTGCTCTCTCCACAACTGCTGTAGTCCCCTGGATCACCTAAAGGGTGTCGAATGGTCCCCACAAAAAGCCAGTCTCACAAAATTTCGGTCAAATTTCGTGGGTCTCGAAGTCTTGTTTTTTAGCAAAAAGCCGTCTCAAAGTCTCGAATTTTGAAAACAAAGGAAATTGGTGGAAAAGCGTCTCGGGCTCGCAAAAATATGCCTTGTCTCGGAGTCTCGCAAAGTCTCACCTTGACCATTCAATACCCCTCACCTACGCTGCAAGATGTACATGTCTGACATGTGAAAAGATTTCTCTTGATTCTAAAACCTATTTTTCTGTTACAGCTTTATCGCCAAAGCTCACTCTCCTACTGTAACCATGCCAAGAATCAAAGCCCTCATGACTGGAGGCATACCTGGGTTTGTTGATGTTGTGTTTAATTCAGTATCCAGCGCCCTTCACGAGGACAGTCTGTTAACTCAATCAATATCTGCTGGCAAGAAGATAGTGTTCTTTGGCGATGACACTTGGATGAAACTATTTCCTACTCACTTCTGGAGGAGTGACGGTACAACATCTTTCTTTGTTACTGATTATACTGAGGTATGATAATCCATGGACAGCTGTTAGATAATCAAAAAGTTAGTCCTAATTTATCCACTCAGGTAGACCTCTATAAGCCTGATGCTTCTGATACCTTTGTTATATTGTACTGTATATTTTATCAACATTCTCTTTCTAGACAGACACACAGGTAAGATAGACACCTGTCTAAGATGTACACCTATGTCTCAATTCTGTAGTACATGCTGCACTGGTGTTTTGTATTCCTCTTTGACAGACACCTCTTCCAGGGGGGACACACCTCTCCTGGGGGGGGGGGGGGGGGGGACAGACACCTCTTCCAGGGGGGACACACCTCTCCTGGGGGGGGGGGACTCCCATGTGAAATGGAGTGGATGATTGTTTGAAAATTTTTAATGAAACCCCTAAAGGAGACCATTCTGGGCGTGGCTCACGCATTATTTGACCTCTAAAAGATACCATTCTAAACCAGAAATATTACAGATTTCCTGCTTGATTGGTCTAGACCACCAACACAATATAGATTGTTTTTATTTCTTCGCAAACAACCCTAAATAATACCTTGATGGCTAAAAATGTTGGTGTTCCGTCATTCCACCCTACAAGATACCCATAATTTACACCCCTAAAAGAGATGGTGATCATCCCCGCCCCTTTCACATGGGAAGTACCTCTTTCAGCCAGACTTTTCTAAGATGTATACCTCTGTCTGGTCCCTGTTGCAGGCAGATGCTTATCCTATCTAGACAGATAGTCTATTATAACTATCTATGACAGCCTGTTACTGGGGTGTCTGGCTAGGAGATAATTGGCTATAATTAATAGATTAAGGGATTTGTTAATGCAGCTTGTCATCAATTATCATATCTATATGTAGGTGGACAACAATGTAACAAGACATCTTGACAAGGAACTTCAAAGCACTGATTGGGACATCATGATCCTTCATTACCTGGGGCTGGACCATATAGGGCATCTAGCAGGACCTAGTAGTCCCTTAGTGGGCCCTAAATTACAGGAAATGGACCACATCCTAGAGAAGATACACAGAAGTATGTTGAAGGATGACAATGCAAGAGGAATCAAGTCATTGATATTGCTATGTGGTGATCATGGAATGAGTGATGCTGGCAGTCATGGTGGAGCTACTCTGCTTGAGACTCTGACTCCTCTAGTCTTTTTAAGTTCTCGTTTTCAAAATGGGAAAGGTAAGCAATCTAGTTTTGCAATTCCTATGCTTCTTTCTCTTATTCCGTTTTTTCTTTCTTCAGGGTCGGTGTTTTCTGATGTGATGGTTGATCAGATAGATGTAGTGTCTACTTTAGCTACAATCCTAGGGTTGCCCATACCACAGAACAGGTAAGTCATATGTCTTAGTGTGGGAAGTAGTTACGGTACGGTTCGTGCCGTGCGGTGACGGTATTGCACCATCATCATGCGGTATCCAAGCATTCTGATTGGTTGAGCGATGATTTTGCGCACTGTGATTGGTTGAATACAATGTCTTCGATTTATGCCCCGTGACCGTAACTCCGTGCTGTAGGTTTCCCACTCATACGACAACGACTCTAAAATGTCTTGAATGTGCAAAATATCAGTGCCATCTTTGCAGAGCAAAGCACTGCCAGAAAGAGAAAATGGAAGGGGAGAGACAAGATAGAAGAATTGATCATTGAATTTGTTTCTTTTGTACTGCAGTGTTGGTTTTATGATACCTCAACTCCTAGCATTTCACAGCCCGAGGGATAAGCTGAGAGCTTTACAAATAAATGCACTCCAGCTCACCAAAGTATTGAAAGCCAATGGACACAACTCTGACTCAAACTGGGAGCTTGACGAGGGGTACCGCTTACACAGACGATGGATTGAAGCGATAAAAACTGAGAAACAGGACGAAAGAACTATGAACATCCAAGCAGACCAAGTTGTAAAACAGTACATGAAAGCCCTTAAGGCAATGAGTAGTGACATTACAGCCTCAATTTCCTGCTACGACTTACACGCTATGGTTTCTGGGATAGCCGTTCTTGTGCAAGTATTTGGTTGGCTGGTTTGCAGAGAGTTATGCCGAAGTGAGAGTCCAAGTAAAATCTCCTGGATTGAAGATGTTATACCGTCAGCTTCGTCTTTCTTCGCCATCGGTGCCTGCTTCATGGTTGCCGTCGGTGTTCATATGTCTATTTGCTCAAGCACATTAGTATCTGGTAAATCACTTAGTACTATTATATAAATGTGTATGTGTATCTTTTAAGTCTGGTTTTCACAAGCATAAGCGCAAGAAGCCTTGTGTCACTGAAAACGGGCCTGACGCAAGCATAAGCACAAGAGGCCTTGTGTCACTGTGAAAACGGGCCCGTCGCAAGCATAAGCGCAAGAGGCCTTGTGTCATTGTGAAATCGGGCCCGTCGCAAGCATAAGTACAAGAGGCCTTGTGTCACTGTGAAAACGGGCCCGTCGCAAGCATAAGCGCAAGATGCCTTGTGTCACTGTGAAAACGGTCCTGACACAAGCATAAGCGCAAGCACAAGAACCCTTATGTCATTGTGAAAACGGGCCAGATGCAAGCATAAACGCAAGCACAAGGGGCCTTGTGTTACTGTGAAAATGGGCCCGACGCAAACACAATCACAAGAGGCCTTGTGTCACTGAAAACGGGCCCGACTCGAGCATAAGCGCAAGAAACATTATGTCACTGTGAAAACGGGCCTGACGCAAGCATAAACACAAGATGCCTTGTGTCACTGTGAAAACGGGCCCCACGCAAGCATAAACACAAGATGCCTTGTGTCACTGTGAAAACGGGCCCCACGCAAGCATTAGCGCAAGCACAAGAAGCCTTGTGTCACTGTAAATACGGGCCCGACGCAAACACAATCACAAGAGGCCCTGTGTCAGTGAAAACGGGCCCGACTCAAGCATAAGCGCAAGAAGCATTATGTCACTGTGAAAACGGGCCTGACGCAAGCATAAACGCAAGCACAAGGGGCCTTGTGTTACTGTGAAAACGGGCCCGACGCAAGCATAAACACAAGAAGTCACTGTGAAAACGGGACCCACGCAAGCATTAGCGCAAGCACAAGAAGTCTTGTGTCACTGAATATGGGCCCGACGCAAACACAATCACAAGAGGCCTTGTGTCACTGTGAAAACGGGCCTTACGCAAGCATAAGCGCAAGAGGTCTTGTGTCACTGTGATATCAAAACATTTATTTAACTCCTTTTTTCCTTCATTTTCAGGCACTTGTAGCAGTGAGATCCTGTGCTCCAATCAGACATCAGCGGTCTTGTTTTCTCTCTTTCTCGTCGTATTTACAAGTCTCTCATTGAGTGCCGTTATTATCAACGCAAACAGGACACCATCATTCATCCGCCATGTCATCCTGCAAATCAAGTGTATATCTTCATCTCCAGTAGAAAGTCTGCTTGTTGTAGGAACTTTACTGCATGTTTTCAGCTTGTTGTCTAGCAGTTTTGTCGAAGAAGAACACCAAACTTGGTATTTCTTAGTGAAAACATATTTCGTTGTCTATTTCTGTACTTCAATAAAACGTTATTTGAAACGAAAATGTCCAAACACGCAACCGGCTGGAGTAGTGAGGGACGCTTCGCAGGAACGGCTTGGCAACTGTGCCTCACAAGTGATGTGTAACCTTGACAACAGCACTCAAAGAACAAAGCTTAATGAAGAAACAACAGACAATTTGCACCATGGGAAGGAAGCATGGTTTTCGTTGTTAGTTCCTTTGGTATGCCTTGTTGTCGTGCGTGTCTCACGCACATGGAATCAGACCGGCATAAAGTGGGCAGACCAGCCAGACGTTGGTGATTGGTTAGTTTTACCAGACAATCAAGTCATCTTGTCCGTGATGTCAATGTCTTCACTGTGTGTCATACTATTGTGTACATTCAAACGTAGTGACGTCATCACTACTTTAATCCAAGCGATAGGGTTGTTGTTCGTCTATCACTACCGCGCAGCTACCGGGAGAGTTTGGTTGCC
Source organism: Actinostola sp. cb2023 (assembly GCA_033675265.1). Classification (NCBI taxonomy): domain Eukaryota; kingdom Metazoa; phylum Cnidaria; class Anthozoa; order Actiniaria; family Actinostolidae; genus Actinostola; species Actinostola sp. cb2023. The sequence continues at coordinate 218,437 of JAUJYZ010000337.1, forward strand.
ATGGACAACTGGTCAACCAATCACGCAAGGGCTGACCGAGGCGCGAATGGCTTATGGCTGCACGTTGGTGTTATTGTTGATGTCATTGGTAAAGTTTTCACGAGCGCAGAAGTACAAATATCCCACAGAAAGTCATGATGATTTTGTGATCTACAGATCCATGGTGGGAGAAGCAGTGCAGACGTTTGGTACTGGGTTGCTTGTTGTAGTAGCTTTAGTGCTGAGAGCACATAACTTCTTCCTACTTGCTGTCTTTGGTGTACAGGAATGGTGCTTAAGCAATATTTTCTCAAGGTACGTCACTATATCTTATGCCGAGTGTTTTAATAAGCCCGAGGGGGGAGGCAAGGGTTGGGGATTTGTCAGACGAGGCCTTCCCCCGACAGTGGAGATTTTGACGTCGTATGTCGAGTATTTGATGGAAATCATCGTGGTATCCCGTGACTAGCTTAAAAAAAATAAAGTTATATGTTCTTCGAAGAAAATGTACCTACTGTAATTGGACCAGTCTTATTGTCCCGGGGGAGAGGGGGGCATTTTAATTTTATTTGTTTGTCAAAATTTCCACCCCTAGACTGCCCACACGGAGTTTAATACGCGAAGCGCGCGGGCATAAAAAAGTTGACAACAATTTCTGTTTCAGCAACACCAAAGCCATTTCCTGGACAACCTGTCTCACATACTTCTGGTTTGGACAAGTATCTTACTTCGCACAGGGTAACTCGAACAGTTTGTCTACCGTAGATATTGCTGCTGGCTACATCGGAATGCAGGGTCATGATTCAACAGTGGCCTTTATTCTTTTGGCTCTAAGTACATATTGTGGTCCTTTATTGTGGCTAACGGCACTTGTACGTCTTGTAGTGAGGAATTCAACTTCGCGTACACAGTAAGTCTTAGAGTCGTTTTCGTATGAGTGGGAAACTACGGTACCGAGTTACGGTCACGGTACGGAATCGAACACAATGTATTCAACCAATCACAGCGCGCAAAATCGTTACCCAACCAATTAGAATGCTTGGACACGGCACGGTCACCACACGACACGAACTGTACCGTCACTACTTCCCACTCATACGAAAACGACTCTACCAACTCGCATATCGTGCTTCTAGATGTAAACTGAATGTGGGAACACTGCACTGGAAAACAAAAAAACAAAAAAACAAAACACGCGCGCTCTTCAGACCTTGGAAATTCTTTGGACATTTCCAACGAAGGTTCGAAGAGAGCGCGTTTATTCCAGAACTGTAGAATCGTCGTCATCATCATCATCATCATCATTATCCATCATCATCAACCATCATCAGCCATCATCATCATCATCCATCATCATCATCAACCCATCATTAGCCATCATCATCAGCCATCATCATCATCAACCCATCATCATCAACCATCATCATCATCAATCATCATCATCAACCCATCATTATTATCATCAACCCATCATCATCATCCATCATTATCATCAACCCATCATCATCATCCATCATTATCATCATCCATCATTATCATCCATCATTATCATCCATCATCATCATCCATCATCATCATCCATCATCATCATCCATCATCATCAATCATCATCATCATCCATCATCATCAACCATCATCATCAATTATCATCATCATCAACCCATCATTATCATCCATCATTATCATCCATCATCATCCATCATTATCATCCATCATCATCATCATCATCCATCATCATCATCCATCATCATCACCCATCATTATCATCCATCATCAACCCATCATTATCATCCATCATCAACCCATCATTATCATCCATCATCAACCCATCTTCATCATCATTGATTATTCTGTTATATCGTTGTCATCATCTTCCTCTTTACATTTGCCACAGAAAAGATTATGATAACGCTTGTCACGCATAATTTTTGCTTAGTATATTCTTTGACATTTAATTTCAGGTTGCGTGACAGCCTCTACGACTTGTGTGTGACATACACTCTGCCCCAGTCCCTTCTCCTTTGTGTGTACACCATCCTGATATACGGTCAGCGGTATCACCTGTTCGTATGGAGCGTATTCTCTCCCAAGCTACTTTACGATACGATGAGAACCCTAGTTATGTTAGTTAGTATTACTGTCATGTTAGTTGTTAGAGCAGTAGTAGGTAGAACACGAATAGTACAGCAGTATAAGTCAGAGTAAGGACGGGAACCCTAGATCCTAGAGAACCCTAGTTATGTTAGTTAGTATTACTGTCATGTTAGTTGCCCCCCCCCCCCCCCTCCCGATGCCCCCCCCCCCCGATGCCATACATCGTTTATACAATGTTGGTGTGAGTTCCAAACTTTCTCCGGGTCACGTGATATCAGTTGACTTTAAATTTCCCGCCAAATGGATTGATCTAAATGTTAACACTACATAATCTTGTATGTGATATGAATAAATAGATTTTATTTTATTTTTAGTATATAATAAATAAATAGATTTTGAAAGGAGATTTGGTGAGATATTGCAGCAAATGTTCTCATCTTCTTCATCTGAATCGTCAAAAATCACGAATATTTACAGAATATCAAGTTTTCACAACGCTTTTCTCAGTCCTGAATTACTGATACTGCTAATCAAACGAGACTTCTCTGCTCCAGTTACTAGAGCGAGGTGTCCCTTCAGTGCGGGATTTTTCTTCTGGCGATTGGTACTTTACTATTGTGGAAGGCAGCGTTTTTGAGACGATTAACATCGTGTTGTTTGCATAAGTCTATCTGTAGTTGTCATCTTCTACAAAGGAAGCCAGTTCAACCATTTCATGAACTCCCAGAACGAGATAATCCCGTTGCCATGACAATCAATGGCACTGAATGCCTGCTTCATGCTGTCCCTGTCGACGTATCCCAGGGAAACCATGACGTCATTAAACTCGTCTTGACTCAGAGTATCATTGTCATCGACATCAAAACTTTTGAAATAATTCACAGCTTGACACAGAATGGCGTAGCGAGACAAGTTGTTAATGTTCTGAAACTTTTCCTCGCTGCGAAGCCATGTCGTAAACTCATCAAAACTAACGCAGTGGTCGCCGTTCTGGTCTAGAAGTAAAGTGTATAGTTCGCTTTGGTTCGAGTCCAAACCAAGATCTTTTTCAAGTAGTAGCTTTAGTTCCTTTTCTTCTAGATATCCATTGTCGTTCTCGTCGTACTTTTGAAAGAGACTTCGTAAGGCAATCGTCGGTGCGTCGCGATTGAAATAGGTATTTCCAGCCTGCATGTTGTACCCTGTACAGCTTTCCACTTTGGGTCGATGTTTTTTACCACACTTTCTCAACTTGTTTGCAATACCTCAGTCAGAGTCCAGTGTTCTTTTATAGTCTGTGGCAATGACTGCGATGCTAAAAATAAATCAGTTTTTTCGGGGAAAATCCTTTTCGCCACGTTGAGCATGTGACAGTGAACTGTGACGTCATTATTTGTTCTGAAAGGTTGAACAGGAAATACGTTTGCATGGTTTGTGGTTTTACTTCCGGTAAATGCAGGAACAATTCCCGCGAGTCATGAATCTTTAAATTTTTCACACACACACATTTACTGATGAAGAATTAATATGGATTGATGTAGTCTATTTTTCGCCAATTAAGCGAAGAACTGCAAATAATAATGAGTAAACGAAAGCGGAATTAGAATTCTTGGTAATGACCTCGTTTGATTGACAGGATAGTCGTGTGATGTACGTCACGCTTAAACACGTGATGTCGCGACACTTTTCCTGGAAATAAGACTGGAGCACAGGGATCCCGAAACAAAGAATGACTGCAAAGGAGGCTACCAGAAGTACCACTACAGGCTCCTTTAGGACTAGGACATCTATTTTATGACTTTGTAAAGCCATTTCGGCATAAACGCAAAGGGTACTGTCAGCGGTCCTAGATGTAACAATTTAAAAATAGTTAGGTGAATATAGACAGGAAGTGTCAGTACAGGCTCCAACACGGGGCTGAGACAGGAAGTGTTCCTTTCCGAGAAACACTGCAAGTTGAAGTTACACGTCGTAAGTTACAGAAATAGCGTAAAACGTCGCATAGGCCATAGTTAGTAGAGGGGACTGGTTGGGAAACCTTTTGTTATATGTCTTTGTTCGTTTTTTTCAACCGTGACCGTGCACAAATCTTTTGTTTTGTCATTGTTTTGCCTTAATTTGCTATGGTTGAGCAACTGAACCCAAACGTTTCTTTTGGCTGCTTGTGCGATATATTCCAATTCAAAATGAAATATATTACAATATTTAAATAAATAATCCAATAGAGAACATTTGGGTTCATTCATTTAGCCATTTTCTAATGAATTTGAAGAAACATTGTGCACGGTCAGGACCCGTTCAACATCATAATGACATTAGGACTAGCAAAGAAATATAACAAAAGGCTTCCTAACCATTCCCTCTACTAACTATGCATAGGCTGACGTCTATAGTACACCACACAAAAAGTCAATGCTCGCTGCATGTAGTAGACTACCGACGTATTCAGTCTCAAATAAGAAAATTACCATAGTATTGTATATTAGTTATTTGGTTGGAATGGCTGCATTAATTTGGTAAATTAAAACGAAATACAATTTACACAGCTATAGGCAGCTTAATCTCTGCTTCCCTCCCCTTTATTTTGAGTGGATGAACAAAATACAGCAAATACACAATACTGGTTTCCAATTTGGCCCACTAAATACAATAACTACTGTTGCATCGTGTGTCCGAGCCGAGTCTGAGCATAAGTGTGAGCAAAGGGTTGTAGAGATCGTAGTGGAGGGATTGAACGCAGGCTAATAGTGTACATATATTTACCTAGTTTATTTATGCCTTCAATAACAGTAATCAGACGTCCCTACATTTATTATAATACCAGCACACAGTTTCTACGTAAATCACAGTATAACAACAGTAATGTACACAAATGACATCATTATACACAAGTATTCCACATTATTAATAATAATAATAATTAGTGGATAATTATTGATATACCATTATATCCTTTCATTGAAACTAATTTGATGAACAGCACGAGATGTGAGCCAAACTAAAACAAGACTAGGTTATAAAAGTATTCACCACTGTGGCATGACTACACGAGATCAAAGTCACAACTTAGTTTTTTCTCTGATCAAAATCTAGATTCTCCTTGAGATTCTTTGAATTCCAAAGGAGAATTTGGGTTTTGATCACAAGTCCACTTACTCCGTTCTTGCAGGGACCCCTTCAATTAAGCCTGGTTCACACTAACAACATACACAGACTCAGGACACCATTTAAGTCTGCGTATGTGTCGCCAGTGAGGACCAGGCTTTAAGACTCAATATATTTGACGTTTATGATTGACATCTGTCTGTTGCAAACTTACTAGTCGTATTTGTCTTCTTGCATCATGTAGTAATGCAGTCAGTGTTAAACGAGAATAAATGGAGAGTAATGACGAGTAGATATGCACAAGAGAATACAGATGTAAGTCCAGAAAGATATCACCATTATTATTAACTGCTTTGTGAAAAGAAAGTGTCGACACTAAACACGGCTGCGAGGGAAACTACAAAAGTACTTGATCAACAAGAAATGTTAACTTGTACAGATATCTTTTCATTTCTCAACTAACCAGAATTAGTTTGAAGACAAATGTATTAAATGACAACTAAGTTGGCTCAATGACTAAAAGGAAAACCAGGGCTTCCCTGTCTTCCTTTGAAGAGGTCCTTAGGGGGCAGTCCTAAAAATCCCCTCCCCACCTCTCCCTAAGGATATTGCAAAGGAGGCTAGGGCTACCCTAGCCTGAGAAACAGCGTCTTTTCGCAGTGGGGAGCGAAAAGACCTCTGTTTCTCAGGCTAGGGCTTCCCCTAATTGAAACTAAAATCATGACACTTGAAAGTCAAAATAACCATGGCTTGTGGAGTGAAGAATAACACTCACATGATTAACGTCACATATTTGAATATGAAAAAAAACAATAGAAATGTATCCCAACTCAGTATTTGATATTCTTCAGATATTTGACTGTTAATCTAATTAATTAATAAGTATTGCACATCTTTATACCGCCAGCTCCATACTTGAATCACTTGCCTATTAAACAATGAGACAGTAATTAAATACAGACATCATTCTTCCATTTCAAAGATCACTACAAAACCATCATTACTGTAGACCCAAAGTCTTCACTGTGACACAGCTTAGGGAAGTCACAAACCATGCATATAAATGGTTCAAAATGACATACACAGGGTTCCTGCTACCAGAAGATGACAAAATTCCAGGAGAATTCCAGGGTGTAAATATAAAAATTCCAGGACCTCTGACTTACAAATTGCCGATGTTCTTGACCAAAACAATTTAACAATTTTAATTGTTCTAGTATTTAACCTAATACTAATAGAAAATTCCAGGAGTGTTTTTCCAGGAGTTGATGTCAAAATTGAAATTTTCCAGGCGTTTTCCAGGGAACAGGAAGAAATTTTCGAAATTCCAGGAGTTTTCCAGGAATTCCAGGAGCAGTACGAACCCTGTACGTACATGTTAAACCAACTTAAACCTATAGGCAATGTATACCTGAATGATTGAAATGATTACACCAAACAGTCCAATAGCACTGCCAAAGATCTCAACAATTAAAATCTAAATACAAGAGAAAGAAATAATATTAGCATTTACACAATCAGTGACATTATTATAAATGTACAATGACCAAATCTAACTCAGTAGAGTAGACAACATACAGTTAACCCTCTCTAAGCCAGACACATCTTTCAACACCCAGACTGCATTGTGTTGTTATACATTCTCTCAGGGATTTCATTAGAGCAGGAGTTTTCCAGGAACTGCAACTGCAGCAACAACTGCAGACTTTTACATGTTTATTACAGCCATAAACATAATTATACTTCTGTACGACCTACACTGTACTGTTATTGAAACACATGTCTAAGGCAAGGCAAGACACCACACAACCTACATGTACATGTATGATAATATGAGTGACATTGTCCAAAGTGTGTCTGTCCTACCTTGACAAACAGAGCACCATTTTGTGCATCGGCAAGTGCAGCACCACTGCAATTACATAGAAGATGATGATGATAATAATAACAATACTAATAATAGTAATAACAATAAAAAGAATAATAAATAATCATAATAATTAATAATAGAAATAACAATAATAATCATAATAATCATAATAATAACAATAATAATAATAATAATAGTAATAATATACATGAAAAAAATACTCGATTCTGATTGGCTTAGAGCAGTGCAGTTGAAAAATGCAAATTACTTTTTTTTTCATGAATATTATTAATTGGTAATCATACGATTTCTCGTTCAATTTGGAATAATTTGCACTCGTGTGTTTTTCAAAGAGCTCAATTACTAATTTTAGTATGCTCTTTCAAGTTATGGTATTTTCGTTTGTCTTCGGTGAAAATTTAAAAAGTCACGTGGCAGGTGTTACAAGCCCATTGAACTCGAAACCGTATGATTACCTCTACTAATAACAACAAGACGCTCAATGAGCGTTCACTCGGGCATTGTGAAAAGGAAAATGTCAGTTGTTCGAGGAAGTACTTGAAAATGAATGCCAGTTGGTTGAAGAACAAGGACAATGTCAGCTGCGCGAGGAGAGACCTGACAATGACTGACAGTTGCGTGACGAGGGAGACTATGTATATACATGTATGTGTCGAGTTCATTTGATTTGCCTTTGAGTTCATTTGATTACCTTTTGACTTTGAGTTCAATTGATTTGATTTTGATGAGTTTGTGTAAAGGCCCCCTCTCTAGCTTCAGATCCCGAAACGTCGAGTTTGGAATCGAGTTCGGGTTCGAGTTACGGTTCGAACGTCGAATAAAACAAGGACATCTTCTTCAATACAATATAATTTCTCTGACGTCATGACAATCAGTGACAGTTGAGTGACGAGGGAGACTATTAGTCCGGTGAGTACGAACATGATACGTCTTGAGGTTGCATAGGTCAGATGGTTCCGATAACGGCCTCAGGTTTGTTTAAAAACAAAATATTTTAAGCGAGCTTCTATAGTCCTTTTACCACTTCTAGTCATTGAACGATGAACTAGAATCCTGACCTTTTAATAGCTTGAAGATCTACAGCTGCTTTCAAAACTAAGATTCAAAATCTACTTGAGTCCTGTTTCTCGTTTATCTTTTCAAATCTGCTGAGTAATCTTGAAACTCCGGATACGATTAAATACCTCGCATACTCGTCATTTTGGAGCCGAACAAAACTACTACTACTACTACTACTACTACTACCGAAATCCGCATTTTCTAACTCGGGCGGCCTGCGGCCTGGGCCCGAGTAATAATAATAATAATAAATAATAACAATAATAATATACATGAAAAAAATACTCGATTCTGATTGGGTTTTTTTCATGAATATTATTAATTGGTAATCATACGATTTCTCGTTCAATTTGGAATAATTTGCACTCGTGTGATTTTCAAAGAGCTCAAATTGCACTTGATTTTGATACTCTTTGAAAACACACTTGTGCAAATTATTTCCAAATTGAACTCGAAACCGTATGATTACCTCTACTAATAATTAATAATAGTAATAATAGTAATAACAATAATAATCTTAATAATCATAATAACAATAATAATAATAATAATAACAATAATAATAATAAGTCCATTGTTGTAGGTTTTGTGGATAACATTTTAGTAACAAGATCTGTGATATTTACACAACATTTCAATAATGACATCCAGCTTAATGTCATGTAAAGCATACTAATAACTTCAACATTCAACTAATATCTGTTTGGTGGCTAATGAACATACCTTCCAACAATACCAACACAAATTCCACAACACAAATTGGAGATCCCAACAGTAAGACCACCAAACACTTTGTATCCTGAAATCATGGCAATAACAATGAAGTATTTGACAGCAAGTAGCACTAATAGATACACATTCATCAACTAACCTGCAGTGTACAGTATTAATTCTTTTTCTCTGGTAAGATTGTCAGTATTAACAGGCTGTTGATAAATACGGTAGAAATAATTATATAACTTAATATTAACTTTCTTTTTAGGTTTAAGAATTTATTGTTATTATTTTATTTACTTGTATTATTTTCAAACAATGTAATTAAGCACAATATTATTGGCCCCTAGAGAAATAATGCTTAATACATAAAGTCATTTTACTTCAACTCATACATTATGTTATATTAAATTATTATTATTATTACAGTACAGTATTAATAATACACATCAGTAAGCCCTAATTCCATTGTGATGTTTTGTTGACATTTGACTATTAGATAACTATTAGGTTTTAGTAGAATTACACAGGTGATTATAGAAAATCAAGCGCGCTGATTGGTCGAGAACTTCGGACTATTTCTCGATAGTTACCTACAGCATTTTGACAAAATGGCTGCCAGCTTTTGAAATATGAAATAAAATTTATTTTCTTTAAAATGCTTATTTATTTTTAATTTTTCAAATAATCACCTGTGTAATTCTACTAAAACAATTAGTCACCTCAGGCTCAGTGAATAGCAGTGATAATAACCTCGACTTCGTCTCGGTTATTATTCACCGATATTCACCTCACCTTTGGTGACTAATTGTTAAATATTTCATGGGATAAGTAACACCACAATTTGACAATACATTTTACTATCAACAAGACGCTCAATGAGCGTTCACTCGGGCATTGTGAAAAGGAAAATGTCAGTTGCCCGAGGAAGTACTTGAAAATGAATGCCAGTTGGTTGAAGAAAAATCATATTTATATCTATTTTTTGGTGTGCATAGATAACAAGAACATTCTCAGTTGCGTGAGAAGGGAGCTGACAGTGATTGACAGTTGCGTCAAGAAAGAGAATATGTATATATGTTTCGGCGAGCATCTTTGAATCGTACTTCCGTATGCTCGGCTTTATACATAGAGCGGACCCGTTTTTGGAGACCATGAATATGCATGATTTTTGCACTTGTTCCCAGGATTGACTTCATATTTTCGCCTCAGATTTGCCGTGTTCTTCTTGATGCCATTTCAAAGTTGTTTTCTCACCTTTGGATTTGTCCATTTTGGAATCACACTTCTGAATCAGTACATCTGGCTTCAAGTTGTGGTATACATGCTTGGCTAGGCAGTACTCAGTTGAGTTCACATTTAAGTCAACATTAGAGTTCATTTGTATTATAGTTCTTGAGTTCATTTGATTTGCTTTTGAGCTTGAGTTCAATTGATTACCTTTGGACTTTGAGTTCAATTGATTTCCTTTTGATGAGTTCATGTAAAGGCCCTTTCGAAAACGCTCAACATCTTTTAGAGTGGGCCCACACGAATCGGCGTATGCGTTTGTATGTGAGAGCGTATTTAAGAGGAACGGATGAATGGCTTGCCTTGAATACAACATAATTTCACTTCTGCACAAGCCAACTGCTTCTTTCAATTCTAGTCTTCGAATACGATGACTTAGCAATATCTCAGTATCTGCCCTGAGCGAACAATAACTATTTGACACGTTTGTGACGATATCAATATGCAACCTCAAGTGACCTCAAGTACGTTAAATATGTAATACAGACATACCTACACGAATCTTTATGATTCATCGACATAAATTGTTTCTCGTCACGCAACTCTCATTGTCATATTAAATACCCGACTATACGCTCATTGAGCGTCTTCTTCTTCAACAGATCCCTAATCTCTAATGACGTTTTGATTTTGATTGTATTTTTGCCGTTCACTGACTTGTTTTCAGCGTGGAAATTCTGCTTTAAATAGCGCTGTGCCGCGGTTCTAAAATTAATGCGCTTTTCTATTGTGCAAGTATATAAATAGGCTATTAAAACAACTTTGGTATGACCCCAAATTTCGGACATTGAGCTTGTTTAGCTTTGAGCTTTGCTTTAATTGATGAAGTTTTGAAGTATGATTTCTACGATTTCTCTTCATTCTGAATTTTTCAAACGTCGAATCGAATAAACATCCATCATTATATATCTGAGAAATGTGTTTCGTTTTATTGCCGGATACTTTTTAAACGGTTTTTCACGGCGCGTGACGACAGTCAGGCAGCAAGCAAAGCGATAATCTACTTGAGTCCTGTGTCTCCTTTATCTTTTCAAATCTGCGGAGTAATCTTGAAACTCCGGATACGATTAAATACGTCGCATACTCGTCATTTTGGAGCCGAAAAAAACTACTACTTACCGAAATCCGCATTTTCTAACTCGGGCGGCTGCGGCCTGGGCCCGAGCATAAACATAAGACATGATAATTACATGTTGCTTGGACATGATAATTCCATAAATGGCAACAGCTTCACAGAAGATGATACTAAACAAAGAAGTATAAAAACATAAGAACTACTACACGCAAAATGCTTCAATCTATTATAAAACAATATACAGCTATTTCAAAAAAGGTTGGTGAAGGTTTTGTTGCATCTTGCATGTTGCATACCAAGCCCGAAATGCACTATGGGCGATGTGAATGGAGTCAGCGAAAGGTCACAACAATATGGACTCTGGGAATTTTCCCAAACTTTACCTTCGCAATATGAAGCCGGCATATTTTCTTCCGTATGTGCATGCAGACAATAGGGCCATTTATACATGTACGAGACCAAATAAGCCGCGGCTTACATAAGACGCAGCTTACTTAAGACGCGAACTAACCCATTTATAGGAGCGAGTCTGTCTGTAGCTTACGCTAGATGCGGCTTATACAAGATGCGAACGAAGTTTTTGTATCATTTATACGCGTGCTTCGCGTATTATTTAAGCCCGTCTTATGTAAGCTGCGGCTTATTTGGTCTCGTATAAATGGCCCTATTGTTTACATATGATCCACAATACATTTCGGGCTTGGTATGCAACATGCAAGATGCAACAAAACTGGCACCGACCTTTTTTGAAATAGCTGTATATGTAATGGTTTATTATGAATTCAAAGAGCAATATACAGTCATTTCAGAAAACGTTGTCGCTAACCGGCCTCACGACTATGCGACTAGACCGAACGAGAGTATGGGTAGAAATCACTGAAATGGTTAATTGCATATCTGATTAGCCATGCCTCGAGCTTACAGTAAAGACCTACATGTATGCTGGTGAGTGGTTTGGATGAATTAGTGGTCTTTCAACGACTGAACATTGTCACAGCATGGAACGTCCTTGACCGAAAATGAGTCATAACGACTCTACATACTCTAACGATATCTACCCATACTCCCATTTGCTCTAGTCGCATAGTCGTGAGGCCGGTCAGCGACAACGTTTACTGAAATGACTGTATGTAGAATCCACATGATAGGTGTGATGGTCTACTGGTCTAGTCAATCCCTGTGTCTTTGGGCATGACACCGTACTTTCACATTGCTTCACTACACCCACCCCATATGCTTCTTGTTACAGAAATCAGGGTGTCCATGTTCAAGGGTTAAACTTTTGTATTCACTATGGCAGTAGTTCAAGATAACCAATGTTGAGATAATGGTTCTACTGTAATATGATGCTATCACTAATGCTGATGACCACATACTGTAGGCCATAATGATGATGAAGATAATGATGATAATGATAATAATGATACTAATGATGGTGATGATGATGATGATATAAAAATAACATGATGAAGATTTGGAAATACCTAATCAAATTCTTGGCTTTGATTCTTGGTGCTTTCACGCCACCACCACAAATACTTGCTCCTGTCAACAGGATTCCCCTAAAGAGCAACGGTAAGATTATGAGTAATACTGCTATTCATAATAATAATAATAATATATGTATTATAACTACATGACCTCCAAAACTGTGGCCAACTTCATACAGTTGAACCTCACATAAGTGGACACCTCCCATAAGTGGACACCTCCCATAAGTGGACACCTCCCATAAGTGTGCACCTCCCATAAGTGGACACCTCCCATAAGTGGACACCTCCCATAAGTGGACACCTCCCATAAGTGAACACCTCCCATAAGTGGACCATATAAAAAAATGGTTAATCTAATGAACCATGTCTTACCATGCCGCACCAACGACAGACAAGGATATTGCCAGACCTATTCCTAATGAAGCCCACATAAAAGGAGAAGAATTTGCCAAGAACCTAAACGACAGGCAAACAAACTTTATTACATTATACTCTCAGTTTTATCCCATTTGCATTACTACAAGATGAGATGAAAGTCGTGACATATACATTGCAATGCCGCAATGATTTCCCATTTCAAACCTTTTTGTTCAAAGTATTTCCATATCAATGTATTTGTTCATGTGTTAACAAGAAAGAAAAGACGTTATACTCAAGGGAATGGTCAGTGACATGGTCTGAACAACATTGAGATATCAAAGACGCCACTTTGCATTTATGATTGATGGAAGTTTGCTAATACAAACAATAACAACACACCATTCACTGTGATAACACATCTGATGCACATATGTTATGCACCTATCATTGGTTATTCCCTGGGGGAGGGGCCCTGGGCAAGGCAGGGGACTTTGCAAAAGGGCTTGTCGAAGTTGTTCATGTGTGGACATGTGGGGACATGGAACAAACATGCCCCCCAATGCCCCCCCCCCCCCCCCCCCTAGATGAGTCTCCTTCGCAGCCATTTTCAGTGTCATCATGCAACTTCTCTGAAACTCCAACAAAAGCTCCCTCATTTCCCCCTCCTCCAGGGAGAAATAAGCATTCAAACATCCTTCAAAGTCCCCATGCAAACCTGTATTTGTCCGGGGTCCCCCCAGGGGATAACCAATGATAGGTGCATTATGGCCATGTACATATTTTTTCAATTCACAACTTCCACAGCACCCACAATACACTTTGTTTGTCCCCCAAGTTTTGCATAAACTATTGTTTTGACTTTCTCTTTGGAAGACTGCATGTTACCAAGAGAAATTGAAAACAATGGTTGATGCAAAATGTGGGGGCTAACAAAGTGTATTATGGGTGAATTAGAAAAATACAACCAACACATATAACTATTATGTATATATTTACTACTAACCATCCTATATCGAATCGACTACCTAATCCAGAGATGTTATAAAATAATCCTGGAAGAAAGAACAATCACATTATGGCCTAAACGACAGAGAGAGAGAGAAACATAACGAAATTCGTCAGACGTTCCACTTCAAAGTTTCAAATGGACAGTTATTCTTATACGTGGTTAAAAACGGGTTTAAAATGTTATCAGTGATTGAACTATGAGCAATGAAGAAGTGTTGTATGTATTCAAAACAGACCATCGCCATCTTGAATCAAGTCAAACCTCTCGTCTTTCTTCGGCTAGAATTGAACACTTACCAACGCCAAGAAGAATGGAAAGACCCAAAAAATACACTACGCCATAATATGAAGCGTAACTGCTCACAGTATACGCCATATTCGAGTAAAAAAGCCTAAAATTCTACTTAATTTATAGCATTTTGTATTAGATGACTGTAGACACTTAGAGCTCTTCTCATGTGACAGCGAGGCTGCTAAGGATTGTGGGATCGCTAAATTGAAAGTAAGGAAGGGGAGGGGAGGGACGGGGAACAGAATGGAGTAGTTCGCTTTTGATTGATTGATTGATTGATTGATTGATTAATTGATTGATTGATTGGTATTTCAACTAGTCAGAACACTTTACAATCAAAGACAAAAAATAGCCGTGATTGAGGGCGGTTAAGGGTGGACTAACATATTTCGTTACTATGCAACCGCGTTGCTATGGGGTTTTACATGTCTTCATTTCTTTAGCTTTGTTGAGGATTTTTTTCTGAAATTTTGATATTTTATAGCCTTGTTAAACATCCTACTTCTCTCTAGGGGTTTTAAATTTCGTTTTAGCAGAAATGAGCAAGCATACAATTTATGAATTGAAAGTCATACAATTCGCGCATCTCCTGCTTGGGTACAACAGGAAAATCAAAACGTCTTTGCTGCATAATAATTTTTATGCCATATGACAGAATAGAGAACTGTCTAAACATTTTCGTAGGATTCTTTTCCGAAATCCATCAATTCAATGCTGAAAAAGACCGGTAAATTTAACAAGACTTCACTGCGCATGCGCAGATTCTCGTTTTCAAAAACCTTCAAAATTTTCGAGTACATTCACTGAGGGTTATTTTTTTCTAACCTAGAATATCAACAACGACCTAGTCAACATTGCTGAGCATGCTTTTTAAAAACTGAAGACAATATGACAAGTTATGGAATTTAATCCTTAAAAACAGCTCGAAAAACGTCCATAAAAAAATCATTTTTCATTTAAATACCAAATCCATGCTCAGTTGTCTGCTCTTTGTGTTGTAGAACAAGTGTATACTCATAGATTTACAGTATCTTATAAATCCTTGGAAAAAAAGAGCGTTTTCTGTTTTGATGACGTCATTGTGACGTAATTTGGTGACGTCATGCTCTGACAAACCTTTCTCCCTTACAATCACTTCCTATAAGTCCCTTCTCTTCTCTTTGAATTTTACGATTTTTTTGAGGTTTCAAAGTTTCCTTAGCAACAGTCGAAATAAATATGTTAGTCCACCCTTAATAGGCCGTTGCACAACGAGCCGGCCACAACGAGTCAACACCATCACCGATTCAAGATTTGTTTCCTTTTTCTTTGATTCTTTCTTATTTTACTTTCCCTTGGTTCCTCTTCATCTAACTTATTTGGGGGAAGGGTACAAAAGCAATCGAAAACCACTTTGCCGATATAAACTGCCGAATCACGGAATTTTACTAGCCTCCTCCGCAGGCAACTCTTCATTCGGAAAAATTGGGCTTCCTAGGCTATTTCCCGCCTAATTTTCGCCACAGGAAGCCCATTTTTTCCGATTTCTCCGAATAAAGAGTTGCCTGCAGAGGAGGCTACAATTTTACTGCAGTTTTCATATGGATCTGATGTTACCCGCCGTGCTAACAGAGTTTCCTCTTTCGTCGATGATTTAGCATTTTTCTTATGCTATTCAGGCTTTTGTTTTACGATCAAGCAACAAAAAGCAAAAGCCAATACAGCAACAACAACAAAATCATCGACGAAATAGTCAACTCTGCTAGCAGGTTATTCTGATGTTTTACGCAGGTGTAGAATCACATAAATTAGACAGGATTTCCCCCCTGCTGACTATAAGGAAAAAGTAATAAATTATTAAAAACGAGGGTGTACATTTTCTTACATTTTTGATACGATTTTTTTCACCCAGGTTTTGCATGAGCGGCGCTAATTCCTACTCACAAATAAAAAACGAATTGTTCATTATTTTCACACATAGGTAATATATATGGCTGAAAAGTGTGATTCTGAAACAACCAATCATAAATAAATGCATGAACTGCTTTGAACGATTTACTGTTGGGGGGGAAAACATATTAAACATGAATGCGATCTTTTTTGTTTGAGAATGAAGAATGGCCACAAATTATTGGACAGCGACCACATCCATAGCACGGATAATGCTATCTATTCAACTCGAAGCCACAACTATTAAAACCCAGGAGATAAAACTAAAGATGCTATGGTACCCCCGGGGAAATACGGGAGCAGGATTTGACCAAAATGACCGGATGGGCAGCGCTCATTTATCTACTTCACATCCTGATCGGTCGTAAACTATTTTATTCCTTTCAAAAGGAATCTGATTTTATACTACCTAACTTAACCACATTCGATCAAACCGGAAGTACCATTGTTTCCCTTCCCTCCCCCGACTTGGTTCAGCCTTTTGGAGCTGAGTTCTGATTGGTGGATTCAAAGCCATAAGGTCAATAGTAGTTATTAATTTGCCTTCAATTGCTCGTAAGTGGATAGAAGTTATGATCTTCTGCAGGGATTGTGTGGAAGGAATTTGCTGTCTCGACGACATTAATGAATTGATACGTTAGATGCTCGCAATGTCTCTGAACTGATCGTGTCTTCTCGAAGATACATGTACATTTCAGGAAGCCATTTGTATGCTAAGTGAAACCAAAACGTGACGCAGCGCTACATGGAATATATTTTTCCACATGCATGGTCAAGGAACGAACTTCATATCGTCATTGATTTAATATTGATATTAGTATTCTCAAGCTGACGGAGTATAAACCACCATCTTCTTCTTATCATGATTGTATGGCAGTAACTAACTACCTACTCTTCTATGTTCATACCAAGAAAACTAATTCACGCATTGAAATTTGCGTTGGGTTGTGGTGCTCAAGTATGTGTTATTGTCAGCGTTGGTCTATTTTTGGTGGTCTTATTCGATCCCAAACCAACAAGTCTAACTTCAAAACGAAATCAGGCGAGTTTTGTCAAGCGTTTGTCCCGAATCGAACTCGTAAAGCGAGAACTTTTGAATGAGAAGCGAGTTCTTTATGACGAGCAAGACTTTGTGTCCAAAACATCAGAAGTCGCTCACAGAGTGTTCGAGATTAAGCCTGAAGTTCGTTACCTTGATAATGATACAGAACTATATCACTTTGACGTGACGCAACCTTCACCAGCAGTCAAGTCCAACGTGAAATTCCTCTTCGTTCTACACCACTATGAACAACTTGGTAAGGCCACGGAAAACTTGCTTCAGCTGTGTGCTATTGCAAGGGAAATGGATCGAATTGTTGTACAGCCGTTTGTACGCGACTCAAGAATGTGCGGTGTGCCGGGTGGATGGTATGGCGAACAAAGACGAAGAAGCCGATCATTCCGACCTTTTGATGTGTATTTTGATGTCGAAGGCTTCAATCAGTTAATGTCCAAGTCTGGCTATGCTGTCATGACTAGGTTAGATATTTTTAAAGAGAGCTGCGCGAGAGAAAGGACGACTTTTGTACATTTTATTTATGCAGATTCAGCTGTCGAAGAAAGTTTGCGCAAATGGTATAATTTATCAAGTGAACAGTATACCCAAGTGATTCACGATGTTCAAAAACTAGGCTATTGTAATTGTGATTTCATCGATAAGGGTTTAAATATCTCTAATAGGATTGGGAGTATCCAACCGGGACGTCAGCTATGCGTCGACCCAGAAAGAATTCGAAGTATTGAGGTACTAGAAAAAGAAGTTTTACAAGGAGATAGATGTGTAGCAATCGTCCATTGGAGGGGTCTAGGAAAAAGTCGCACTCACTTTAAACCTAATGTGTCTGTAAAACCATGGGATCTGGTTACATCTCTGAAGCACAGTGACTTGATTAGCAATGAAGTACAGAGGTACAAGGAAGTGTCGTTCATAGACAACCATCCTTACATTGCTATACACGTGCGCTCTGAGAGACAGTTGCAATGGTATGGTGTTGACAAGTTCAATAGGTGTCTGTCTGTCTTGATTGAACTGGTTGAAAAGTTAAAGAAGAGACACAAAATAAGTCGGGTGTTTGTGTCAACAGATCTCAGTGTCTATGGGTCTGACACTCTAATCTTACCATCTGCCCAAGGTTCAGACCTCAAAGATAAACTATCAACAATTCAACTTAATTTACTGGATAGACTAAAGCCACTTTTCTTTACACCACATGCAAAGAAGAACTCTGTCCTATATGACAAGGGCGTTGTTGCTATCACAGAAATGAACTTGCTCTTTGGAAGCAGTCATCTTGTAACACTAGGCTCTGGTACATTTCAGCAATGGATAATGGACGTATTTATTAAGCAACATTCCAAGGACGAGGAACAGAATTGGACGGTGACAAGAGTTTGTAGTAGAGAAGAGAAAAGAACCAAAGTATAGCATGACATTCTAGTAGAATTTTCAACAAGGTTTACATAATTTATTTTTATATTGCCAGACTCAATTTGAAGCTGGTTCAATTCTAATCAGAGTTTGGTAAACAATTAACTAAGTTATTAACAGTATTTTACAGCCAAGTTTTAAGCGGAGCGGGATATCTCTTAATGCTCTTACAGTAGCTTACATCTTAACATCTTTCCCTTTTTTTATTTACCAAATGTCTTGTAATGTTCTTTTTGACACATTGCTATTTTGTGTTTTATTTGCTATATAATGGTTATACATAGTTCTTGTTAACTAATGTTATTATATGTATATTTGCTGTAAAAAAAATCAGATTCCAAGACATGACATTTTGACTACAAGTCTAGATACAGTTTTGTCTTTAAATAAAATATTTGTTGTTTTTGAATAAAATGAGAAAACAAATCACTCACTTAGTGTTTTATATGTGTTGAGAAGTTCACACCAAGAAAGCTGATAGTCAAAACAATGTATTTATCATTGATCTATACCAAGGGTCATTTATAGTCAGTTATAAGCTCTCTTTTGTCTAATTGACCAATAACGTGGATGTAAAAACATTATGGTATTATGACCCATCCTTGTAAACCCAAGCACAGACAATATGGGAGGAAGAAAGCTTGGAGAAATAAAATCATTTGGTTGAAGAATCGTAAAATAATTGATACAATGACACCAACTTACAAGACAATTGGAGGAAGATGTTGAAATATAATAATAACATCTTTTCAAGTGAAATTGTTGATCTTCACTTCATGGTTTATTTTGATAGTTTTATATTGTAAACATTGATGTCACATTTGCTTAATGTAAATTTGCCAACCATTTTACAAAGCCTCTTCACAAGTTCCTTTTATTTCATCAGCCAATCGATCTCTGGTTGGCAAACAAAATAACAATGGCTACATGTACGTCACGGTGCGTGAACATCGCTATTAGAAACTGATTAATTCATTCGTCATCAAGCGAATCTTTCGATTTCACTCGAATCTGTAGCCATAAAAAAACACTTGCTGTTTTGTCAAGCCGATCGCTCGATCAGCACCGTATTCTGTAAGTGCAGCTTAACGATGTCACGGCGTAAGATCGGAAATATCTACTGTGCCGTCGACGTTATCTGTTTTGGGATCGTTGGGATGGTCAACCTCTTGCTTCATGTGACTGATATTCAACCTGCAAAGCGTGGCTTCCACTGCAACGATGAGAGTTTGAATTTCCCTTACAAACACGAAACGATTTCTACTGTGGCAGCGCTGTTCAGTGGCTTAGGACTTGGAGTAGTAACAGTAAGAAACGCATCTAAACAAGCTGTATTATTAATCACCATGTAATTGCATCGTTTATTATCGTTTTATACGTCCCGGGTATACGTCGATCGTAGAATGACCCCATATAACCCCTGAGCGAATTATAACAGAAATCTGGCGGTGCTTCAAAGTATTTTCGACTTTCGATTTCTAGAATGTTCTTATTTAGGTTCACAGCCACTTTACTGAGTTGATAATGTTCATTTCCTGTCATCAGATTGTTGTGTGCGAGACCCTACGACATTTTGTGTTCAAATTCAAACCTAGAGGTGCCGGACGTGATGATTATTATTTAAAATGTGGACCACTGATACTGAAGGCTTGGCAGAGAAGGTATTAGCACTCTAGCAACACAGTGGGTATGACCCCACTATTGTCCCTGCTTGTGGTGACAATATATGCTGTTAAATCACCACTCAATGAACCCTATAGACGGATATTTTGTTAATTTCCCAGCCCACAGGACCAACACGGGTTAAATGAGGGTTAAATCCCAGCTATGCCCTGGGGGTCAGGGGGCCAGGATTTCATTTGACTGATGCATAATGCATGACACACAGAATTATATAAATACAATGATGGAAATCACACTGTAATTGATAGAGAATGGTTGTGAATAATGTTTGCAGATAGAATCATAGCCTGCGTAGTGGCCCAAAGGGACGGGAAGGGGAGGGTAAAGGGGGGCAAGAAGGGGGAGGGGAGGGGACGGGAAGGGATTATTCATTCATCCTTCATGTATTCAATTATCTCTTATTTCATTTACGTCATTCATTCATCCATCCATTCATTCATCTATTTATTCATCTATTCACTCATCCACATACATACATCCTTCTATTCGCTTATTTCATCCATTCACTTATTTACTCTTGTTGTTTCTACTATTATTTCCCATTAATGAACAGGTTATTACTGACAGTGCGCAGGAGTCCATTAGTTACTAATGGGCTCTTGCAGTGCGTTATTTCATGATCAATTCATTTCAATTAATAATAATAATAATAATAATAGCTCTTAATAATAATAGCTCTTAATAATGATAAGAATAAGAATATAAACCTCAACTTTCAAAAGACCAGAGAATGTTTCAGTGGATATGGAGTGTGCAGGTGGTGTGAACCTTGCATGCGTGTTGGATATTAACGGTGGCGACCAAAAGAACATTGTTTTATGTTCCCTTCTATCATAGGATCGCCTTTCTCATATTTATGTTTGGATTTGGTATGGTTGTTACAAACCTCTTCACTGATGTCGGCAAGCTGCTGATAGGTCGATTGCGCCCCTACTTTCTGTCTGTCTGCATACCTGACCTCAGTAAGGTCAACTGTAGTGCTGGAGAATTTGTCACTGATGACATCTGTACTGGTGATAAGAAACAGATTATGGAAGCCAGGTCAGTCATGGACACACAGTGAAACATTATTAGACTGAACAGTCGGTTCTTTTCCCTCCAGAATCAGTCGCACCGAGTTTCAGTAGACCCGAATGCGTGGAGAATGAGGGCGAGTTTCGGGTCTACTGAAATTCGGGACGACTGATTCTGGAGGGAAAAGAATGGACTGCCACGTTCACAGTCTACAACATTATGTGATTGCATCGTGTGTCCACCTCTAGCTTGGCGCATAATTAACCTTGCTTTCCCCCCACTAGCTCCCTGGCACCTCTCCAATCCCCCATGAGAGAGCTTGGACGATGTAGGCTAGCCATAGTCCACCTCTTTTCAGTTTTCGTTTCTGTTTCAGTTTCTTTTCAAATAACATAAATTATTACAAAGTATTAAAATGTGCCACCATAAATTACCAAGTCTCGTCCCCCTCCCCTTTTCCCTTTCCCTTTCCCATGTTGCTGTTTGGGTTCGAAATTCAACGTATAGCCTCAGATACTGGCAGATAGTGCAAACCATCACTGACCAACATTGAGGCAGGGGAAGGAATCATATATGTGTCTCATTTATATTACAGGAGATTGCAGGGCCGTACACAGCACAGGGGGGACAGTTGCCACCTCTAGCAAAGTGAAAAAGATACCAAAAATTTAAAAAACACTACTTGTTTTGTTAAATACATACTGCCCCCCCCCCCCCCCTGAATTTTGGGTTATGTATGGCCCTGGATTGTAGGTGGGTGGATTATTGTGATCATGCATGCATGCAAGCTTATTAAAGTACAATGTTGTATAATACATCCGTTACCTTGATGATACACCTAAGTATAGTGTCCATAGCTAAAAAAAAAAAAACTGAATTATGTATGCAAAGTTACTTTGCTGTTTAGTTACATGATATAGCTGTACCATTGCTGTTCCTAATGTGCACCAATACTGCATGATTTACTCTACCATTATTGTTCCTAATGTGCACCAATACTGCATGATTTACTCTACCATTGCTGTTCCTAATGTGCACCAATACTGCATGATTTACTCTACCATTGCTGTTCCTAATGTGCACCAATACTGCATGATTTACTCTACCATTGTTGTTCCTAATGTGCACCAATACTGCATGATTTACTCTACCATTGTTGTTCCTAATGTGCACCAATACTGCATGATTTACTCTACCATTGTTGTTCCTAATGTGCACCAATACTGCATGATTTACTCTACCATTGTTGTTCCTAATGTGCACCAATACTGCATGATTTACTCTACCATTGTTGTTCCTAATGTCCTATACTGCATGATTTACTCTACCATTGTTGTTCCTAATGTGCACCAATACTGCATGATTTACTCTACCATTGTTGTTCCTAATGTGCACCAATACTGCATGATTTACTCTACCATTGTTGTTCCTAATGTGCACCAATACTGCATGATTTACTCTATTTTATGTTCAATTTTAAAATTTGCATGTGTTTCAGACTCTCCTTCCCATCAGGCCATTCTTCATTCTCTATGTATACAACACTGTTTATAGCTGTGAGTTTAGCTTCATTTTATACCTTTCCTTTACACATACTTGTCCATTCCTGGTGTAATTGAGTTATGTATTTCAGATGTACCTGGAAACAGCCATCCCAACCAGGAAAACCATCCTCTTCAAACCACTCCTTCAAATAACAGTCATTTTGCTTGGGGTTTTGTGTGCTTTGTCAAGAATATTCGACTACTGGCATCACTGGGGTGACGTCCTTACTGGCATGGCTATAGGAACGATTGTAGCAACGTTTACGGTAAGTAAAAATGTCAAATGTAGTTTAGTGAAGTATGTACGAGACACATGTCAAAGATGGGCGGGCTTCCTGTGGTTTAGAAACACAGGAAGCCCAATAAAATTGCGATTCGATAGCAGTTGATGATATTCTTTTTATTATCGATATTCATAGGTATTTAAGCCGTTATCGTTGTTCTCCTCCAACACTGGCGTATCTTATGAAAGAGAATCAAGAAGTCTGGACGAAGTTGAAAGTCAGATTGACGCTAAACGTTCAACCAATGCGGAGTCGCCTGATATACAAACAGTCGAGGACCCAAAGAACTTCTAGATGGACAGAGATCAAGGAACAGGCATTGAAATATCCACCCTCCCTAATTTTTAGGCCATTTTTCTCCCTCCTGTTTTTTGTTTTCGTTTTTTTCTCCCTCTGACCTCTATACTTTTAGCCATTTCTCCCTCCCCTGATCCCGCCGTTCCTCTTCGCTCTAGATGATGAACTACAAGCCAGTAATATGAGATCTTTTCACTAGCGATACAACAGTAACCAAGAGGCCATGGCCTCTTGCAATAACGCATGCCCAAGCATACAGAGAGGCCTTCATTAATTTCCTTGTGCTTGAGCCTATGTTGCGTCGGTCCGTTTTTACGAAGATTATTTACGACGAGCGTATTCAGGAGCGCCTAAAAACAATAGGCTGGAGAATACGTTTTGTACAACGCCAAAACAGCTTTAGGCAGACATTTTACTTCGTTTTTAATAGTTTGTGCTTTAATAGTTAAAACAAAATTAGAGTTAATCCAAAGCTAAAATCGAAAGTCAAACTGTTCATGTCAAAAGGGCTCGTTTTTGGCGGCTTTTTGCGCCTATGCGATGCTGCATAAGGCCCTACATGACACAAATTTATAATAATAATAATATGTTGTAGATATTGAAAACATAAATAAAAAAGAGCATCTGTTAATTTCTTGTTTTATCACCATTTGTAAGAGCATCGAGGTGCATGATGCGCTCAAGCTATAAATTATTATCTGAATTCTGAGGTTAACCATGTTTTTAATAACAAAATTGCTGAAATATCATAGTTTACAAATTACTAAAGGATATTAACAACGATCTGGTATCTTTACAAGAAGGCGGATCAACGGACGACAATTTTAATTTCTTGCACTTTATACGCTTGCTTGTACACTTTCTCAAAGACCGTTTTTGCTGTCGTCGCTCGCAGTCAGAAAAAAAACTGAATAAAATATGTGGTCGACTTTTGGTCGCATATAAATTGCATCATTTTGCGCCATACGGTGTTTATTGGCGTGGTTTGACAGTAAATACCAACCCTAAGTGATTGATCAGACGATTTTCCATTGTGAAAACTATTTGTGGTTTATTCCCAATCTGGACTCGCTATATCACAGAACACAGCTGTGATCTCAGCCGATGTCGGGTAGATTGCAAAACCACCAGCACACACCCCGGTTGGGGGAGCCACAAATGTCTAAAAGACTATCTGTACCTTCAACCGCAGTATATGCGGTTATTCACGCAAATGAAATGGCAAGAGATAAAAGAAAGGAAGCTCCCATGGCTTAAATACGATGCATGAAACTTAGATTCGATCTCTTTGTTCCATATTCAGTCATTTCCTTTTTGCGCACTTATAATTTTGCATAACTGATATATCGAAGTACTTCAGTCGCTATAACATGCACCGAAGCTGCTCGTAATATCCTACATTAAATCTATATTTATACAACACTACAATCTATCAGTTAGTTAAAGCTCTTCCTTAACAAAGAAATAATCAAGATAAACAATGACAAAGATAGAACGAAAGATAGAAAATCAAAGAGAAAAGAATGAGAATGAAAGGCAAAGGACGAAAGCAAGAATGAAAGAAACTAAAGAAGAAAGAAAGGGAATGAAGGATTAAGGAAAGGAAGAAGGAAGGGAGCCTTATATACGGAAATAAATACGCTTATTTCGCTCATTTTCATCTGCAACTTAGGTTTCCTAGGCAACCGTAGAGATGTGAAATTTACTCAGATGTCCTCAAATGTCTGTTAAAGCCATTTACCCACAAAAACTTAGCAATTCAGATTTCGCTCAAAAGATGAATAACAACTATTGGTCATGCGTATACGTGAAACCTGTTAATTCTTGAATGACGAGCTCTGTTGTTAGTGTGTGTATGTAGTTGTTACACGAAGTTAGCATTTGCCGTTTTTCGGTCAGAACGGTTTGAACAACAGTATGGCGTTTCTAGGGAATTACATCTGTATTTCAATCGAAGCGTTGTGTTTCTTTGGAGTGATCATCTTCAATGCCGTTCTCTACGAAATGATGTACCTTCGCAAAGGTGGTATTCAACCGTTCATAAGAGGGTTCTTTTGCGAAGATCACTATCATGAAGCCGTATCAGCAAGAAAACTTATCCTTTCCAGGAACGCTCACTTGTGGGGTTGTCATCTCACTAACAATGGTAACTAATGTTCCTATTTTAGCAGGTTGTTTGGGCTGGGAAATTTATAGCCAGTTCGTGTAGGTAGTTGATGAATCCGCTAGAACATTTCTTTGAATTTTCCGGCTTTGACTTTAAAACAAGAACTTTAAAATTACGTTTCCTTTTCTGCTCTTTTGTCAGCAGTGTTTGATAAGAAGCTTGATTGCCATTATCCAACTTTTCCTTTTAACTTTAACTTTAATCATAATAATTGCCAAATAGCAAGCTAATCTATAGGCAATGGATGGTCATACAGATATATATTGTAAACTTAGACCGTGTAAAAGTTGTCCAAATTTCTTCTGACTGAAGAGAGCGCACGTACGTTATTTTGTAGATAATTCAGTAATCGTCATGACATTTATTTCAGATCATAATTCTTGAAGTGGGAAATAACTTTTCAAAATCGAAAGAAAGCAGAGAGACTGAGAAAGATCGTGATGGTAGGCGTGTTGGTCCAGTTCTTATTCCTTTCTACATTATAAGGTCAGTAGATTGATTGATCACTAAAGCAAACAGTTCAGAAAGAAAAGGTTGTCTTTGTCGCGACAAAATATCCCGGTACGGCCGGTTTCCTGCTATCCAAACCGTCTAGTTTTGTAATTAATGGTGAATTGCCTGCAGCCAACCACAAGGTTTATCATGTTGGGTCTTAATGGTTTCATGGTTAATGTCACCGCAATTTTAGCGTTCAGCATAATGATGGCATGATGATGATGATGATGATGATGATGATGGTGATGATGATAATAAAAATAAATATATATAATAATAAGTTCTTATATAGCGTATATCCTGACAATCTCTCAATGCGCTTTACAACCGATGGAGGACTTTTAGTTCGGACTGGATAGGAAATTAAGGCGCCTACGGCAGCCGAGCAGCTTACAATCATGAGGAGTTAGTATGTTAGTATGTTATGCCTCCAATTTTGAAGTAGGCTTTGAACCGCGGGTAACAATCCCCTACTCTTAGGTTAGGTTAGGGTCGGAAGACAGTACCTTGTTGTGATGATGGATGATGATGATTGTTGTGATGATGGATGATGATGATTGTTGTGATGATGGATGATGATGATTGATGGATGATGATGATTGTTGTGATGATGGATGATGATGATTGTTGTTATGATGGATGATGATGATTGTTGTGATGATGGATGTTGATGATTGTTGTGATGATGGATGATAATGATTGTTGTGATGATGGATGATGATGATTGTTGTGATGATGGATGATGATGATTGTTGTGATGATGGATGTTGATGATTGTTGTGATGATGGATGATGATGATTGTTGTGATGATGGATGATGATTGTTGTGATGATGAATGATGATGATTGTTGTGATGATGGATGATGATGATTGTTGTGATGATGGATGATTGTTGTTGTGATGATGGATGATGATGATTGTTATGATGATGATGATGATGATGATTGTTGTGATGATGGATGATGACGATTGTTTTGATGATGGATGATGATGATTGTTGTGATGATGGATGATGATGATGAATTATTATTATTAAATTATTAAAATTATTATGATAATTGATGATGATTGTTGTGATGATGGATGATGATTGTTGTGATGATGAATGATGATGATTGTTGTGATGATGGATGATGATGATTGTTGTGATGATGGATGATTGTTGTGATGATGGATGATGATGATTGTTATGATGATGGATGATGATGATTGTTGTGATGATGGATGATGACGATTGTTTTGATGATGGATGATGATGATTGTTGTGATGATGGATGATGATGATGAATTATTATTATTAAATTATTAAAATTATTATGATAATTGATGACGATTGTTCTGATGATGGATGATAATGAATGCTGTGATGATGGATGATGATGATTGTTGATGATGTATGTTGATGATTGTTGTGATGATGGATGATGATGATTGTTGTGATGATGGATGATGATGATTGTTGATGATGATGATGATGATGATGATGATTGTTGTGATGATGATGATGATGATTGTTGTGATGATGATGATGATGATGATGATGATGGATGATGATGATTGTTGTGATGATGGATGATGATGATTGTTGTGATGATGGATGTTGATGATTGTTGTGATGATGATGATGATTGTTGTGATGATGGATGATGATGATTGTTGTGATGATGGATGATGATGATTGTTGTGATGATGGATGATGATGATTGTTGTGATGATGGATGATGATGATGATGGATGATGATGATGATGGATGATGATTGTTGTGATGATAGATGATGATGATTGTTGTGATGATGGATGATGATGATTGTTGTGATGATGATGGATGATGATGATTGTTGTGATGATACTGTGTTAATTTATTCGATCATTTGTAAACGCAGCCCAAATAAAGCTAATAGTTATTTTCGTGCGTGTCTTAACAGGATGATTCATCGTATGGCGATCTTTGGTGTCGGAATGGCGCTGGTCATGATCCTATGTTGTGTGGTAGCAATACTTGCAGGTCGTCTAAGACCACACTTCCTGGCCGTTTGTAAACCCAATACCGCACTGTATAACTGTAGTAGTGGGTATATAGCACGTGATGTATGTACTGGCGATCCACTGCTAGTGAAACGTGCAAGGTAAGCACGTACTGATGCAATGCAGTCCTTGGCTAATTTTGGCCATGGCGTCAGTAGGCGCGCGTATACAGTAGAATGATGGAAAGGGCGCGGCGGGGTTCGATTCGTGCCGTAACGTATAACTGTACGTACCGTAGTTTGACTTTCTATTGACGTGCAATATTTAGATCAATTCATTCTGTCGGAGAGAATCGGAGGGAATGAGAATGAAACAAGAAAGTGGAAGGTAAAGAGAGAAATGAATGTTAAACTTCACTTTTTGTTTTAGATTTTCTTTTCCCTCTGGACACACAGCGATATCGACCTACTCAATGGTGTTTGCAGCTGTAAGAACACGTCTTAGCTAGCAGTATACAAACAAACAAACAAACAAACCGGCAAACGAACAAACAAGCAAACAAATAAACGAACAAACAAACAAACAAACAAACCGGCAAACGAACAAACAAGTACACAAATAAACGAACAAACAGACAAACAGACAGACAAACGACAGACAGACAAACAGACAGACAAACGACAGACAGACAAACAGACAGACAGACAGACAGAGACAAGACAGACAAACAGACAAAGAGACAGACAGACAACAGACAGACAGAGAAGACAGACAGACAGACAAACAGACAAAGAGACAGACAGACAGACAGACAAACAGAAACACAAACAGACAAAGAGACAGACAAACGACAGACAGACAAACAGACAGACAGCAACACAAACAGACAGGCAGACTGACAGACAGACAAACGACAGACAGACAAACAGACAAAGACACAGACAGACAACAGACAGGCAGACAGACAGAATGACAAACAGAAACACAAACAAACACAAACACAAACAGACAGACTGACAGACAAATGACAGACAGACAGACAGACAGACAAACGACAGACAGACACACAAAAAGACAGACAGACAGACTAGCTGCCAGACAAACACACAAACAGACTGACAGACAGACAAACGACAGACAGACAGACTATTATTAAAGCATAACGCTTGTCTTTCAGTTCTGCCTCCAGGCCTGCGTGTGGTTACGTAAATACAAGTTATTTAGAATCATACTGCAGACAGCACTGATACTCCTTGGCTTTGCTGTGGGTTTATCTCGTATACGTGATTATTATCATCACTGGCTGGACGTGGTGGGTGGTGCACTGATTGGAGCATTTGCAGCTTGGCTTGTGGTGAGTTTTGCGATTTAATAACAATAGTATTGTGCATGACGATGATGATGACGATGATGATGATACTATGTGGTGATCAGTGATGAAGATGATAATAATAATAATGATGTCGATGACGACGATGATGATGACGAAGATGATGACGAAGATGATGATGATTTTATGTGGTGATGATGATGATGATTTTATGTGGTAATGATGATGATGATGGTAATGATGATGGTGGTGATGATGATGGTAATGATGATGGTGATGATGATATTGATATATTAGCTGAACAGTTCTTCGATTATTATTATTTTGAAAAGTTGCTTCTGATTATCAACAGCTGCATGATGCTATATATAAGCATTGATGATGGCGACTATGATGATGATGATGGTGATGATGTTATTTGGTGGAGATACTGATGATGGTGATGATTTTGTGTGGTGATGATGATGGTGATGAATATGATGGTGATGATGTTATGTGGTGATGATGTTATTTGCGGTAATGATACAAATTCTGATCGAATTAATAAAAAGTGTTCGAGTGTATAAACTATACTGAGCAAATTCCCTGCAATTCTAGGCTGACAAAGTTATTCGCATGTTCGATGAAAGAGGAAACAACGATTACAGATTGCTACCAGCAGAATACAACGAACCTGACGACGAAATCAACCTGGTGGACAACGCAACAAGCAACGAGAAACACAAATGACGATCCACTAATGGGCGTGGTCTGGAGCCCATTGGTACTAATGGGCGCCTGGCGTGGTCTGTTAGCGCAATATGATACCAGCATAAACTGACTGATAATGAATATAGCAGAATCCCGTGTATAAGAACCTGCATTTTCAAGTCAGCCTGAAAGGGCGAATGATTTTAGGTTCAAATGAATGATTTCATCGGCTACATGATTAGCGCAACTTATATTGTAATTATAAAACCCTACATATACGCGCGGGTGTTTAATACTGACGTACGTCTAGAAATGCCTCGGACGCAGGGGGAGTAGGGAGGGGAGTTAAACATACGAAGGTACTCTATATATGAAGTGAGCGGTGGATGAATAGTACCACAGGAAGCCCAAATATATCATAGAAACTAAATCAAATGACATTTTCGCGCGCGTTCTTTACGGGCCTCCTGTGGAAGAGCGCGCTGGATATCAGCACAATATCAAGGTTGTACGTGGTCAGATTAATAAAGTATATACTTTTTAGAGGACAAAACTCCCATTTGTGTTTTAGAAAGATGTACATACGTACGGTTCGAAGGATCGACAAAACGCGGAAAACACAATTGTTTGTGACCAGGAATCGGAAGCCGAACAGAACCACTGCTAACTATTCCGATTTGATTTCTCCTGTCAGCATTGACGTTACTGCAGTGTGTGGCAGTGCTGTTTGAGTCGTTCAAATACACGCGCAACTTGGCGTTTAATCAGTAATAATTGCCTAATAGCAAGCTAATCCAGGCAATGATGGTCAGCATAGGTTCTAGTTCTATTATTGGGAAATTATGTTAACATTTGCTTGGAACTGTAGTAAAGATGCAGCACATGCGGCCTTTGCTGGCTGATTATTCCATAAGGGAATACAATGACAAAAAAAAGAATATTGATATGCATTTACATGGAAGAAAAGTGTGTTTCATTTTAAGGTTATGTAAGCGTCTAGTGGGGTTAGTGTTCAGAGACAGCTCAGACGGAAAAGGTATGTTTACAAGATTATACTAGCAGTTGCGGCAACTATGACAGTTATGACGAGAACTTTACGCCACCATTTTAGAACATCGAGACTCTCAATGTCCACAGAAACAATGATTCGTCTTTACTCATTTTTCTGTAGTGATGCTTTAATAATATCGAGTGAATTTGCTCCACGAATGTGTGTAATCTTACTTATATATATAGCACCTCTGTAGCACAGTCAAATACTATACGCGCGCTCTTATTGGTCAATTAGCGGGCCGTAACTTCCTGTACGGCCCGCTGAAAACTGAAAAGTAAGGAAAAGCTATATAATAGATATCTTATTAACCTCGCTTGCTCGGTCCGTACGGGAAGTTATGGATCCTCGTTTCCCCCCACTTTTTATGGCCCGCGCGCTACGCGCTTGGGCCATAAGGTTGTGCGAAAAAACTCGGTCCATAACTTCCCGTACGGACCTCGCGCTCGGTTAATAAGAGGTATATATTGTCCAGTGCAAAAGAATAGTGTTTTCCATAACTGATTATTTACGAAAGGCACCAGTTTGATCTGGATAGGCCGGGCTATAAATTTAGATCTTTCAAGATGGCAACTGCTTTAATTTTGTGCTTGAGTTACATTAGTTAAAACCGGTCTGTCCGTCCAAGAGCTGGCTTAGAGGTCGGATATGCCCTCCCTCAATGGCGTTTTGGTTAGGAGCTAGTTTTATATAGCACCGGGATGGCGCAGGTGGGGCTGAAATCTTCACCCTTTACGTAAGTCGATTCAACTGTCTAGAATGTCTCGGGAGAATAATAATAATAATAATAATAATTTAATACTTATATAGCGCAAAAATTACATGTAAATATGATCTAATGCGCTTTACAGAATAAAAATAATAATGAAAAAAAACAAAAAACAATCTTCTTAAACTATGAAATATGAATATGAAATATATATGTACAAATCTATTAAAATTATTTAAAAAAACAACAACTAGTGAGATAGCTAGTATCCTCGCGATCGATAAAATAAAATAATTATATAATATTCCATGAGTTTCTCTGCCGTCTTGAGCCGGTGATAGTTGGTTGGATGATATCGAATAGGACTTAAAATATCCTGTCTTTTCGGCTTTCCATGAATAAAACCACCCCCAGAATAACAGTTTCTTACTTTGAGGAGTAAAATTCATGTGTCCAGTGGTTTTCCAGTGGCAGTTTTTCAAATCAGTTGGCAAGA
The DNA here is from genome assembly GCA_033675265.1 of Actinostola sp. cb2023. Classification (NCBI taxonomy): domain Eukaryota; kingdom Metazoa; phylum Cnidaria; class Anthozoa; order Actiniaria; family Actinostolidae; genus Actinostola; species Actinostola sp. cb2023. The sequence goes on from JAUJYZ010000337.1 coordinate 250,901, forward strand.
TAAGTTTTTACGGATAGTGAGTACTACCAGTAGCCGCCATATTTAGCACAGGTAACCCAAACACAATTATGCCCTACCACAGGAAACCCATAGAGCCGGTCCTAATCTTTAGACTTATCAACCAAAGAACCATACGCAGTTTAAAACATCAAGAAGATGGATTTAATATGTAAATATGTCATTCAAGAATGAAATTATCTAAGGTTGGAAGAATAGTTCTTTGTATATCCCTGTGTGTATGGGTTACCTGTGTCAAAGATGGCGGCTGCTAAAACATGACTTTATATCTTGACTGATTGATTTGAAAAACTGCCACTGGAAAACCACTGGATACGTGAATTTTACTCCTCAAAGTAAGAAACTGTTTTTCTGGGGGTGGTTTTATTCATGGAAAGCCGAAAAGGTCGAAATAAAAGACAGGATATTTTAAGTCCTATTCGGCATATCATCGAGCCCGGCAATTTATCACTCAAACTTTTTTGAACTAGCTGAGCTGAACGTCACCCAATTAATATTCTAAAATTCATTAATAATTCATGAGCCATTAGGCCAATGGGAGCTGTCCATTTGGTCAGGTGCATGGACCTTTATACCCCCGTACAGACCTGCCAGGTTTTAGTTATAGAACTGATTAATAAAACATGAGTGTTATAACTTTTTAGTTATAACACGTACTCATGAATAAACATGAGTGTTATAACTTTTTAGTTATAACACTCATGAATAAACATGAGTGTTATAACTTTTTAGACTTTGAGAAAGTCTAGCCTGTATACACCCTATGCATAAATGGTAGAATCGTAAAATCACATTCACTTTGTTATTGGGAATATGTTACAGTAATATCTGACCATCTCTTTGAAGAGAGTGTTATCAAAAATGAACACACCAAATTTTAGGGCTGTACTACGAAATCTTGAAAAGATATAGTCACTTGAAATTACAAAGATTTGTGCCAGAAACCGGACTTTGGGCCTACCAGCCTCGTTTCCATGTATTTTGCACCTTTCAAACGCTTATTACTTTATGATGGTTTCATTTTTATTAATGCACTTTTGGGGTAATTACTAAACTGTGGATGATCTTTCAATCTATTATTTTACCTTTACTTAACTCGTTATTCTTTCAGTTTTTGCAAATTTATGCAAATTACATAAATCGATTTATGCATAGGGTGTATGCAAAGGTCTCAGTTTTAGTATCGCATCACTGACCTTCACATATAATATTTTTGGAATAATATTACTCGGTTCCTTTTGACACCTACAATATCTCTTTCAAATGTGGGACGAGTTGTGGTGTTCAGTGCACATGATCGCAGTGTAACAGTCATCTCTTACCTACAAATTTGTGATTTTCTTTAACTTTTTCCATCGGAAATTATTAAATATCAGTTTAAATGAATGTTGGGTTTTAGAAGTCATTTATAAAACGAGATGCCGTGTTGTATCGGGTATATAGATACGAGGCGAATATCCACCGATACAACACGGCCTCTCGTTTTATAACACTAAAGTACAGAACATTGGATTTGCCTGATTTGGATATTTTATAATTTCTTAGGGTCTTAGGGTCTTAGGGTCTTAGGGTCTTAGGGTCTTAGGGTCTTAGGGTCTTAGGGTCTTAGGGTCTTAGGGTCTTAGGGTCTTAGGGTCTTAGGGTCTTAGGGTCTTAGGGTCTTAGGGTCTTAGGGTCTTAGGGTCTTAGGGTCTTAGGGTCTTAGGGTCTTAGGGTCTTAGGGTCTTAGGGTCTTAGGGTCTTAGGGTCTTAGGGTCTTAGGGTCTTAGGGTCTTAGGGTCTTAGGGTCTTAGGGTCTTAGGGTCTTAGGGTCTTAGGGTCTTAGGGTCTTAGGGTCTTAGGGTCTTAGGGTCTTAGGGTCTTAGGGTCTTAGGGTCTTAGGGTCTTAGGGTCTTAGGGTCTTAGGGTCTTAGGGTCTTAGGGTCTTAGGGTCTTAGGGTCTTAGGGTCTTAGGGTCTTAGGGTCTTAGGGTCTTAGGGTCTTAGGGTCTTAGGGTCTTAGGGTCTTAGGGTCTTAGGGTCTTAGGGTCTTAGGGTCTTAGGGTCTTAGGGTCTTAGGATCTTAGTTTTGGGGGGCTTAGTTTTCCGAACATCCATTCAAAGACGCTGCGTTTGTCATTCAAGCGAATCCCAAAGAGCCATAGCCATAGGGCTGTCATTAAAACGAGGGGTGCGGACTGCGGATTGCGGATAGATTTTTGCGGACTGCGGATAGATTTTTGCGGACAGTCTCCAAAAAATAAACTTAATACACGAATGCATTATTTGCATTAAGATTTCGAGGGAAATCTTATATACTTTACTCGTCAGAGCCGTTCGACGAGAAAATCTTCAAACTTGAGATCGCCACGGCGAACTGAGACCAGCAATGCAATGAGCTTCACTCGATCAACTATCAACATGCCGACTGATTCGCGAAGAAAAACATACAGATACACATGGAAGCCTTGAAAGCCTTTATTTATCAGTTATACAAACTTGAACTAGTTAATCTGAAGCATTGTATAGACAAGCATTACAAACCTGGAGACTGGATAACTGATCCGATCCGAACGACAGAAGTCATTCAGCCGTTGAATCGAAAGCAACGCGAACGATAAATACTTGAACGGCCGCGAACACAATCAAAATGTTTTAAATATTGAAGATATACTTTTGTCTCTGACTTTAGCTTTTTTTATTAAGACGTTTCGACTGTAAATCAACAGTCTTCATCAGTTGGATAGTAAGAAACTGCGCGCGGATAGATTTCAAAAAATACTACGTATAAATTTATATCTATCTATCTTGTAGATGAATTTGATTTGAATTTGCATTATTGCATTTGTGTATTGATTGTCAGTTTCTACGCCTCTGTTGGGCACCACCTAGGACTAAGTACCATCACTGTCTGAAACATCATCTTTGCCTTACCTCATGACACGACGTACCTTATTATTACGGCAAATGAGGCCTAATATACTGCTGGATAGAGGTATGATTTACGCCAAGTTCAAACGTCGCATTTGTGTCGAATATATTAAATACAGTGGAACCAGGAGCCCATTACTAGGAGCCTTCCTCTAGTATTAAATAGGTTCATACGACATCAAATGCACAAATTGGGCTATTTTTAGATATGCAAATTTGCGAAGAATTTCAAATTGAAAAATAAAATGGCCGCCAAACGGAAGACGCGAGGACTTGATCCAAAATATTGATATTCTTAATCCATGGAAGTCCAAGTCAATTTTTCCCTTGCACAAGAACGAGACAACTGTGTACAATGAATGAATCACATGTATCAATAAACTGACATACTGCCAGAGCGTTTAGTGGAGACTTTTAGTTTGGCGACTCACGCGTTGTCGCGAAATTCTTCTACGTTCTTATACCTATCGCTTCATATGTTTATTCTTGTTTTATCAACTTTCTTTTGTTGTCTTTGTTGGTTTTTGATTCACGATTTAGTCTTCGTAAGAATGAAGCGTTCTCCAATGATTCAGTCGACTCCGATGAAGCAAAAGTTGGACAGCGGAGCCAGAAACAAATTAAACCACACAAATGTGCACTTTGCTAAATAACTTCTTCGCCGAAAGATTCCGATAGTTAGTCGAAAAACAACTGAAACTTTCAACCGACGAACCGTGCCTTAAAGAGCGGCAAAGAACACTGCTAAAACAAGAGGGTCATCACTGAGTGTATGCGAAGTTCATTCGCCAAAGGCGTCTTCAGTTCAAAGAAGGTAAGAAAGATCAGCATAAAAATGCGATAAAATCTTCATCCAGGCCACAGAAAAAGAAGCTCCTCTGTACCTCACTTCGCTGTTTTAGAATTAGGAACTTTGTGTCAATGTCGAGAATTTTCGACAAAATCCTACTTCAATTAGCTTCAAAGTTCGTGATTCATTTTGCTGCGTTTCAGATAACAATTGCTAATTAGCAAAACACATCGGCGGTTTGGAATATTCATTACCTTGGTTCTCACTGCTAGTCCTGCACAAGTTTAATTAGGTTCTTCGTAATTAAGAGATTATCCATGATACCAGATCGTTGAATTCCTTCTCAGAAAGAGCAGAAGATGTTCGTTTGTTGGCCGGGTTTTGAACTGGCCTTTTCAACTAGTAGCTTTGTTTTTTAGAAGTTCTCGCACTTGAAGTTTTGATATAAATAATAATACCTGGAGTTGCTTTTTTGTTTTGTTTTTAATGTTTTCAATCATTGTTCTTCCTCGCTTGATGAAGTACTGAAGTCGGCAAACGACGAAACTGATCTGAAATTTCACTAGATCTGATTCTTCACTAGAATCACTGGAATTACACGGTAGCAGTGTTGTATCTGACGTCAAATTACTATTGTGTAGGACGCGACATGATTGGCTAATCGCGCGGAATTTTTAATGAGTGTTCTATTTTTAGCCCAATTTGTGCATTTGATGTCGTACAAACCTATTATAGGAGAGGAAGGCTCCTAGTAATGGGCTCCTGGTGGAACCGATGGTGTCCGTATTAACCGGGTTCCACTGTACCTATTTGAGTCGAATATAATTCATGAGCATCGTCATCTATATCCAGCAGTAGTAAGTCCCACAGTTTGATCCTATATATCTATACATTGACTCTATACTTATGCTGCTACCGTATCCTCAGATTGAGTAATTACGGAACCTTCTATTATTGAACTGAACTAAATATTTTAAAATACAGTCAAACCTCTCTAACGGCCACCTCTCTATAATGGCCTGGGTATTCTGTCGCGGTCAACAGCACACAAACTCTTTATTGAGTTGTGATGACAGAATAAAAAGCAGGATAATAAATCAGAACAGGAGCCCATAAGTAGGAGCGTCCATGCTCTATATTGGGTCTGTGTCACAGCGTTTTCACAAGTGTGGTTATTTTTAGAACAGTTTTCCCGCGAAAGAAGGTCATTTGACCAATCAGAGAACGTTTCCGGTATGGCGGTTTCATTTCCGGTTTCACGTCAAAAATAAAATGGCGGAATTTCGAAAGACTCGAAGAGATGAATGTACAAATAAAAGTCATGATTATCCAGTTTTCTTTGTGTCTGACTCACAATTTTATCATACCAACAACTTCCCGGGATTCCATAGGCCGCTGCTTTGAACCTTGACCTAAAATTCTAGACTGCTTTTCCCGAACGAAGTGAACTTACTTTACAGGATTTGAATTGAAGTGATGGCCAGGCGGTTTCGTGGCAGAGTTTCGAGGATAGATAATGTGAACGCGTGTTTACCTCACGGAGAAATACAAACGTATTATGAAGCGTTGTGCCTCTGAAACGTTAGAAAGTCAAAGTCAAGTCAAGTAAGGTGCATTGAAAGCGATAGTCTATTTAGGCAGTTGGCTTGTAATTTGGTTTTTCGCTGCCGTCAATCAACATGAAAAATCAGAAAACTTAAAAATAAAAGTCAGAAGACCCACCAAATGGAAACCAAATATGATTTTGAGCTAGTACATTATGGATCATTTGGTCGAAGAATGTATCAGTTTAGTTTTCAATTCGTTTGAGTTTTGAATTTGATTAATTCAGTGACAAGTTCCAGCCGATTGAATGTCTGTATGGGAAGCCGAAGTGGACAAAAGTTGTTGAGATCTTTTTCTCCTTCGAGTGTTCATTTATCCAGACGAGAAACATTATATCCATTCCAGAACGAAATGTTTATCGGACCAGAATATTTTTCCGATCGAGATTTTTTTTCCGATCGCGAAATTTTTTCCGGTCGAGATTCCCGCGAATATATATACTGGTCAGCAGTATCATTTCTTTATTTAATAACCATTTTGTTTTGTATACCAAATATTTATATTTTCACTGTATTTTCATATTTTCATTTCTTTTCTTCATTCACCCTTTTTTTTCCCCTATCTTTTTCTTTTAATTTCTGAACCCTTTATCTATTTATTTATCTATTTATTTATTTATACATTTATTTCTATTTTTAATTTTTTCAATTTTTAATTTTTTAATTTTTTTAATCCTCACATACAGCCACTTTATTTATTTTTCTCTTTCTTAAATATTTTTTTTTTTTTTTTTTTTTTTTAAATGTTTACTTTCCTCTTCCCTCTTCTCCTTCTTTCAATATGTATGGATTGAATCGCATTTGCCACCCATAAAAACCGCCCATAAAAACTGTCATGTTTTTTATCCTCACATACAACCACTGCTCTCTTCATTTTTCCATATGTATGGGTTGAATTGCATTTTCCTACTATAAAAACTGCATTTGCCGCTCATCCAAATCATCCTTTTTAATCCCCACATACAGCCACTGCTCTCTCTTCCTTTCCATATGTATGGGTTAAATTGCATTTGCCTACTCTAAAAAAAACTGACCATGACATTCCTGTTAGCCTTAATTCCTCCATTTGCTCTTTGGGGATAATAAACTTGGGCCTTCCACCAGAACTCTCACTTTGTAATTGGCTGCGACTAGCTGTACCTGATTCTAAATTGATCCTGTCCAGTTTACTTCGTTGTTCTTCAACTAACTGATAAAGATGTGACAATAAATCCTGTAACAAAGCTTTAAGCGTCGTAAATCCTTGTTGGTTTGCCAGGACAAATGATATGGCAAGAAGAATTTGTGTGTGTTCTTCAAGGCGACCAAGCACATGTTCAATGTAGCAAGGGTCATAAACATTGACATTACTCATAGCATTGGATATAGCATTGGATATACACTCTTGCAAGGATAGCAGAAACCTTTCTAGTTCCCGATCATGTGCAACAACGGGTAGAAATTGGAACATAATTACAAATATAACAACTAAAAGTACAAAGACCACTCTTCCACACGACGCCATTTTGAATTTATTACTTTTTTTTATTGTATTCCTGCTGACCAGTACGAATCGCGGGAATCTCGATCGGAAAAAAAATCTCGATCGGAAAAAAAACCTCGCCGATCGGACAAAAAAAATCTCGATCGGACAAAAAAAATTTCGATCGGAACAAAAATCTCGATCGGAAAAAAAAAATCTCGATCGGAAAAATATTCTGGTCCGATAAACATTTCATTCTGGAATGGATATAATGTTTCTCGTCTGGAGAAATGAACACTCGCAGGAGAAAAAGATCTCAACAACTTTTGTCCACTTCGGCTTCCCATATGTCTGAGTTCGCATAATACTGAGTACCGGCGCAGTAAATGAAAGTCACTGAATTTAAAAACAAAGCAACTTTGAGTCAGTTTCGCTCAACTTTAGTCTTTATATTGACAGTGAAGCGTGTGTAAATAATAAGCTCAGTGAATCCATTAAATTAAACATCAAAACTTGAATGAAGGTGTTTTTATTAATATATTTCAAATCGGCAGACTCACAAAAAATATTCACAATCCATTTTTAAGTCATTTTAGGTAACAGAAAAGACACAACAAATACGCTTACTTTCACCAGTCTTATTTGTAATTTGATTCACTCGTCTTGTCGCTCATCATGCAGTTTCAGCGAATTTGTTTTTGAATCAGCAGCTATTAAGTGTCATTGTCTGAGAAAACCGGGCAGAGTTGAAAGATGGGGGTCGGCCGATTCCTTTCAAATTGCTATCATTTATTACCTATAGGAATAGATTAAGAATGGTCGTATTTAATGTTTGGTTCAGGCTTTTGCTCGAAAGTTGACCACCCCCCCTTGTTTTGCATCAAAATCGCCCTGAAAGACGCTAAAATTTCGGGTCACTTTGGCGCTCTGTAAAACTCATATTACATGATTTTCTATGATACATTTAGTTTGGTTGTGATATATAGCCTATGTAGAGCTGGGTTACATGCAATAATGGTAAATTTTCGAAAAACATCTTATTTTCACTTCGAGTTAAAAGTCAGTTGTCGACGGCCTTCGGCGGTCGACTAAATTTAAGCCATTTTATGGAGGTCCGTTCTTAAAAGTGCGGCAGTTTATTTTCTTAATTTAGCCATTTTTAACAAGTTTATTCTTTCCTTTCTTGATTTCCAAAAACTCTTACTCGGATATTTTCAACGACTTCGCGTGAGCAGCCTCCGACTCTTCAAGGTAGTCGGCTCTTTTCCCGTCAAATTTTGTTTGTTTATCATCAATAAGTCGGACTTGGTTCTTTGTATACTGTCTTTTTAACCGCAAGCCACTCTTTAGTGCTTAAAAAGACCTTAACATCTTACAAGAACATGATAAAAGGTAAATAGCTTCGTTTCACACATACTAATTAAGTCAATAAACACTCAGTCAGTCAATTTCAGCAGATTGTGTGACAGAAGTGTTTGATCGCGATTTTGCCGGGAAAACAAGGGTTTCAAGCTCTCTCTATGTACAACATATTACAATCCAATCAAAAGAAATATATATAATGCCTAGATGGATTTATTCAGTAAATATACCATTATTAAACATTTGAGAGTTCGTCCGCAAATCATCATTTAGAATCTGTATGTCAACAGCGACACTAAATGAATACTAATTACTTCATTGAACATGTTCATGCAATGACTTTGCAACAACGGTATTGATATTTCTTACAACATTGCCGTGAAATAATCTGCTTCATTATCATTAAAATGGAATCAAAATTTTGTATTTGATTTATCACAGAGTAATTCAGGACAATTAATAGTTATTAGTGTTTTAATTTCAAGATTACACAGTCGTACAAATGAACGTTACTGAGTGGTGGTTACCTGAAATAAATAATTGTTACAATTGCCTCGTGTGTATGAGAAACTCATGTGTTTCACTATGGATATATCGATCATTTGTTCGTTTTCATCTGAAAGTTCACGGTGCAGTTCTGTTAGTAGGGTCTGGGCTATACGGGGGCGTGCCGCTGGACAGGGTATCGGTTTTTGACTGGGTATATAATATTATGTGAGTCTGTCCTAAACAGGGTATGGTAATGCACAATTGTCGTCGGTGATGAATTTTTGTGTACTGTATCAGTAGAACTGCCAGACAGAAGACAGTATTTTGTCCTTTGTCCTAAATAGGGTCATAAAATAGAGGGTGTTGTCCTAGACAGGGTGGATATTTTAGTATATATATTTTGTCCTAAACAGGACCAGGGTTTCAAACCCTCAGCGGCACCCCTATACCCAAACATGGGTCAAGTGAGTTTTTTAATCTACTAGTCATTAGCTTAGTTTTCTAAGAACAAAACAGATGGGTACTTTTAGGCCAGTTTCGCGTGAGTTAGACATAACGATAATAGTTTTCACGGTTTTCACGTGAAGGCTGCCACCAGTGCAGCCGAAACGTCATTTGAACCATTATTTCATTACGCGTGAAAACTGAAAAAACTATTATCGTTAAAGAACACTTATATATTCCTTTGATTTTCAAATGTACAAAACACTGAACATTACTCTAAAACATGAATTGCTTGTATGTGGTATAAACAGTTAACGATTATGATTTTTATTCCTATCATTTCTCATTTTCTGTTTTGGTTATCTGGATGGGAGAATGTGGAGGGGAGGGGAGGGGTGGTTTCGACGCCGTAATTTGTTGATTTTGGTACTGTACCTTATTTTTAATTTATGCGCTTCCGTTATTGTCAAGAACAGGCGTTAAACCATCTGTAGTTTATAGCAGTTTCTATTGCCTGGCTTTGACTGTAGTGCACCTATCAAACTCCTCGTGCACGTCTCCCGCCTGCTCCCTACCCCATCTCCCTCCTCCCTCCCCCGTCCCGCTTCCCCTTCCTCCTTCTCCCGTTCCCCCTCCTCCTTTCCCCATCCCCCCTCTAGGGAGCAATGGTGGCCGAGTGGTGAGAGCATTCGCTCTCTCATGAAACGTTGTGGTGCCTGGTTCAATTCACGAATCGGGCACTTCATGTGAGTTGAGTTTGTCAGTTCGTTCTCTCCCTTGTTTCGAGGGTTTTTCTTCTGGTACTCCGGTTTTCCTCCCTCATTAAAAACGAACTAGTGAGATGAGCGTTGGGTGTATAGTACATAATAGAGAATGTAGTAAGAAATGAGTGTTGAGAGTCGTGTCCCAAATTAGCAGTAATGCTAGATCGATTGAAAAAAGTAATCAGTTATTCCAAACACCCTCCTCCCCCTTCCCCCCGCCCACCGTTCCTCCTTCCCCTCCCCCTCCCCTATCCTCCCCCAACGCACGCTCCAATAGCGCCAGAGATACCACAGGGCCCCCTAATTAATCAATAATTTCACAAAAATGCTAATAAAAGAATAAAAGTAATTATATCGCTTTTTGTTTTTCTTTGTCACGCGCGCGCGTGGTACACCGCGATACACCGCGCGCGCGCGCGTGATAAAGAAAAACAAAAAAACAATATAATGTAATATAATTTGTAATTTTAGCTGGAAACGTTCATTATGCCGAGTTTTAATCAAACAAAGCTTTTTCTCTATAATTACTTTTATCGCTTTTACTAACATTTTTGTGAAATTATTGATGAATTAGGGGGCCCTGTGGAGATACCCTTCTTTTCTTGCGGGTAACTGCGGCTTGCATAACCAGTTGTGACGTAAGCGTTTCTGAAAAGCTCCGTTTTTGCACCAAATATAGATCCAGGCGCAGATCTAGACCGGTTTACGCCGTTTTCCGGAGAACGGTCAATTTTTTCAAAGTAAGAGTAATATATATATAGCTCTCTTGAATGTTTAATTTATTCATAAAAAGGTACAAAAACTGCCGGTTCGGGAAACGGTCACATCTTTTCCTGGATCTGAGACCTGCATGCGGCGTTTTCAAACGTCTCCACTTTTGAAAGCGTTTTCGAAAACCTCCGTTTTCATCTATATGTTTTCATTTGATTGCTTGTCAGTGGAATGCGCTACTGATAAGAACCGACATATTATTATTATTAGTGGACGATCGCTAAAAACGGATAAAAAAGTATGCGTTTTCAAACGAAAACGGATTAGTGTGGACGGGGCCGGCTCAGTGCGTGGACTGACGCAATATGAGACTAGATATCGACTGGACAGTAGAGAGATTGGCTGGTGAGAGTTCACTATTATAGTCCAGTTATGTCTGTAACTGAACACACTAGTTTGTTGATTTGTTGTATCAAATCATTTTTAACTCACTGGATTACAAGATATTACAATACTATTGTATCAGCAATCCAATGCTACTTTAACGGTGAATACAGCCAAATTTAAATTAGTGATGCGTGACCATGTTCAATGAAGTAATTAGTATTCATTTAGTGTCGCTGTTGACATACAGATTCTAAATGATGATTTGCGGACGAACTCTCAAATGTTTAATAATGGTATATTTACTGAATAAATCCATCTAGGCATTACACATACATCTTTTGATTGGATTGTAATATGTTGTACATAGAGAGAGCTTGAAACCCTTGTTTTCCCGGCTCTGGGGACGAGATTGTTACACATACATCTTTTGAAAATCGCGCAAAATCGCGATCAAACACTTCTGTCACACAATCTGCTGAAATTGACTGACTGAGTGTTTATTGACTTAATTAGTATGTGTGAAACGAAGCTATTTACCTTTTATCATGTTCTTGTAAGATTTTAAGGTCTTTTAAAGCACTAAAGAGTGGCTTGCGGTTAAAAAGACAGTATACGAAGAACCAAGTCCGACTTATTGATGATAAACAAACAAAATTTGACGGGAAAAGAGCCGACTACCTTGAAGAGTCGGAGGCTGCTCACGCGAAGGTGTTGAAAATATCCGAGTAAGAGTTTTTGGAAATCAAGAAAGGAAAGAATAAACTTGTTAAAAATGGCTAAATTAAGAAAATAAACTGCCGCACTTTTAAGAACGGACCTCCATAAAATGGCTTAAATTTAGTCGACCGCCGAAGGCCGTCGACAACTGACTTTTAACTCGAAGTGAAAATAAGATGTTTTTCGAAAATTTGCCATTATTGCATGTAACCCATACATAGGCTAAATATTACAACCAAACTAAATGTATCATAGAAAATCATGTAATATGAGTTTTACAGAGCGCCAAAGTGACCCGAAATTTTAGCGTCTTTCAGGGCGATTTTGCAGCAAAACAAGGGGGGGTGGTCAACTTTCGAGCAAAAGCCTGAACCAAACTTTAAATACGACCATTCTTAATCTATTCCTATAGGTAATAAATGATAGCAATTTGAAAGGAATCGGCCGACCCCCATCTTTCAACTCTGCCCGGTTTTCTCAGACAATGACACTTAAATAGCCTTGTCGTCAATCTTCAAACTCCACAACGATAATTACAAGATACCACTAAACCACATCCAAGAATAAATTGAATTCACTTTCTGACGAAATAGTTTAGACGAAAATATGTATTTGAAAGTCTTCGGCTAATTATTTGCATCCACACGCTACAACAGCTTCTCAGTCGGTCCCTTCGTGTTCGAGTTCTTCGAACCGGCACTTGCTTTGGATGCCTTTAGAAGCACAATCGTCACCACTATCACTTTCAAGTGATTCTGTTGTACCGAATGACTCAATACTGCTCTCACTATCACTAGACGATTCGTAGTTTATTTCACTTGAAGAACACTCTTTGTCGCTATCGGAGGCCATCTTTATTTTACCTGTCATCTCATCAAAATTCAAAAAATACGTCATACCAGAAACGTTCTCTGATTGGTCAAAATTCGCGGGAAAACTGTTCTAAAAATAACCACACTTGTGAAAACGCTGTGACACTATCCAATACCGTATGGACGCTCCTACTTATGGGCTCCTGATCAGAACCAATTTCTTTTTGCTTTTATTTCCATGTTTCTTGTTTGTTTTTCTTGTTGTTTTTTATCTTGTATTAAGTTATGACAGGAGCTGGTTATTATTATTATTATTGATTTTTTATCGTGTATTTTAAAAGTTTATTTTTTTTGGAGACTGTCCGCAAAAATCTATCCGCAGTCCGCAAAAATCTATCCGCAATCCGCAAAAATCTATCCGCAATCCGCAGTCCGCAGTCCGCACCCCGCGTTTTAATGACAGCCATAACCATAGTAGTTTGTTTACTAAACCATAACGAAAGAGAATTTCTATCAATGCTATCGCTATAAGGCACGATGTCTTACAGGACCAGTATCCTATGTATAGCTGTTGAAGTGCTGTTCCTTTTACTAGTCGTCATTGTATGTATAGTGGTGGACGAACTAATCTACGAGCAAGTTACAGGCATCGAGCCCTTCAAACAAGGCTTCTTCTGTGACGATGAGTCTATCATGAAACCCTACACGACGAAGAGTAGCATAAAGTTCGAATTCGCTGATATTTTGAAAGCTGGGATTGTTGTATCGCTGGCGATGGTGAGAAATGTTCAGCTATAAATTGGTGATAAATATCTATTCATTGCGAAATGCAGACCCAGATCATAATGCTGACAAAGCCGTACTGAAAGTGTTTATCATTTTGGAGGGTGTCTTTGTTTTGTTCTTTATCGCAAATGTGTTTATAGTCTCCCTCGCAGCCGTTCTTAGTTTCGGTCCCAAGAACGGCTGCGAGGGAGACTAATGTGTTTATTGTTTACGAAGTTTGAGGTTGAATCACAATTTTGTGCGACTTCCACGTCATTTTCAGTCAATTATTCCGAGGGGATCTTCGCCGGTTTTTGGGTCTTCCGTCTTCGTTTTGTACCTGGAAATATCTCGCGCTGGCTACAACACTTGCAACATAAATGAATAGTAATCTGTTCATCGATGAAGGTCAGTGTTGAATATGAACATCACCTTCAAGTAAAGACATTACCTTTTTTGAGGAGTAAGAAATGCACACCCTAAGAATGAAAATCATGTTTTCCGGAGGGCTATGCATTTTTTATATCATCCTCAATGGTCAATAAAAATAACAAAACTAAATATATATATACATGCATTTGAGAAGAAGGAGTTGTTTCTGATTCAATTCAAGTGATGGGTGACACTACTACTACTACACTACACTACGTTTCGGTCGATGCTAGTCTACAACCTTCAACAGTCATTACAGACTTTAAATATCTGCAATATAGAGTACGAACACTAAAACCGTAATTAATAATAATTGCAAAATATTCGGCAGACATTTTTTGTACGGTTCTCACATTACCGTATTTCATTTGTATTTTTTCACTTTGTTAGGGGGCAACTGCCTAGTCGATCGATCGGGGGGGGGGGGGGGGGGGGGGGGGGGTGGGTGAAGGGGCAACTGCCTAGTCGATCGGGGGGTGGGGGTGGGGGGTTAGGGCTGTACGGCCCTGGGTCGAGTTGAAGGCATCTGAAGGCATACTATAAAGTGCAACGCTTTGCATCAAATAGCACTTACGAACTAGCACTAATTAAACATTAAACAATAGAAAACAATAGAAATATCACTATATGGTACTAAATAGTACTGCTCTGTATTTCTACGATGATCCAACTATCTTTGCATTAAAAAATGTTAAAAAAACTCTCTTTGCATTTCAGATTTTGGTCGTTGAACTGGAACTGTACGTCGTGAAACGAAGAAACGCCGACGGCCTGTCGACAGACGACGACGAAAACAAATTTGGAAAACTCTCAGTTCCTTCGTGGATAATAAGGTAACAACACTTTGAAGAAAAAATGAAAAGGTTTGGAATCATGGAAAATATTTAACATGCTAAATAAAAACTAGTCTCTGCAGCCGTTCTTAGTGTCAGTCTGAAATCGGGTTTTAGACTGACACTACTAGGGACTTTCTAACCCCCTGAGTCCTCAAATCTCGAGACTGTAAAGATAGGCTAAAATAGCGTGCTTTAAACAACAAAACATATCAAACTGATGTCCTGCATTATTGAACATTTGCTTCTGTTGGGATCCAGTATCACGCGGACAACATTTTTGTTAATGCGCTTGCGCAAAATGATTGAATTACAAAGGTACTTTGTTTACTAAAGCACGTTTGAGGCCCGATTGATCGAGCAATTTGTTCTGTGGCCGCTAAATAAAGCAGATTCGTACGTGACTGGTTTATCATTTCTCAAATCATCTTTTTCCTTTGACTGATGTGTAAAAAAAATATAAAAAGGATGGTAAGCTGCATATGTTTCCTCAACGGGGGAAAGATATCACAAATTCGAAATTACTTATTGATCTTATGTGTAAATATTGGAAATTACCTTCAAAAAACGTCCTTTCCGAGCCATAATGTATTTTCGAATTCCCCTATGTACGGCTACTGCATACAGAGCACCAACTCAGAGCACCAATATGATGTTCACGATTACCAAACAAAGAGTTTTAGATTTCATTTTGACGCAGCTTAATTATATCCAATATACATGTATTTTATATCAAAACGCGCGTAACATTACAGAGCATTAGAATCTGGCGGTAGGTTTTTGATTGACACAATTTCCAAGGGATTCATAGGGTTTTTGTGTGTAGCGTATGTCACGCTCTCCTATATCTCTTCAGAGATTTCAGCTCGATCGATTTTGAAGAAACGGAAAATGACGCGGTCAAATATATTTATTTTTGCTTGAATTTCCAGCTTATTCATTCCTTACATATTCGTCTTTTATATTCTGTTGGTAGGTTTTTGATTTGTATTTTAACAATGCAGTAAAAAGCAAAAATGCATCAAAATCATGCTGTTTTTATTGATAGTCCGCCGTGGCCTCATCTCCATATGTGAAACAATGACCTTTTGTATAACATAAGTTTGATATGGATGCCAAGAGCAAAATAGCGGACAGCCCTAAACAATTTCCGAACAAAAACAAACAACAACAACAACAAAAAAACACACACAAAAAAAGGAAGGTAAGGATTTGTATCGCCTGATAAACGAAAATGGTCGTTTCGTTGTGTTACGTAATTTCACTGCAAATCGTGGCGTGATTAGCCTGGAGATTTTGTCTTCAAACTGGGAGACCGGGAGTCGAGGTCCTAAATCTGGAGACTCCCGGCTAAACCGGGAGAGTTGGCATCGAGGACGGGGACGTGAGGACGACGGCAGAGAAACAATAACACTGAAATGAGCTCGATTTGGTCTTAACTTCAGGCGTTCTGTGCTAAACTACAACGTGAAATGCTTATGTTTGGCGTTGTAAAGAGAACGAGAACGTCAGTTCGATATAGTTGTTTTTAGTCAACCGGACCACAAAAAGACGATGTTATTCATCAAAGAGGGCGCAAATTTAGTGAAAAACACGAAAAAAGAAACAAATATGAAAACAATAGATAAAACACTTTATTCGAACTTCGTCGTCCTCACGTCCCCGACCTCGATGCCTAAAGTCCCTACTAAGAACGCCGGGTTGCAAAGGAGACTATAGCTAAAAGTACGTAGTACTTATTATTATTAGTAGTAGTAGACGTAAAAGGAAGAATTTCGATGCGGTTGCGTAGAATCAAAATCATAATAATCGTAAGAAAAAAGAAAACCTGATCCTTCCGATTCCGATTTCGTCGCCCTTCGGCTTCCGACTCGATTAAAAGGGGTTTGTGATTGCAAGATGCCTGCGACGCGGGAAGTGCGTGAACCATCCGGAAACAATAATTGAAAACTTTGACAAATAAAATTAAATGCACCCATTGGTCAACTCGTGTAGATTACCATCCTGCAATGTACTTCAACGGCGCAATGTACATCAACGGCAACGTAATGGAAGTTTAAGCCTGATTCACACTAATAGCGTCGGAATCGAAAGCGCAATCGCAAGAAGCTTACGATCTACTGTGAATCAAAATCATAATCGGAAACAGAATCGTAAGAAAAAGACAACCTGATCCTTACGATTCCGATTTCGTCGCCCTTCGGCTTCCGACTCCGATTATTATTTCACACTGGCCATAAGCTCCTCTTACGATTCCGCCGGACTCCGATTATTAGTTCACACTGGTTATAAGCTCCGATCCTGATTCCGACGCTAGTGTGAACCCAGGCTTTACAGCGGAGTGAGTGATCCCAAAACGGTCCCAATGAGATAGTCGATGATAGTTGAAACGCGCGATCACGTTTGATCGCAAACTATCATCGACTATCATCAACTATCATCGACTATCATCGACTATCATCAACTATCATCGACTATCATCGACTATCATCGACTATCATCGACTATCATCGACTATCATCGACTATCATCGACTATCATCGACTATCATCGACTATCATCGACTATCATCGACTATCATCGACTATCATCGACTATCATCGACTATCATCGACTATCATCGACTATCATCGACTATCATCGACTATCATCGACTATCATCGACTATCATCGACTATCACTATCATGCACTGTTTGATCTCGCCTTTAAAAACACCGTTTTTTTAGTTGTTGTATGTTTGTGTGTTTCTGCAGGATGCTTCATCGCATGTGTATATTTGGAACAGGTGTCGCGCTGCTACTTACTTTCATCAATGTAACAAAAGTCTTCTCAGGTCGACTAAGACCACACTTCCTGGCCGTCTGCAAACCCAATACCACACTGTATAACTGTAGTAGTGGGTATATAACACGTGATGTATGTACTGGCGATCCACTGCTAGTGAAAGTTGCCAGGTATGTAGCTGCTGGTCAAAACTAGTGCCCAGGTCGCCCAGGCGCATTTCTGACCCTTTAGAGCCTGGTATACGAGAGAAAACAGGAATTCATTCTCGTACCCAGAGCCCTCTCATTTCTCATCATTGGGTATTCAGTGGAGAACAAACTGAGTTCGATCGAGGTCCTGATTATATAAAACGACCATGTAAACCTAGTGTCAGTGAACAACTGAAATTAAGAGAAACATGGCTATCAACGCTCAAAAAACACTGTTCAATCACTCTCTCAAGCCTGCATAAGCACAAGTGTATAAGAATGTGTGTTACGTGAAAACAAGCCCGACGCAAGCACAAGCTTAAGAAATAAAACAATCTTGACCATCGTGCTTGTGCTGTCGCTAGTGGAAACCACAGGCAGCCCAACCATTGCTTTTGAGGCTACTAAATAATTCAATAAAATGATATTTGCCGCCTTTTTTGATGGATTTCCTGTGGTAGAGCGCGCGCGCGCGCATAATATATACATACGTATTATGTTGGGTTCCCTGTGTTGAGTAACGTATAATGTTGGGCTTCCTGTGTGCGTCCCGCAGTACCAACAGGGAACCCAACATAATACGTATGTATATATTATGCGCGCGCGCTCTACCACAAGAAACCCATCAAAAAAGGCGGCAGCCCGTGGTGGAAACCAGGTTTTAAAACTTTCGAACCAAAATGGCCGCCATCGAGCGCGCAAAGCATGTCGGTATTAATGGTGTCTTTAATTTGTAGGTTATCGATGCCGTCAGTACACACAGCTTTCTCGTTCTACTTCGCAGTTGTTGTCGTGGTAAGTACTGAATAGTCTTATCTCCTCCCTTCCCATGATTGCTTGTGCATAGTAAGGACTGGGTTACCGGTTCAATCAGAAATCCCCCATCAGTAAAATGTGCTGTTTGCTCGGCCAGCTTTCCTACTTCCATATTTGGGCATTGTACTTGCCATATTTGGAATCCTGTTAAAAACATTTCGCTTAAAAGTACGATTTTTATCGAAAAATCCATCCAAACTTACAGCAACTCGAGTAAATGAATATATAAACCTTTGTCGGCCATTTTGTAACACGCCCCAAAACACAGGGTGACCGGTAAACTCGTGCCCAGTCCCCGTAAGCCCGTAAACAACACAGATTTCTTGATATCTTTCAGTTGTGCCTCGAGTGCTTGGTATCCCTACGTAAATACAAGATATTTCGAATCGTTGTTCAAACAGCAGTTGTTCTTCTTGCGTCCGGGGTTAGTATTTCTCGCATTAGCCAGTATCTTCATCATATGTCTGATGTACTGGTTGGAGGACTGATAGGGATCTTTGCTGGCTGGATTGTGGTGAGTAGACACCGCTGTAATGTCATATCACGGGCACAAGCAAGTCTTTTTATACAGCTGTTTCTTGATTCTTTAATACTCCAGTTCCGCGTTGTTTAGAGATGACCACTGTACTTGACAAAAGACGCATTTGTACAGGCTTAGCCTCGATTCAGAAACCAGTCCGTGCAATTCAAAAATGTTTCTATTGTTTCATGTCAAAAAATTTCGTGTTCTTGTTGATATTTGTGAATAATTTACACTGACTCGAGGCTAACCCTGTACAAATGCGTCTGTTGTCAATAAGTATAGCGGTTTTACAACGGGATCTGTGAACGCGAAAAGGGACTTTTGTATTTATAAAATAACTGATATAACGCGCGATCTGATTGGCCAAAGGATGCGTATTCCGCGTGCTTTATGAGAGCACATAGCACGCGCGCGCATAATGAACAAAATTGAAAACTTACCTTAAAATCATAATTGTATTTTATAAAAGAAATAGAAAACGTGCGCACGTCCTATGTGCAGTTTTAGAGCACTTGGAGAGAGACTGATCAGAACAATCGAAAAGTGTCGAGAAGCATGCACTCCGCATATCACCATCATAAACCTTCCCATGCTCTCTTGCGGTCTTAGCTTGCCGGTTGCGTTGGTCTAAACAGGGTCTGCATATAAGTAGCCTTCAGGCTACATATAAGGTGCAAGGAACATTTGACGGTCTACTCACATACAATACTCCAGTTTCGAGTTGTTAAGCGATGACCGCTGTCCTTGACAATAGACGCATTTGCTCAGGCTAAGCCTCAATTCAGTGTAAATTATTCACAAATACCAACGAGAACGCGAAAAAGTGTTGACATTCAACAATAGAAACCATTTTTAATTGCACGGGTTATTCTCTGGATTGAGGCTAAGCCTGAGCAAACGCGTCTTTTGTCAAGGAGTACAGCGGTGTCCTAAACAAACTCGAAACGGGAGTATTGACCCAATTAAGCCATCTACTTGTATTTCTTGGGAATGAGAGGTTTATCGTTGCTGACTGTTTTGAAGACTGCGCTGTATGAACATCCTTTGGTATACAAATGTGTGTTATTGTTTTCAAACGTTCTAGGCCTGTAAAACCATGAAGCTGTTCACAAACGAAAAACAAAAAAGCGAATACAGACAAGTACCGAGCGAAGACGAAGTCAGGCTTACCGACAAAACGCTGACGAGAGAAGACTAAAAAAAAATGAATGATATACTCCTGCGCCTACAGTATACAGCTAATTCAAAAAACGTTGCACAATGCAACCACAATGCATTGTGTTTTCTTCTATTCAAACCTATTGAGTATTCATGAACCTTCCGGATGACGTCATTAGCATTATTTAAGGACACATTAATTATGCATAATGTCAGTTGGCGCGAAGTTGCCTGCAAGACGCAGTACGTCGTTTTGAAATGAGCCGTCCGCCCAGCAGCACTAGGGAGAGATATCTTCGATGGATAATGTACTATTTTGGGGTTCCAAAACCCGCAAACAAATATCAGGGAAGCCCTGACAGTTATTATTATTATTATATTATTATTATATATATTTTTTCCAACCATGATCTCAGTTTCGGCAACGCAACGCAAATGAACACATGTATTGATCAGTCCATAATGCACATCGGTCTGGGAATGTAATATGCAACAAAACCTTCACCAACCTTTTTTGAAATAGCTGTATACAAGTTATGCAATGGTTTGGAGTCGGTGTATACCATGGAATATCGCACGTGTCACTTGTATTTACTAAGTATACACAATACAAGTGATAGAGTACAAACCATAGAGTGATTTCAATAAACCTGGGCATTACTAACTACACCAATATACACACTATTAGACACTCACTCTTTTGTTTTCTTTTGTTCCTTTGCATCTAATAAACACTGACAGCTAATTAGTAGTGCCCAGGTTTATTGGAATCACTCTATGTCCGTGAATTTCGAAACAGTACTAACTAATTAGTACTAAATAGCACTAATGAAACAATAGAAAACAATAGAGATAACACTATTTAGTACTATTTACGTACTAATAGTACTATTTCACGGACATATGGTTTGCACTCTTATACCCCATTCACACCAAACCTTGTTTAGTTAAACTAAGTTTATTCTCGCTTCTCTAATTCGAGGGCATCTAATTTCACAAGAATCAAACTACCTGGAATTTATACTGTGCAACATAAAGGACAGTTTACCAGCAGTTTTGTGCCAAAAGTTTCATGGCGTCTGTAGATAATTTTCTAAACCTGTTTAGTTAAACCACTTTAAACCATGTTTAAGCCTTGGTGTGAACGGGGTATAAGTGTTGTATTCAACTCCAAGCCGGCTGTACATTTTCCCATCATCCTTTGCGAACCTAAATCAGCTCAGTTCTACAAACGTATAACAGCTTCACACTTGCTGTAAATTATGACGTTCTGTTCCAAAGTTCCTACGAGGTTTATATTTATACGCGCAAAGGATTATTGGTAAGATGTATGTATTGATGTGCTCTATTTATTTATATTTAGTAATAATAATAATAATATAATAATAATAGTAATAATAATAATAATAATAATAATAGTAATAATAATAATAATGGTTTATTGAACAATATATCCACAGAGTGGCTCTTCACTTGTCCACTCAGAAACTATATTTACAGTGAATTGTATATTAACAATCTTAAAAAAAAAACATTTTAAAATAAAAACAACCAAGATTGTTATTACTAAGATGGATAAATGTAACTATTGTATCTACCCTGAGTAGTAGTTGTATTCAAGGGGAATCATGAGAAAGGTGGTCGTTTTGTCCAAGTTAGCTATGTTGTGTCTTTACAGCAGAAATGATTCACGAACTGAAAAGCGTTGTGTTAGTAGCAATCGTACGTGTAAAACCAAGATTATAAAGTTACAAGTGCCTTTCTAAAAGCCAGAAAATAATAACATATAGATATATAGATAAAATATAGATAAAATACTTTTTTAATCTTTTCCAAATATACATAACATTGAAAGCCGGAATCGTAGATACTGTAGTTTGAACAAACAGACAAACAAACGAGGATAGACCATGGAAAATACTCCAAGTCGATCGGGAAAATACAAAGGAACTTAAGGAGCAGACAACGATGGCCCAAAGCTTATTTAATCAACATTATTATGACTGTGGAATACGAAATATCCTCAACCGTGTGTTAGACACAAGCAATATCCATTTGACCAGTTTCAAATCGGGTCCTGTACAGATCAGTGATAAAATTATGATCCATGCGAAACAAAGTGCAAGAAGCCAATCAAAGGGCACGAGGTAAATTAGCTTAAAATTGCGAAAACACAAAGGCGGGGATACAAAATGTAGGTCATAGCAAGACAACGTGAACTTAGCTAATACTAACTCACAGAACAGGGAGAGAAACAAACACAAAAACGAACAAACCAAACGAACAAACATCGAAAAAGAAGAAAAGTTGTAAAAAGCATTGAGTTTTCTGAAATGCGTTTTTAAGTAATAAATTACTGTTATTATTGTTATTAAAAGAAAGAGCGGAAGTTTCAGTTCTGATTCAAGTAGTCTGATGAAAGGCTATGCCCGAAACGTCTGTTCAAAATACAATTGACACTTTGAAGAAATTTATTACCATTATTCAATCTAAAAAGTACAGTGTCACGCATCTCCAAGAACTTCTATTTCATTTTTGATATGATTTCCCATTTTAGTGTTGCTATGGTTTCACTGTAATATCAAGTATGTATTTATTTATGATTTTAATCTGATAAAAGTACAATAAGAAACAGACAAATAGACTGATTGATACTGTAATGTTATCTGTTACTGTAATTGCGAAATAAAAAACCTACAATTTACGCAGTCACATTGATTTGCATGAGAATACACAGACTGATTTGTACTGAAAATGCTGAAACTGAAAGACACGTTTTAGCAATTCAAGTGATGACGTCAGGGCCTATCACAACACTCAGCCAACGTGCTCTCCATTGACTCCCACTTGTGTTGAAGTTTTGAAGGATTTGTATCCTAATTTCAAGCAAGATGGCCCGCTCTACCACCAGCATGGCATGTATAACTCTAGAAGTATTATTCTTTTTTGGTGTTATTATTCTGGATGTTTTGATGTATGAACTGGTGTACCTGCGAGAAGGAGGCACGAAGCCCTTCAAACGTGGCTTCTTCTGTAATGATCAAGATATCATGAAGCCTTACCGGACAGAAAGATTATCCTTTGCTGGGATACTAGCCGCTGGAACCGTTCTTTCTCTTGTTATGGTAAGACGATTTCCTTGCATTATCTTTCTAAGATTGTTGCAAAAAGAGCGTGAATGAATAAGGCTGAGATCTACCGAGTCGTTGAGGACGAAACTCAAGAGAATCAAAGTTGAATGATTTACAGCAGTAATATGAAAATATATTACACTTTTAATCTCTCTCGACTGAAAACCTTGCTTCCCTGCAACCAAACTAGTAAAAAATAAATAAACATGAAACTCACTTGCATATAAATCTGAACATAGCTAAAACCGCAAAAGATTCCATGAATTTCGCTTTGCGCTTCAGATCTTGTTCATAGAACTTGAAATGCATTTCAAAAAACGACGCGAAAAGAGCAACGACTCTGAAGACAGAAACAAAGTTGGTCCCGTGTCTATCCATGCAGGGATTATAAGGTGAGTGTTTATACCAGTTGAAGGAAAAAAGTAAAAACAAAAATAAAGTACAAATAATATTCGGCTGTGTTTCTAACTAAAGTGAAAATAAGCATATCATTAGGAGGAAATATCTCGAACAAGAAAATTCCTGTTTCGGCTCAGCTTCCGTAAACAGAGAAAGAAAGTTAA
Organism: Actinostola sp. cb2023; assembly: GCA_033675265.1. NCBI lineage: Eukaryota > Metazoa > Cnidaria > Anthozoa > Actiniaria > Actinostolidae > Actinostola > Actinostola sp. cb2023. The sequence goes on from JAUJYZ010000337.1 coordinate 274,564, forward strand.
TTGAATTCAAATACAGTAAAACAAAACACACAAAAAAAACTTTTTTTGAGTCATAAATTAAAAAGTTCAAGCTCTTTATTTCTTTTCTTTTTCTTGTCTGGCATCAATTACTGTACAACTATATATAGTAGAAAATACGCGATGCGATAGACTATAAATAAGTGTAAAACGTCAGTTCTCGAAAACCCCGAAAGCTTATCGGGCCCGAAAAGGGTTTCTTTAAAAATCTATATCTTCAAAACAAAGTAGTTTACAGACATGAAACTTTGCATGAAGGGAAAGTTTGTTCATATTAAAAACATGTCAAAAGAACAGCTTTGTAGAGTAAGTGTCTCAGATTTCTGGGATATCTTTTCGGGCCCGAAAAGTTTACGGGGCTTTCGAGAAACGGGCCCCAGCACTCAAGAAGAACTTTTAAAGGCCTATAGTTCAAACGCCGTACTTTCCAAAAGCCGTTCTTATTTACTTCAAAAGAAGCCGCCTCATTATCTATTGTTTGAAATGAGAAACGGCTCATGATTAGCACGACGTCTGAACCAGGCCTAAGTGCGTCTACAAATCATATTTTAAAATATTCAAATCTTTTTAGTAAGCGAAAAATAAGCCAACAATCAAAACCCGGTGTTGGATAGCAATTCTGGGGTTAAATGCTTGATGGCATTTTATATCCTCTTATTAATAAAGAAAAAGTTAAGAAAAACTAAGTGCGTCTACAAATCACATTTTAAAATATTCAAATCTTTTTAGTAAGCGAAAAATAAGCCAACAATCAAAACCCGGTGTATAGCAATTCTGGGGTTAAATGCTTGATGGCATTTTATATCCTCTTATTAATAAAGAAAAAGTTAAGAAAAACTAAGTGCGTCTACAAATCACATTTTAAAATATTCAAATCTTTTTAGTAAGTGAAAAATAAGCCAACAATCAAAACCCGGTGTTGGATAGCAATTCTGGGGTTAAATGCGCGATGGCATTTTATATCCTCTTATTAATAATAATAAAAACACGAACCTGTGTGTTGCTCCAATATTCAAACTACGTACGTACTTATGCGAGTTCTGTGCGAGCTCTGCTAATGTGTAAAAAGCGCTTCAAAATAAATTGCACAGATACCTCTGCGTGTTGCTACAATTTTCAAAAGAGTACAAACCATAGTCGTGAAACAGTACTAACTAATTAGTACTAAATTCTTCGTTTGCACTTGACGTCACTTCCCCTTGATAATTAATTAGAAAAATTCTAAACTTTAGTTATGAATCCTATCAACTTGATTCTTGGCGGTATTTCAGAGAATTGTGATATGAATTATTGTAGAAAGTTTCAGATGGGCTCGATCTTTTGTGGCTGAGTTGTAGAAGTTTGAATTGTGTCACGCAACTCTTACCAAACGCTAGTCACGTCTCTGAAAAGTCGTGGAAAACAACAAATTTGTACCAAATTAAATGTGTTTAGTTTTATACATGTTTAGAAGTTCTATTTAATAGTGAAATTAAGTGATGTATATCAACTCTAAGCTTGAATTTATTTTTTGAAAGTTTGGCCGCCATGTTGGAAGACACCAGTTGTCTTCCAACATGGCGCCGCCATACAAACACACTGGGATATTTTGAAATTCGTTCGCCCATAGCTCGGTAAAGAAATGCTCTAGTGCTCCAAAATTTGGCCCAGAGGTGTTATTTTGATAGCTCTACAAGCTCATAAGGTTTTTATTTTATTTGGTAAAGGAAATAATATTTCGAAATTTGAGAACAGCCGTATAAATTAAAATCGACTCGTAATCCGCCAAATACCACGTGGTTGCAAACGAAGAATAGCACTGATGAAGCAACAGAAAACAATGGAGATAACACTATTTAGTACTATATTTAACAATTAGACTACGAGTTCGAGGTTTCTATGAGGCAATAGTCAACGAGGCGCGTAGCGTCGAGTTGACTATCCTAATGGAAAACGAAAACGAGTGCTCTTCTTTGAATTGTTTTAGCATAAACCATCCAGTAGGTCAGTAACAATGACAGAAACAGGCACCAGATAACAATTCGTCGACAAACTCCTCCGATACCAGGACCGTAGCAAGGGAGAAATTATTGGGGGCCGGGGGGGGGGGGGGGGGGGGGGGGGGGGGGGGGGGGGGGGGGGGGGGGGGTGGGGGGGGGGGGGGGGGGGGGGGGGGGGGGGGGGGGGGGGGGGGGCACACTCGGACAGTGGATCACTGAACTTATACGCTAACATAAACTGTTATGGGTATATTATTGTGGTTGTAGAATGCTTCATCGTATGGGTATATTATTGTGGTTGTAGAATGCTTCATCGTATGGGTATATTATTGTGGTTGTAGAATGCTTCATCGTATGGGTATATTTGGAGCTGGTATGGCGGTACTGTTGCTATTCTGTCAAGTGGTAGCCATACTTGCAGGTCGTCTCAGACCACACTTCCTGGCCGTTTGTAAACCCAATACCACACTGTATAACTGTAGTAGTGGGTATATAACACGTGATGTATGTACTGGTGATCCACTGCTAGTGAAACGTGCAAGGTATGTGATTGCCTCGCGATCTCTGTTAATATATGACCATACTCCTCTATGATTGGTTAGTTTGTGGTCCGTAACTTCTCATATTGTTATGAACTAATTAATTTTTCAGACTGTCATTCCCTTCACTTCACACCGCCGCGTCAGCATACAGTTTGGTGTTTGTTGCAGTAAGTTAAACTACAGTGGAATCTCTATATAACGGACCTCTATTAAGCGGCCACCCTCTATTAAGCGGCCACCCTCTATTAAGCGGCCACCCTCTATTAAGCGGCCACCCTCTATTAAGTGGCCACCCTCTATTAAGCGGCCACTTTTCAAGGTCCCGATTTTTGACGGGACCGCCATTTTACGCCATCCGAGCCACGCGAAGGTCCAACCGTTTGTAGATGTAATTACAAAGGCAGCACCTTCTCCTCAATTATTTTAAGACCCTGAGTAATGGTCCGGCCGGGACTCGAACCACGAACCTCCCACACGATAGACCGGTACTCAGCCAACTGAGCCAACCGGCCGGCAGTAACAGCATAACATATAATCATCATCACCACCACCATCATAACCAACTGAGCCAACCGGCTGGCAGTAACAGTATAATCATCATCACCACCACCATCATAACCAACTGAGCCAAACCGGCTGGCAGTAACAGTATAACCATCATCACCACCACCATCATAACCAACTGAGCCAACCGGCTGGCAGTAACAGTATAACCATCATCACCACCACCATCATAACCAACTGAGCCAACCGGCTGGCAGTAACAGTATAATCATCATCATCATAAGCAGTAACAACATGATCTGTAGAATCATAATCTCCATCAACCATAATCAGTGATTATTGTAACCATGAATTCTTTCAGATTTGCCTTCAAGCTGTAGCATGTTTGAAGAATAATCAAATCTTAAGGCTGATCTTACAGGGAGTCCTAATACTCTTTGCCATGGCAACAGGCTTATCAAGAATAAGCCGCTATTATCATCACTGGAGTGACGTAGTAGGTGGACTGGTGCTTGGTGCCGTTATGGCCAGGGTTGTGGTATGTTATAATGCAATATTGTAATACACATTATACAGGTATCGGCAGTAAGTGAAACTGCAATATTGAAGAGAGTATTATTTGATAATGTTGTCACTAAATTAATTAAAACATGATTATTTCATTGCCGTCATTACCACTATTAGTATCACCATCATCATCAACCTTTTAATATCACTATTATTAACATCATAATCATCACCACCACCATCACGATCATCACCACCACCATCATCACCACCACCACCACCATCAAAATCATCACCACCACCACCACCATCATCATCACTAATGTAAGTACTACTAGCATCTTTATAATCATCATCATCATCATCACCACCATCACTAATGTAAGTACAATTAGCATCTTTATAAACACCATCATCATCATCACCATCATAAACACTCCAACATCATCATCATATTTATCATCATCATCACCATTATCATCATCATCACCAACATCATCACCATTATCATCATCATCATTCTAACAAGGATATTTGTCACATTCAAATTTGCCACATGATTTTATTCATCAGGCTGTAGTCACCATGAAGTTGTTCATCGAAAACAAAGACAATAATGTAACATACACACCAATATTAGATGCTCAAGAGGAAGACGACATCAAAACAACAACTGATAAACAAAGACAATAGAAAAGAATCCATGAAAGAACAATCTATTGAAACATCATCTCAGATACTTATAAACAATGCAGCTGAAGTTTATTAATATCTTAAAATGTACACACAGTGCAACATTCAGCGTGTACCTGAACATCGTAGGATCACATTGTACTTCAATATGTTTGATCACAACAATTGCAGAGGTGGACACTCACTGTAATCATATTGCCAGCAGTATTACAGAAGTAGGATCACATTGTATTTCCTTGGACACAACAATTGCAGAGGTGGACACACACTTCAATCATCATAATAATAATGATTTATCATACCAAAAACTACAAACTGCCACTTATAGTTAGCCCTGAGCTTATACAAGTTCGAAAAGGGTTTTTGGGTGGGCTTATAAACTGGGGGGGGGGGGGCTTATATCTGATGGGGCTTATAACCGGAATAAAAAACGTTTTGAAATGAGCTGATAAGATAAGTTGAGACGGTATATCAGTATCAAAATACGTTTTAAATCTACTGGTCTTTATTTAAAATAAATAAACAATAAACAATAAACACATGATCATTTCAAGATTTGGAACAAAATTCAAAACTGTAACTTGTTCCACAATCTGTCCTAATTTTCAATTTGAAGTTATACCGTGTTCTGTGAAAATGTTTATATTAAGGAAACAAGGAAACGTAGATAGAGGGGGGCATATATCCGGGGGGGCTTATAACCGGCATTTTTTTTGTTTGAAAGTATATGGGCCTATAACCAGGGGGCTTATAAGTAATAATAATAATAATAATAACTTTATTAAAGTGTCGGGAACTCTTCTAGGCTAACAGAGCACAAGTGCTCCACTAATCGGGGACACTAATACATAATATGACTAAGCAGCAGTTTACGGTATTGCTTAGCAACATTGTGTGCAATGTTGCACTGTTTGTATGTACTTTTCAGTATAAACTTGAGTAAAAAAGATATGATTACAGCTAATTATAGAGATTACAGAAGCTAACAGATCTCTGCTCACTAGGATACATACAGCCATTCTCTAAAAGGTGGTCCAGATATGATTACAGCTAATTATAGAGATTACAGAAGCTAACAGATCTCTGCTCACTAGGATACATACAGTCATTCTCTAAAAGGTGGTCCAGATGAAAAGACTACAATACTACAACAAAGTCACGTGATTCATTATGCATTCAATTTCCTTGCATGGAATTTCAATTTGAGATGCAAATGTACACGGCATTGTGAGAACTGAATGTAATTGGGCTGGTATCAACTCGCAGTTCCGCGCGCAGAAATTGAATACATAATGAATCACGTGACTTTATTGTAGTATTGTAGTCTTTTCATATGGACAACCTTTTTGAGAATGACTGTATATGTCAGTCCAAACTGTAGAAATACTAAATGTACGGAAAGTAGACTTTTTGTGTTCAATAAGATAGAACAATCTTACAATAAAAAATTCAAAACATTCAAATTACGACTTCTTACAATGGCCGAAAGCTTGGTTCATTTAACAAATTTTAAATGCAGATGAAGCCACTACAATTTATTTGACTTCTTACATATTTATTTACAAATTCTGTGAAATGCAAGTGGTTGTTTTCTTGGATTATCTCTATGATAAGCTACGATGTTATTTCTTGCCTTGTTGTTGTTGTTGTTGTTGTTGTTGTCAGTATTTAGATTTTTCTTTTCTTTTTCTTTCAAGCATGATTTCTTTTGCTGCTTTGATGTCTTCTAAAGTTGTTGGTGGTTTCTAAGAAATGAAATGAATGAATGGATGAATGAATGAAAGAATGGATGAATGGACGAATGGACGAATGAATGGATGGATGAATGGGATGGATGGATGAATGGAAGGATAAATGAATGGATGAATGAATGGATGAATGAATAAATGAATGAATAAATGGATGAATAAATGAATGGATGAATGAATGGATGGATAATATTATTATATTATCACTCTGTAAAGCGCTATTGACATACCATGAAATAGCGCTATATAAATAAAGATATTATTATTATTATTATTATGAATGGGATGGTTGGATGAATGGATGGATAAATGAATGGATGAATGAATGAATAAATGAATGAATAAATGGATGAATAAATGAATGAATGGATGAATGAATAAATGAATGAATAAATGAATACATGAATGGATGGATGAATGTATAAATGAATGAATTTTAAATGAATGAATAAATGAATGAAATGGATGGATGTATAAATGGATGGATCAATAAGTGAATAAATGAAAGAACGAATTAAAGGATGAATGAATGGATGAATAATTGGGAGCATAAATGAATGGATGAATGAATGAATAAATGGATGAATGAATAAATTAATGGATGTATGAATAAATTAATAAATTAATGAATGGATGGATGAATAAATGAATGAATAAATGGATGAATGAATAAATGGATGAATAAATGAATAAATAAATAGACGTATGATAATGAATAAATGAATGAATAAATGGATGAATGAATAAATGAATAAATGGATGAATGAATAAATGAATAAATGGATGAATGAATAAATGGATGAATAAATGAATGAATAAATAAATGGACGTATGATAATGAATAAATGAATGAATGGACGGATGAATAAATGAGATTTCTAAATTATGCACACAGTACTACTTACAGATGTTTCCTCATCTGGTGGATAAACTTGTAGCTGCAAATTTAGAAAGTTGTTTTAATATTCTTCATAAACACAAATCTAACATCAACTTTAAATGCCTCATACGCCAAATTCATAATGGCGGATTTTTACTTTGGCGATACGATACGTTCCTGGTACAAATGATCACTGTCATCTCAAACAGTACCTAGAAATAAACATTCTTAGAAAGTTTCTTTGCTGTAGACAAAATATCATCGGAGTTATGACAGATCATAAATAGAGAGTTTTGTATGTATTTTTCAAGTGAATCCTCACGATGCAAATTCACAATTTCAAATATTCATATCTTCTGAAGGATTTATTATTTGGTTTCAAAACACACACACAGTATTTAGATAATCACATTCTATCATATCGAATATTTACTTTCCCCAAAATGATATTTTATGGCTTTTATGCAAATTAGAAGCAGCTATTATGAATTCGGTCTATTACCGATATTTTGTATTCTTACTTTTTTATTGGAAATCATATCATCGTATATTTCAGGTAAATTGAAGTAATAAAATACAGCTACTGGAAAGAACACATAAATAGCTATCTGTGAATGGAAAAGTGAAAATAAAAAATGCAATCAAATATCAATAAATACTAATATACTTGGAGACGTACACTGAGACAAACTGTACTTGGAATAATATTGCTTCAAGTCTTTCTCAATAAGGGAGCATTCATCATGTATCTATAAGTGGGGCTATGGGGATTTCATATTTTGAACAATTCTTTTTGGGTGGCCCACCCACTTCAACCATTGCATTTCTTTGAGGGGATTTCTTAACCAGTTTTTCCTATTTCTTGAACTGTGTCAAGACCGCCACTTACATATTTGACTGATTTTATGGAATCATCAGCGACAGCTAGATTCAGAGCAATAACGGCAGCATGGATTGGCATATGCTATTCAGGATATGCAAAGGCCTAGGTTATAAAAATAATATTGGGGGGCTCGAGCAAACTCACCATCCCCCCCCCCCCCCCCCCCCCAACAAACCCCCCCTTTATTGAGTGAGTCTAGCTCAAACAGTCAAAGGTATTTTCGCTAGCCCCCCCCCCCCCAGGGTGTTACAGGAGAAAATAGATACATTATGAATGCTCCCTAAGTTGCAGTTTAAGATATCCAATACATATGGCTCATAAATGGTTATATTTGATATTATTTTGATAAGAAAACATCAATTTTACCCTGAGTAGCTCGATTTTCGATCCAGTCGCCATGTTGGCCGTGTTGGTATTGATGGTCCTGGGTTGAGTATGCTAGTGCGCATGCTCGTTATGTAATAGCTGCTGTACATATTTGAGCCAGCGATCCCGGGAAGGTAAACATGGCTGCCGGGCCGGGAATACCATCCATAAACCAGGTACACTTTAGATCGCTTAAAACCCACCTTAAACATAGAAACACTAAATCAGCGCTAAAATATACGAACCATGATAGGTCTGGGTGTGGTTTATAGCCTGGATTTTGCTTTTGATTGGAGTGTAAAAGTCGTGCAAGCGATCGAAGAGTTGTTTTGCGTTGTCTATCATTCTTGTAAATGCGTGATAACGGCATCGCGCTAAGCCTTCCTTTCGTGGCTCAATTACTAAATACAGCAGTTATTAAGCTTGGGAAGCATAGTCTTATTAGTTTAGACATTGGCAGGGTTTTGTATATGCAGTATATTTTAGATTGTAGCAGTGCATCAACGTATTTTACGCTACGTACGAGTACGAGTCACGTTTGCTGTACTTGCCGACCGCTTTATTGATTGAAAAGAAAGGCCATTTGTTACGAATGGAGTCCGAAAGACTAGTGAATAATAACATCACGTTCAGCAAGCTATGTTTTGTGGTATCTGTTCACAGAGCGTTATTGTCTTCGAGTTTTAGCTGCGTAAATATTGAGGTAGAAGAGCCAGTGGTGTTGTTTTGCTGACGGCGACTGCCTGCAAACCTTCACCTGATATTATTTAAAAACTAAAACGTTTGATATTGTAATAGATATAGAAAGGACATTAATAGATGCCGCAGCTAAATAACCATTCATTATGTATTTTCGTGGATTAGTTGTAATCTATATTGATGTGTTTATTATTTACAAGCTTTCTGCTGGGCATACATCGGTCTATGAGGCATATTTCAGACAGGTACATATTGGTTTATCATTTTATTTGTATTTAATATTCTCTCTAATATACTTCTCATCAGACGTGACCAGTAAGTAAACAACACTATTAGACCATCAAGACTTCATTGTTTTCGTTTCCTTCCGCTTTAGAAGAAAATACTTGTGAAGTTTTCACAACATACTCAGGTTTGATAGCTATCCAGCTGATTAACTTAGTACTAGATCTTCAACACTTGTTAATTAAAAGGAAACGTTCATTTTCTCAACAGTTTTAAATCGATTTTGAGAATCTTAATTAGAGCAGAAGGAAACTTAAATGTTCTGATAAAAAATGCATTAAAAAAAGCAAAAGGCAAAGAATGAATGAACAGAATCAGGTCATTCACTGTTATTCTTTTCTTGTCTCAATTGTTGTATTTGTAGGCTGACTCAAAGTTGATAAGTACTATTGCAGCTGTTGATGCTGCTGCATTTTTGAAGAGATCAAATCTCAAAGAAGGAATACTGCACAAGGTACTTTCATTAAAATGCTATAAAAAAAATATTTTTTATCAACTTTATTGTATTTGAGACAAAATAAAGTACTTATTCATTCCCTTGTTATCTCACTTTAATACCATCTTGTTAATTTTGTAGCCGTAATTTTATTTTAATATCAGAATTTTTATTGTTTTCTTTATCACGGAAGTAGCGCCTAGAGCAGATCTGGATAGGCGCTTTATAAATCAAATTATTATTATTAATTTTGATTAATTATTATTATTATTAATGGCAAGGTGTATTCTGAGAAAAGTGTTGAATTGCTGCATTGCAAACAGACTCTATGCTTTTGCTTTTTGAGTATTGCTTTTAAATGTAGTAGTAATTACCAAGAGTAGCATGAAATATTGTGTCATCTCAGTCTCTTGATTATTGAATATGAAAACTAAAAAAGGCTTTTGTGGCTTGAATCTATCACTTGAATTACTGGTTGTATCAACCATTGGAACACACATTGACTCATTATTATTCAGTACACTTCTAAACCTAAAGTATCTCATTATTTCTCCTTAGATCTGGGCATTGTGCGACCAATCAGGGACAGGCTATCTTGATAAGCATGTAAGGCTTGGACACATAACACTCACTTCAAGCGAAAACAACACTTGACATCTAAACAATGTTTTACAATAACAGAGCGAAATCTCGCAATCTGATTCGCTCTCAGCTGTTGTCAATAAGAGTAGAGACACACTGTATGATGAATCGCTCGCGCACGGAGCCAGCGCGTGCTTGAAACAGTTGTTCTTTCAAACTTTTTCCTTGTTTTTGGATGCTTTTTGACTTTGTTATTGTAAAAAACAGATTGAAGATGGTTTTATCATTGTCTGTACTCTTATTGACACACACTTGACGTCATAAAATGTCCAAAACTTGGCAGTGAAATCACTCGCTACGCTCGTGATTCCACTTGAGTTTTCGCTACGCTAGTGATTCCACTTGAGTTTTGAACATTTTATGACGTCAAGTGTGTGTCAATAAGAGTACAGACAACTCAAAACCATCTTCAATTTGTTAAATTGCATTTTATAAACGTATTTTTGGGCCAATAACTTAGTTATAAATAAAATAACGAGAAGTTTAGAGATTATCGTTGGATGATATTTCGGACGGTCTCCACCGTCCATCTTCAGACTTTATTGAACTAGTACCTAAACTTCTTGTTATTTTATTTATATTTAGTAAACAATGATTCTGATATGCCATTTTTCTGTTGAAGATGACATAATGAATGTCTAAAAAATAGTATGTGTTTGTAGAGCTAAGCTTTCTGTTGTGCACATAAATAGTTATTTTTACAAGAATTTGAATCGAAGAGGAAAAATGTCAACTTCCTGTTTTATTGTTATTATAATTATTGTGAAAATCTACCCAGTGTTTCTACAGCTAATTCAGAAATATTCACAACATTGACGTCAAACTTGGTTTCTGCCTGCAAGAACAGTATACTCTGTACATGACGGTAATATTGTTGGTCTGATGTTGTCCTTTTTTCTCCAATAATTTATTTAGCGATTCTTTCTTGCTTTACGCTTGATTGCACTGGCTCAAAATGGTAAAGAAGTGTCATTGTCTAATCTGTCTCTACTAGTTCCTGCTCCTAACTTGGTGAGACAATCTATCTTAAAGTGCCCCTAATGCTAATACATTGTACAATATTTTGTGAATCAGTTGTATAATATAATGATTTCATATTTCTAAATATGAACTGCGCGTTTCACAGTTACAAGCGTTTGAAATCTGAAAATGCAAATTGAATGATGTCGGGTCGATTTGTTGATATGCAAAAACACTCCTGTGCAAATTACTGCTCTTTTTTCACCTGCAAATGATAATTCTGGGTCCAATACATGGTTTTGTTAACATTTTGACTGTTTGATTCAAGAGTACGTGTATCATATTATAAATTACTTTTAGGCCATTTCACCCAGATGACATCATTTCATTTGCATCTTCAAATTTCAAACTCTTATAATTCCAAAACGCGCTGTCCATATTTAGAAATATTCAACCATCATATTGTACACATCAGGATGAACTGATTATTTATTTCTTAAACTAATTGACGTTGCACCAGTGTACGAAGGGTTGAACTGATACGTAGGCACTAGTACAATGTAACTCTATCCGTTTTAGGCCGACAGTACAGCCTAGAAGTATGTTAACATGCCCGCGTGGGCTCCATTAACGTCAGACCTCTAGAGCTAATAATTAAATACAAATAAAATGAACATTATACAATTCATTAATTTCATTGTAAAGCGCTATTGGGCAATTTCTTGGAAATAGCGCTATATAAATTAATAACAATTATTATATTATTATTATCCACAAACTGTTGTATTATAAAGCATTAGCGGCACTTTAATGACAATGTATTATTTATACAATCTTGTGGTATTTAAACAGGGAATTCTATGAAAAACATAGAGTTACAGTTGATTGTAACTTTACCAACATCTGCTTCATTGTCATCACAAACACCTTGTTACCACAGGGTGACCACAGGTTATAGTTTTGATCTGTGCATTTATTCCTCTTATAACAGTTAACATGTTTATAGTCGAACCAAGAAAACCGTGGACACCTAAAATATGTCTGGAATGTTCATTGTGACCAATCACATACGAGAGTAGTCAGGAGTGTCTAACTGAATGTCAGGTTGGCTTTCCAAAAAAAAACTTATTCAAAATCGCTCAAATCTATTCTTCACAGTGTAGTGTATGGCATCTCAAATAGAAATGAAAAGCAATCTAATTTCGTACAAGATACACTTAAGACAGAACGTAGAAATGAAACTTAACGGCCTTGTTCTGTGATTGATAACGATCTGTGGTTTCAAGATCTCACATGTGATTGGTCACAACACAATGGACATTCCAGACATAATTTAGGTGTCCACGGTTTTCTTGGTTCGAATGTATTTAATTGTTTACAGCACTGAGTGTATCAGTTCAGCTTTACATTCAATGGCAACTTCTCTATTACAGTGTGGACACTCGAACTGCGAACACTTAGGTTTTTTCTAAAGCATAAAGATAAATTATCGATTGAGCAAATTGATCAGAAAAATGATGTATTTTGATCACTAAGTGTATTTAAACTCAATGCTCCATTTGAGAGGCTACGAGGCAATAGAAAGTTCGAAAAAAAAAGTTCGAAAAAAACTCGAAGTGTTCACGATTCGAGTGTCCACACTGTAATAATGACTCCTACTTTAACTTGATAAATGCAAAAAGTTCTGTAGTATGTCTAGCACAACATGGTCCATACTAACTATTAAACTAGACCCTGTCGGCAGGGTTCACTCGTGCCCTGGTGGGAATGCTTTGGATCACCCAAGTTAGTTGAATTGGAATCCCTGTATATTCTATGTGGGGAGGGCAAGGGGAGAAGACCGGGGCCTAGTATCTTCATCAAGTATATATGTATTGGAACCATTTATATACAAACATTTATCTTTCTATCAATCGATGTGGGACATTATCAAATCCAAAACCGTCACTAAAAATAAGTCAAAATCAAATCAAATCAGATTATAGGGCAAATGGAATGTATTTACACAATGATATTGTCAAAGCTGGTGTGTGTCTAGCTAGCGGCGTCAGAGCGAAAGCATATATCATGGAGTCTTGTACTACTGAATTGTCTCGCACATGCGCATAACAGTGAATGCTGCAAAGCCCTCATTTGATTCTGTAATACGGATGGTAAGATTCATAGCATCTGCAACTGCTTGTATGATTAGTGCATCACACCATGTACCTTGTCGAGACATATTAGATATGTACTTTACCCATGAGTAAGCTGTATTACTCTCAATAAACCTTTCTGGATTATTTCTCATGTATTGAACACCAGTAGTACGTACATCCATGTGATAGTTGGTTTCACCATATAATTGATGTGATACTGTTCTAAAAAAACAATCACCTGCACCGCCAACATCTATTGATCTTAAACCTTGCTCGGTTAATCTAGACTGTAATAACACCATTGGGGAATTCTTGGCACTGTATTATTTGCATTGGAAACTGGGCCTGGGTTTACTTCAATGTCACCTGAAATCAGTAACTTTCTCCTTGAAATACAATACCTCTGATGCTGTTTATTGCATATTGGATAACAATCAACAATAATAGTAACTAAGATTTTTGATATTTTATGCTTGGCTCTTCTTGATTGACTAAGATAATTATTATCATATTTCTGACTTACTTCTCTCCTCATATCATAAGATACAGAAGTACAACCAACGGCAACAACACTTTTGGCATGACAGTTTTGTAGATTTGAGTGTTTCAATAACTTTGATTTTTGATAACAATGGTTCATTTGTTTACTGTTTGTTTCATAGTATAACTTTGATTTTTGATAACATTGGTTCATTTGATACTTGTTTGTTTCATTATACCTTTGCAATTCGACCGTACTTGTGGTCTCTTCGTTATTTGCTGCTGGGACAGCTCCCTCGCGAATGGAAGGGGTGGCGACCATATATTTGCTGGTCTCTTCGTTATTTGCTGCTGGGACAGCTCCCTCACGAATGGAAGGGGTGGCGACCATATATTTGCTGGTCTCTTCGTTATTTGCTGCTACAACAGCTCCCTCACGAATGGAAGGGGTGGCGATCTCAAATTTGAAGATCTTCTCGTCTTCAACACTTAACTTAACACTCCGACGAGTAAAAAGTGCAAGATTTTGCTCGTAGAATTCCACACGAATCGTTGAAGTCTTCTTCCACATGTCTAAAATCCAAAATGGCCGTCGTCTTGTACTTCTGAGCATGTGCACCATGTGCTAACCGCAAGGGATGCTGGATACCTGTGGTATGTAAATTTCGTGGCAGCTACCGGTCTGTGGCAAATGTTTGGGGTCTGGGTTCGAGTAATTAGTGGTCATGCGTAGTGTTTTGGATTTGACAAAGTCCCACATCGATTGTGAGACAGATAAATGTTTGTATATAAATGGTTCCAATACATTTAAACATAATAGAGATACTAGGGTCTTGATACCATGTGACCGGATATTGCAGAACTGACGCCAAATGGTTCCAATACATTTACACGTGATGGAGATACTAGGCCCGGTATTTGGTCTCGATACCATGTGACCGGATATTGTGCAACTGACGCCCAAAAAAAAAAAAATACGCGTTGGGTTTTATAACTCGTGCGGCCTACGGCCTGGGCACGAGTAAAAAGCTGTGGTTGGAGATGTTTGTCTTGGCTACTGTTTGATAATGACAGGACCTATATCACTGTCTATTCATTCATAATAATAATTCATGCGTTAATGTTTCAGGGAGATATTCCATCTCCACTTGTTCAACCTCCCATGGACCCCAATGTTTGGATTGTTCAGCCAGTAGAGAAACTCAAATATGATGGAATATTTGAGGTAAAATATGGGTTTGTTCATCTATAGTAATAATAATAAATATTAATTTTATATATTCATTCATTCATTCAACCATTCATCTAGCCATTCATCCATCAATTCATCATTCATTCATCCATCCATCCATTCATCTAGCCATCCATCCATTCATCCATCCCTTCATCCATTCATCCATCCATCCATTCATCTAGCCATCCATCCATTCATCATTCATCATCCATCCATTCATCTAGCCATTCATCATTCATCCATTCATCCATTCATCTAGCCATTCATTCATCCATTCATCATTCATCCATCCATTTATCCATGGCCATTCATCCATCCATTCATTCATCCATCCATTCATCTAGCCATCCATCCCTTCATTCTTTCATCTAGCCATTCTTCCATTCATCTTTAGAACCCATAATAATAATAATAGTTATTGTAATGTCTTTATTTAACAAGGGTGACACTTAATAGTTACAAACTAATAAACTTGAGATCCTACCCATCCATATCTATTCATTAACCCTTTCATGCATTCATATTTTCAATTATTCATCCATTCCTTTCTTTTACTTTACTCCTTTTTCATTCATTTGATCATTCACTGACTCACTTTACTGGCTTGTCGTTCCGCGTAGCTGCACACATTGCTCAGCCATCCAGGTAATGAGTTGGATGCACTCACTGAATGCGCGCTTGTTACGCGCTTGTTAATTGCTCACAATGCGCACGTTACATTTACAATGTAAGTTACATTTAAGCGGTATTGTAATTATAGTAGATTTATATATTTTTCGTATTCACAGAATCTCAAACCAGTCAACGGGTTTCTACCTGGAGATAAAGTCAAACCTGTACGTACATTACTGTAACAATGATTAAACATGCCTTACACGTATGATGTTGCAGAGTATGAGAAGAGGGAGCCCTAGTGACATGTTTCTGTTCATGGATTCTAGAGTGAGAGAATCACTTACATTGTACTTGGACAGAGTAATACCGGCAGATAAGCTGTACAGGCTTTCCCCCTAAAATTGTCATTCAAAGTTTATCCATGGAAAAATCTAGAAAAGCAGCCTTAAAATTGCATAATGTATATATCCATATATTTGTGTACGTGGAACATGTTTTATGGACAGCTTGAGTATGGGACCAGTTGTTCGTTTTGAGTGATGCTATATCCGGGCGTAGAACGAGGCTGAACAATGATTTTTGTAACATTTTCTAAGTTTTCTTGAAGAAATCTGAGTTCCTTTTCAAGAGATTGACTTTTTGAACTATCGATATATTTTATTTCGCCAACCACCATAAAAATCCCCATAAAGAATATCATTGTTCAGCCTCGTTCTATACCCAGGGTATAGCATCACCGTTTGAGGGATCTCTAACTAGTATTTCTTGTACTGAAAATCTTGCAT